>JAFJYI010000123.1:1205000-1805000 GCA_019022655.1 Acacia acuminata
AAAATTATTTTTATTAGGAGTATTTGGTGGCTGAATATAATATGACCGGACACTTGTCAACCATATATTTCAAAATCTCATACTACAGTTACCGTGGCCGACGCTGGTTAAAAAAAAAAAAAAAAAAAAAAAAATGGGTAAAGGTTATATATAAGGAGTAGCAATAAACTATAGTACTAAATTAGCAGCACATGCATAGTCACCGACCTCAAAAATTATTTATTAGGAAAATGGTAGTAATTATTTAAGGAGTAATTAATTATGGGTTAGGTGTCTCTCATAATCTTTTTTTCATCATCCTTTATAATTTTTAAATCATGTCTGTCTAATTAATCTAAAATATTATAATATTATTTTGATTTTTTTCTCCTCTTTTTATAGCGGTTTAGAGCTGATGAGGGACCTGAGAGAGAAAGTTGATGAGATGATATAATTAGAGAATTGAGAACAGAGAATTCAATATCCGGCAAGCCGAGGTGACCACGAATGTCGGATCCCGGGGCACCCAAAACGGTATGAGGCGCGTGTGTGAGGGCGGGAAGCCCTCCACGGCTCCACGTGCATTTCCCCCACCACGTGCTGCCCGATCCTTCTCACGTGACTCCCTTCTCCTACATGCGCGTTGTCCTATGCCTAGGTAATCACGTCCCATAATCTCGCGCCTTCTTACTTAGTATATGTCAATATTTGATTGGCCAAAATATTTTCCTTTGGGGTTCATACTCAATGACAAAAAAAAAAAAAAAAAAAAAAGATAAATGGGATTGGTTCTAATGGAAGGGGTTAGTCATTCACAATATCATGTGGCGACTTAAAGTTCGAATTAAGGTTGGTCATAGACCAAAACGGACCAGGTTTGGTCTTGATAGGACCTCAAGTTGGACAACATAGCTAAAGTCCGATCTGGTCTTGTACCAGCTTGAGCTCGGGTTGGACCAGACTGGTCCAATAGATTACCTGGACCTATCCAAGACCTATTTGATTTTTTCTCCTGAAATTGTTTCCACAAACAAGCTTTTTACAATAGGAATAAAGAAGGGGAAAGAAAGAAGTTGAACGCCACTGAGAATTGAACCATAAACATGTACAGTAAAAAGGGTTTTGCTCACAACCACGGGATCTATGTTAGTGGAGACTTACTCGACCTTCTCGATGTCGGAGGTGGTGGCATTGAGGGAATTGTTGGCTTTGGCAATGTTGGCGAGGGTGAACGCGTAACTAGCGGCAGGCACGGCTGCTGCCATCTTAGCTCCAAAGGCTCCATTGGATTGATGGTTAGTGTGTGATCAAACACCGCCTGGATCTGGAATAGCCGAAGAGGACGAAGGATCTGGAAGAGCCTGGTTGGTGTGTAACCGAACGCCGCTTGGATTTGCAAGAGATAACAAGGATAGAGGACTAAGGATCTGGAAGAACCTAGTTAGTGTGTGATTGAATGCCGCCTAGATATGGAAGAGCTAAAAAGTATGGAGGATTGAGGATCTGGAAGAGTCTGGTTAGTGCGTGACCGAATGCCGCCTGTATCCTTTGCTATGTCATGTGTATGTGAGAGAGTGTAGGGTGGGAATTTATTAAAAAAAATAAAAAAAAATTCGGGCCAGACTGGACAAGACCAAAGGGTATGAGCCCTTGGTAAATTTGGATGCTTCAAATTTCTTTTCTCTATTCAACCTTAACAACAACAACAACAACATCAAAGAGAACATTAGAATTATTCCAAAAAAAAAAAAAAAAAAAAAGACAAAACATTGTTTTTTTTTTTAAAAAAAAAAACCCAAACCTGCAATATTCTACTACTAAGGAAGGAGGAGTGACAGTGTTTTCCCACTGAAGACGGAGGATCGACACTAGAAGAGGGAGAGAGGAGTGACAGTGGGAGAGAGGAGGGAGAACAGAGGAGTAACGGTGGAGAGGGGAGGGAGGAGTGACGACGATGGAGAGGGAGAGTGTAAGAACAAGCTTGACGACGGTAGGAGAGTGAGAGTGGACAGAGTTAGGATGAGACAATTTGATAGAGGTGGAATGAGGATGAACTACTTTTGTTTTTGTTTTTGTTTTTACCTTTCGGTGTCCCAATTTCAAAAGGGAAGCCAAAAGTGGTGCTCTTAGAGCCAAAAGCCCTGCTTTTGGCGTTCCTTTTCAAATTGGGATGCTAAAAGTATGGCTTTTGGCGTCTCAATTTTGAAAAGGGACGATAAAAATCAACTTGTGGCATGTTGTTTTTGTTAAAGAGATGAATAATATGTCAAAGTTCTTGCATATAATTACAATGCCATCGCCTTTATTTTTTACTTCACTGTTTGAAAAACATATGCTTTATTGGGAAGTAAAATTAATTTCTTGTAATAGTGAAGGTATTTTCCTTTATTCATTTTTGCTATTCTCTTTTGATGTATAGTGCCCTAAACAACCAGGGAAAATAGATTGCGGATACTACATTATACTTTATATCTATAACATCATTATTTGTGGACTTACTTCATATTTTGGACAAGTGATCATTTCTTCTTCCCAAATGATTTTCATTTTTATTCTTGTAAGTAAATTGTTAGTTATTTTATTACATTGATTGATTTATATTAACTTATTCTTCAATTTGCAAGCAGATTTTTGGTAATGAAGACCCTACCAAATGGAAGACATTTGTGTGATCTCGAGACCTTTTAGCGGGATATCTTCTACAAGCAGATAGAAATGTGTAGAGATTGATAAAAGATTTTTTTTACATAGTACATTGGTTTAGAAATACTTGTAGACATATGAACTTGTGAACTTATGCATATTCTTATATTAACATGTGTAGAGAACTTTTACATATATGCAAAGCGTTATAATTTGATGTTCAGTTTTGTTTATTCTCTGTTATGGGAATTGGTTTTTTTTACTTAGTTTTCTCTGTTCTGGTGGTTTAAAAAAGGATGTGGATAGAAGAAAAATTTCATTTTAAAAAAATAAATAAATTGTATGTCTGTTTTCAAGTCGACTTACAATGTCTTTTTTTTTTTTTCAAAAAAAAAAAAAATGTAAGTAGACTTACAACATCTGTTTAAAAATAGACGTTGATTTTATAACTTTCAATGATATTACATATAATATCCCCTAAAAACAGTTGTCTTATGGTCCTAAAAACGGACGTTAAATATGTCTTTTGTAGTAGTGCCACAACCACATCATATACATTGCACTTAACTATGGCTGCCTTGATATTTACAAATATAAAGGAAGATAATAGAGGTGATCACTTTGATACCTATACACCTAGACCCAATCAATATTCAAACAAAAAAGATGACAACTTTTTTCATATTTTGGGCCAAAATTGAAAATCCGTTCACATGGTCCATTGAAAACATCAATGAAATAGAATAATGAAGATAATAGAGTTGTTAGCATCAATTTTGTACTTTCCTCTTTAAGATTCTGTGATGAGCTAGACCTCCGTTCAGTGTTTTTTGGTGCCGTTTTTGTTCTTTGTTTTTTCACTTAATCCTATTCCCTCCCTATATATATATATTCAATGGGGCATATGGAACATATTGCAAAAAAGCCTCACACATGACTTCATCGTAAGTTTGAGATTTCAAGGGATCATTTTGTTGTATTTTTCCTTGTTTGACACCTAGGTGAAATTTTCCCTTTTAATTTGTGTGTGTGTGTGTGTGTGTGTGTGTGTGTTTTCCCACAAGTAATTTCCTAATCTAAACATATCAATATAAAGGGTTAAGGTGCAAAAATACACATGTGCTTTGGTCAGAAGAGCGCCCTATGACAAGTGCTTTTTTGAGGTGCAAAAGTAATTATGTGGTTACAAAATGGGAGCAAAAGTCACAGAAACCATTAAAGGGGAGGACGTTGACCGTTAAGTTGGACGGTTTGACTTAAATTAGTGATGTGTAGCTGACTTGGACCCTAAATGGCTAACTAATTGATGACTAGGATATTGCAAAACCTTGCCCACTCGCTCATAATCACTGAAAGTCCTCTATCTCATTAGTGCAAAAAAAGGCTTTAAGACCACTTCATTTAGACCGGATATTCGGCACACCGGTCTTAAAGGAATGACCGGTGGCAGTTCCGTAAATGTAAAGAACTCTTTGGACCGGATCATATTTTCATCGGTCTTAAATATATTATTCAGACCGGACATAAAAACAACCGTCTTAACAATGTTATGAAAAAAAATTCAAAATTCAAATACTTTATAAAGAAATCTCATACAGCCGTACTTATATTTTCTGTGGTAAAACATAATAAGGAAAAATTTAAATATAAAAGTCTCAAGGTTTTAAGACTACACATATGTAATAGGTGGTCTTACAAGTTAAACTTTTAAGACCGGAGATATAATAAGGCCGGTCACAAAAATTTAATTAATTTTAAGACCGGACGTTTATAAGGATAGGTCTTAAAGGTTAACTTTTAAGACCGTCTTATAATTTGTCCATTCGTAAAGTTAAATATTTTAATCCGGACTTAAATTGTAGCGGCCAGTACCTCGATATTGAAGAAAATTAAACAAATAATTAATTTCTTTTAAGACCGGCCTTAAATATGAACGGTCTTGATTTTAATATTAAGACCGGACTTTATATTTTGTTCGATCTTAAAAATGAGGCGCTAACATAACATTTCTTCGCGCGAAATCTTTTGTTACTCTCATTGAAGAACCTCTGTTCCCGTTGCGAAACCCTTCCTGTTGCATTACCTCTCTTCCTCGCCCACGTACGATAGCCTCTCGTTAGTCTCTCTTTTGCTCGGGCAATCCTCTCTTCCCTGTCTCAAAAATGAATGGTGAAAATGATTCCATTCGTGTTCGGGAACGACACATTCTTGGTGTGAGTCGAACAAACCCTCTTCATCGACAATATGCCTCGTGAATCGCCCCGCACGCCGTGGGAGAAGAGGCATAAGAATGATGGATATAACCCTAAGTTGGACTTCGGGTCAAGGCCGGAGATTCAGTTTGATGAAAAGTTGCAACCTTTCGGTCCTAATAAAAGCAAATATACTAGTTTTGTCGGCTATCTTGCACGTAGCAAGGTTAGCATCTTGACTGATGAGTGAAAAAATTTGGACTTCGACAATGTAAAGCAACCTATTTGGGACACTATCCGACTTACATACACTGTCCCTGACTATGAGAAGTTGAAAGAAAATACATTGTCTTATTGTGTTGATCGGTGGAGGAAGTTTAAGACATCTCTCGCTAACAAGTATATTTTTGCCGAGGTTCAGCCTGACCAAAAGCCTTGGGACAAGTACACATTTATTGATGAACAAACTTGGCAACAATTTGTTCAGCTGCGGACCACTCCTAAAGCTCTGGTGAGTTGGTATTTAGTTTTTTTTGCCCTTTTGTTTGCTTATTAACTGTGCTGATATGTGAATGTTATTGTATTCATCTAATCCCGTTAGTTAAATTGTTTGGTGTGTGAATAGAAGTATACATTTCCTGCCTTTGTCTACGCAAGTCTGATATGTAAACCCTGAAAAGGTAAAATACTAAGAAGGTAATTAGGGAAGTAAAAATGGCATAAGAGTCAAGCCATTATTATTATAGTCTTAGTTATGTTATAGTAGGTAGTGATTAGACATTCTTTGTTAGTTTTGTTACTATCTAATGAGGATCGCTTGATCCCATTTGGATGCCTTAAAAAGGATCAAGTTTGTATTATTCTCGTAAGCATAATTCTCTTTTTGTTTCTTAACCTATCTATCTAGCAAGTACAAAACATAGCTCCAATTTCTTCTACAATTCTACATCTTCCTTACATAAAATGTTGAAACTTGATGAAGTGAATATGACTAGTGTTTGAGGTTCATATCAAGCAGAAGTTCTCTAATTTCTGTTAGTGAGATGGCTGGAATTCATAATTAATAGTTGTTTTCAATTCTGATTCACAGGAAAGAAGGGAACGAGCACAAAAGATAGGGAGAATGAATGATTACCCGCATAGGGCTTGTCGCGGCGCATATGAAATGACTGAAAAAGAATTGATGGCGGCCAAGAGGAAGAGATTGGAAGATGAAGCAGAATCTAATCCTTCTGCGGTACATGATCCGCCATCTTCAATACGTCGCGAGGAGTTGTGGATGCACATTCAGAAAAAGCCAAGCGGCGCCTACACGAGTGAACAAACTCGTGTAGTTGCTGAAAGAATTGTAAGTATCGTTATTGTTATTTTTTAGTAACTAAACATGTTTCATTACTAAGCTTCTTGTTATCTGTATCTTACAAGAAGATCTTAAAAAGAAAGAAGCAGAGGGATCTTTTGTGTTGGACGGGAGGAGTGATGTTCTGACCGTTGCGACCGGAAAACCGGATCATGGTGGGCGTGTAAGGGGGATTGGAGGATGGGTAGGCCTGAAGGAATACTTTGGTAAATCCAAACGCCATAGACAAAGTATGGTTACCCGGGAGGAGATGGAATAGACGGTGGCCAAATTAAGTGAGGATGCAGCGGCTAAAGATGCAAGGCATCAATCCAAGATGAGCCAGATGAGGGAGGAATTGAATCAGATGAGGCTGCTTTTGAGCAATCGTCCAAAGACCAGTGTTCCCTTCACACATTCACATGCACCTGTGCTACAGAGCACTAGAGAGAGCTGCATTGTTGGACAGTTAGAGTAACCTTGTGACCTATATGTGGAGGATCGTGATAGTCCTGCATGATTAGTTACAAAAGGGACTGTCCACAACTTATTGGGATAAACTGTACACCACCAACAATTGGCTGATGATGAAGTCAGAGTGTCATTTGAAAAGGTGATCATTGATGCACCTTTCCCTCTCCCAACTGATAAGCTGAAGCTTGTAAGTGATGTCAAGGGAACCTTCATCTTTTGGCCAGTGAAGCTTGTACATGTCTCTACTCCTCCTAAAGCTTCATCCCCTCCTCCTCAAGTTCCACCCCTCCTCCTCAAGTTCCACCCCTCGTCAAGCTCCATCCCTCCTCAAGCTCTATCCCCTACTTTCGCCGAGTTGATCGCCACGGAAAAAATATCCGATCTGGTGAAGAGTGGATATTTTAAAGATAAATCGTGGCCTATCAATGAAGTAGTAGGCGTCCCCTAATCCTCTTGGTTCAAGTTGACACCATTGATGTTGAGTCCCTACTGCTTTGTGGAAGTTGAGCTTACTAATGCAATTGTTCAAATTTTTATGAAGTAAGTATCTTCTTCTATGAGTACATAATTTAAATGCATCGTTTAGACACACATACATATATACTAATTCCCTGATCGATGTCATTATTGTAGGTTCTTGCATCAAGAATTGGTTCAAAAGGGCAGGAGCAATGATTTTAGATTCTTGTGCCCTGTCTATGCAAGTGCAACATCCATGCAGGAGAGACAGGAGTACATATCAAAGAGGTTGTGTGAAGTGAGAAGAAAGGTGTACATGTTTCCATTCTTCCACAGGTACATATCACAATGTTTGCAATTCACTTAATTCTGCTACATATATCACTGAGTACTTTACTGCTAGGAATTTTCAGCCACCACTGGCAGTTGGTCCTCATGTGCATGGAGAAGCATAAAGTTATCTTCTTATGCTCCACTCACAGCGATCCAGTGCCTACATTGACGCAGACCATCAACGAGTAAGCATGTCATTTTGATTCTCTTGTCTAAAATCTTTCTTGTGAATTTTCAAAGTGAACATTATTGATAAATTTGTGATTTTGATTATAGTGCCATGAAGACCTTCCAAATCGAGGTAAAGAAAAAGCGTGGGTATCAGGCCAAAGAGCCTAAATGGCTCACATCGGAGGTTGGTACAATATTTGTACACTGGCACATTGCCTTGTGAACTTGGTCAATAAGCTATATATGCTCTTATATATATTTCTTGTTCTTTTTAGACCCGTCGGCAACCACCGGCGTCCAACTTATGTGGCTCGTACATCATGAAACACATGTATGATATTATCACGAAAGGAAGGACTAAATTAACTAAAAAGGTAAATGTATTTGATGTTACATATTAAACACGCATGTTAATTCAGTTTCGGGCTTAATATTACATATGAAATTTGCACGCAAGTTAATTCGGTTTGTCTTTGATGTTACGAGATGTTTGACCGCCCGATCCCTTTTTTTCGATGATGAAGAGAAAGACATATGCAATGTGTTTTGTGAATATCTGTATGACCTGATCTTAAAGTTAAGACAATAATTAATGTCCTAAATTCATTTGTAAATATATCCTGTAGCAACAATAATCTTCTGTAAATTTGTTTATTTTTTCGAACAATATTCATTTGTAAATACATAGGCAATGCAAATCCAATAAATAAATTTGTTTAATTTTTCGAACAATTTTCTTGTGTCCATTTTGGGTTTCTGAATGTATTGGATGGTGGATAAAGCTAGTTAGTGTTTGAAATTTGAGAAAAAATTTGAATTTTAGGACCGTATATTAATTAAAAGTCCTAATAAATATCCGGTCTTAAAAGTATTAAAAAATATGAGACTTTTAGGATCGTATAGATAGACTTTTAGGACCGTATATTGTAAACATGCGGTCCTAAAAGTCTTCGGTTTAAAAAATAAGTTAGGATAGATAGACTTTTAGGA
This sequence comes from Acacia acuminata, assembly GCA_019022655.1. Taxonomy (NCBI): domain Eukaryota; kingdom Viridiplantae; phylum Streptophyta; class Magnoliopsida; order Fabales; family Fabaceae; genus Acacia; species Acacia acuminata. The sequence goes on from JAFJYI010000123.1 coordinate 1,213,581, forward strand.
CCGTATATTGTAAACATGCGGTCCTAAAAGTCTTATATTATTTTGTTGTCCGCTTCTAAAAGTCCTCTTATTTTTTTTAAAAAGTATGGCTTAACCTTTAGGACCATGTAATTGTTAAATGTCCCGGTCTTAATAGTCTTCCTTTAAATAGAAATGTTCACTCGCTTTTCGGACAAATCATTAGGGTTCAAGAAAATCAAGGTTCGGCGTTCGCTCAAGCTAGGTCCTTCATTGTAGTCGATCTTACAAATCGTGATTTTTAGCAGCATTATCGGTTTCCCTTTTCTTTGTCTCTTTTCTTTTTGTCGGAAAAAGAAGGAAGATATTGAAAAGGACACCTTGTTTCAAATCAAGGTGAGGTAAAACGATGACAATGACGGTCCAACCTTGAGAAGAATTGTTTTTTGTTTTTATTCGAATAAGGTAAAATATGTTTTTTGTTTTGTATGGTCGATCTTAACTGTATTCTGCGCATTTTTTAATGTTGATCACACATGAGAACAATGTTTTGTTTGTTTCCTTTTTGTCGGAAAATGAAAGAAGATAGTGAAAACGAAAGGCGATCGAAATGGAAAGCAAAAACATTTATTATAATTTTTTTTGCTGCCCCCAAAAAGTAAAAAAAAAAAAAAAACATTTACTCCTCCCCATCGTTATAGGAGGGGAGGGAGTCGTCGGAGAGGTCAGAGACGTCGTCATCTAACGGATTGTACTCAACGTCCTAGGCATCAAGTACCGCGTTCAGCTTGTTGTTGACGGCGTTGTAGACCTGAAAAAGCTGGCCCAATCGTCGGTCTATGTGATCGACGCGGGCCGGAGGTAGTGCATCATCTGTCGAAGGATGGTTGCGGAGGAGCGGCGGAGGAGGAGGGTACGGAGGAGGAAGAGGATTAAGAGGAATAGGAGGATCTCGTGGTGGTTGAGGACTTCGTGGTCGTGGAGCGCCATTACGGTTTTTGATTGTAGAAGTGATGGAGAAGAATGTGAAGAACGTAAAGTAACAACGTGTTTAAATAGAGAACCCATCCTGAACAATGTGAAACGCCGGAAACTTTAATGAGGAGACGCATAGTTCATTAGAATACGAGGAGACGCCTAGTTGAGAAGCTTATCTGGAAACCGAAGAGACTCTGATTCATTCATTTGAACAGAGTGTAAGGATACGACTCTGCTATCTGATTTAATACCGGATATTGTAAAAGATTCGTTCTTAAAACTAATATTTTTTCAGAAAAAATATTACTTAAAAAAAATTGAATTGATTTTTTTTTTGAATTTTAGGACCGGATAAACGATAAAATGTCGGTCTTAAAAGTAATTTAATTGATTAAAAAAATAAATAATAGACTTTTAGGACCGCATATTTATAAAATCCACTCTTAAAGTACCTCTAACTTATTATCTTCACTACCTCGTAACTCCAAACAACATACGTGGCCATCTGGGAAGGGGGAACTACTCTCTGCCTTTATTAACTCCTCATACCTCTCTACATGCCCCAAGTGCTCAAACCATGGTTAGATACAAGAGAACCTCTCGTAGGGGTAGACTTACTGGTGATGCTTGTGCCTTCCGTAGATCGTTATACGGTGTGCCTCCTCCAGCTACGTTCTATTGAGACAGAAGAGTCTCGGGTCGTTGGACCCATTGTTATTTCTTCGGATGATGAAGAGATTGCCGCACCACCCCTTGACCTTCGACCATGATGTCGATGCGAATAAGACAGGAACTTGCGATATCCCGCGGGAAGTTAATGTTGCTCATGCCGATATCTCCAAGGCTTTGAAGGATAATAAGCTTTAGGATGTATATATAGTCAAATTCTTGTTTTTGATAATTTTCTGCTTGTTTTTCTTTTATATTTTTTCTTGTGTATGTGCATATTCAAGTAATATATGTAGCATTAAGAACTAAGCTTGTGTCTTTTTAATTTTTTGTTCATATTCTCCAGTAATTAAAGAATTTAAACTCCAGTTTTCTTTTAATTTTTATTCATTCAGTTGATGCGATCGCCAAAGCAATACTTTTTTCTTGAAAAAAAAAAAAAAAATTGAGAATTTAGGACAGGAGTTTTCATAGATTACGGTTTTAAAAAGTTATATATTTAGGACCGGCTACTTTATAATTAACCAGTCTTAATAAAATCTACGCATATAATAAAATCTTAGGTCCGGAGTATTATAAAACAACGATCTTAAAAATTTAGCTATATATTTAGGACCGGATACAGGATAAGAATTTGGTCTTAAAAGTAATTGAATTAATTGTAGACTTTTACGACTTAAAAATTAGGGTGAAGGTGCATTTTTGCCAACAAACAATTAGTGAAAGAGCATCCAGCACAAATATTTATTGATGGTACCTTAAATACCAAAAAACAATTAGAAGGGGTTAAAACACACAATCCCGTTAGTCTTATTCATTCACGGACGTTATGATGCGCTGATGTGGTGAATATTAAACCAAGACATGGCAACTTGTGTCAGGTGACTCAGCGTTTTTTTTATGGCCCTCAGACAAAATCAAAGGCAAAACCTTGAGAAGATGAAAACGCGATACAAGCGATCCTTAGAGCAGAGCAAAAGAGAGAATGGCGAAACCCATCGGAGGTTCTATCGACGCCATGGAAGCCGACACCGTGAGTGATTCTCGACATGGGCTTCTTGCAAGCGTGTTTGATCGAAATCCTAAACCAATCACGGATGCAATTTCATCATTGGCAGTCGCGCTAGGGTTCCGGCACCTGCAATTTTTTCACAGGTAACTGTGGATTTTTGGGAATGAATGGGCTTCTTTGCGGTTTATGGTGTGTTACCTGCAATGATTGACAAATTATTGACTCGACGGATAAAGGCGATGAAGAAAATGATGCCGTTCAAGCAGATCGCCGTCGCCTTTTCTCCAAGATCGTGTTTTCATTTTGGCCTCCTATGGGTTTCCTCGTTCTTTCTTTTTCTCTGTTCTCTTTGCTTTTCTCCAGGAACGTAGATCTGTTTTCTCCAAAATGATGATTTCTCCAGGAACGCGTTTTCGTTTTCTCCAAAATGATGATTTCTCATGAATCCTGGAAGTGAAAGTCGTTAATTCCTCCGTTATGTTTTATAGCTATAGGCTTAAGATGCAGGTGTTCAGTTTAATTGGTGTTCTTATCTATTCGGTTTATGTAGAAGGACAAATATATAGACTTTGGAAGTTTTACGTGCGGGTTTTCTTTCATTGGATAAATTTTGATTCTTCAATTGTTCAACGTTCGCGTTTTCCTCTTAGTTTTCGTTCTCGCTCTCAAAATTTTGCGTTTTCTCCAGGAAGCTAAAGGGAAAAATAAGGCACGATCAACTTTTTTCTCGACACAAGGTGCCATGTCTTCGTTTAATCTTCTCCACATCAGCATCATAACGTCCGTGAATGAATAAGACTAACGGGATTGTGTGTTTTAACCCCTCTAATTGTTTTTTGGTATTTAAGGTACCATCAATAAATATTTGTGCTAGATGCTCTTTCGCTAATTGTTTGTTGGCAAAAATGCACCTTCACCCTAAAAATTATATTAATAAAAAATCTTTAGGACCGGATACGTTATAATTAATCAGTCATAATAAAGTCCAAATTAAAACATGTCTCTGTCGTGCGTAAAATTAAATTTCCCTCTCTGAACTTCTCTTGTTGCCCCGAAAGTGATTACTGAGGTTCTGTCTCCAGTGTTTGTGCGTTGCTCCATCGGTGCTTCGCATTGCTTTCTCGACAATCACTTTCTGGTTCCTTAGCTAAACGTATATAGACCAAGCTGTAAGAGGTGTTTCCGTTATATAACTTCATGATTTTCCTGCTTATCATTCTGGGTTTTTTATGGGTTGAACGAAATCGATGAAATGCTATTGTGGGTTTCTCGTTGTTAATGAAAATTGTATTTTGAAGATTATATTTGCACTTTAGACCTACCCAACCGACCAACAAATGTTTTTAGGGTACTCTTCGTTCGCAACATCAACGTTCGTGGCGGGAGAAGAAAGATTCGGGAAATACATTTGAATTTAATGCTAAAGTGAGTCCACAAGACCTTCACGCGATGCATTTAATTTCCTCGTCATGCATTTATTTTGCTTCTTGACTTCACTGTGATACATTTATGACCAAAATTGATTCTTCGTTATACATTTAATGGCAAGTTTCTCTGTAAGAAAAAATAAAATAAAAAACAAAAAAACTCATAACCGACATTGAGCATAAATATGCATTTGGTGTTGCCTTATTTTATATGCAAGTGTCAATTTTTTCGGATTATGTATGTTAAATCTTTCCGTCTATAGGAATTCTACTATGGATCACATTTGGATAAATGCTTTACGGACGAGTGTTGAATATCAGAATGGGGTGAGAGACTTTATAGAATTTGCTAAACAAAATGTCCATGATGATAGTGGGAAGTTTTATTGCCCTTGTGTAAAATGTTTGAATGAGAGGCGAGGGAGAGGAACGTGTTTCTGATACAATCAAATGGTTAGCACGTGGTCCTGAGGTTGATGTCATAAGTTGGAATTCGTATGTGATCAATGGTTATACATTTTACACGAAGTCCCTAGATGATAGGAGCATAGTCTAGAACAGTGGTGTTATGTTAGAGGCTGAATCTATGCACTTCTCCAGTTTGAAAGACAAGAGGCCTTTATTGGCAGTCATGCCATATTATGGGGTTATTGAAGAGATTTGGGAGGTGGATTATGTGAAAATTAGATTTCCCATTTTCAAATGCAAATGGGTTAATGTCAATAATGGTGTTCAGATCGATCGGCTAGGATTTACATTAGTCGATGTCAATGGTAGAAGTTTTGGAGATGAACCTTTTATAATGGCGACACTGTGTGAAACAAGTGTTCTATATTACCAATCAAACAAATAAAATGTGGTCTGTAGCTCTCCAAGGAAAAAGGTCATTGATATTGATGAGGAAAGTCATTCAAATTATGGTCTTCCTGAGAGTACTCCATTTTCAAGGGGTCTACTAGACATGAACGAAGAAGATGAAGCGAATAATAAACCCGGCATAAGAAATGATCATCAAGAAGGGATATGGGAGGATATCACTTTATAAAATAGTCAATTCATAAGGTAATATTCATATGCAGAATTCTTTGAAAACTTTAAGGTTTTACCTATATTATATTCTTTTTATGTTCATAAACAATGTCACTGACAACGAAGTTTGTTCTTGTTTTATTTTTGTGGTAGGATCCGATCCAAATTAAAGGGGCATGTTATGGAAAAAGAGGATGTTACGTTGTTGGTGGGAATCGGATGAAGGCATGGTGAATATTACTTTGGGCATGTTTGTTGTATTTGTAAGTAAGTTATCTTATTGTATTAATTAATTTAGGTGTTGTAGTCATAGTATAATAATTAATTAAGAGACCACATAACTCATGGTGAATAATATTTGTATTATTTTTCCCAATTCAATTTATTCAATAATTGTTCATAGCTTGTAGCTTAAAGTATTGACTTTTATGTGCTAGATTGGGTGGTGGATTTGTGAGTAATACAATCAGGAAGAACATAACAGGGAAAAATTCGGGTAAATTTAGACCGCAAATAAATACACGGTCTTAAATGTTTAGCTTTTAAGACCGGATGTATTTATATGTCCGGTCTTAAAGGTCTGCCAATTCATATTAAGCCCGGTCTTAAAAGTTTATCTTTTAAGACCGGTATATTTATACGTCTGGTCTAAAAATTTCAATTTTTAAGACAGGATTTATTTATCATCCAGTCTTGATAGTCAGTCTTTTAAGACCGCGTATAATTAGTCGTCGATCTTAAAAGGCGCTATTTTTTAGACCGTATTTAGTTTCGTCCGGTTTTTAAATTCAAATCTTTTAAGAGCGGCCTAGTTTTTAGCCGGTCTTAAAAGTTGAGTTTTAAGACCGAACAAAAAATATTTTAGGTTTATTTAGTACGACTTTTAAGACCAATTGTTTTAAATGTCCGGTCTAAAAGAGTTTCTTTAAGACAAAGTATCCATATACCAATCAGAGTCAGAAAACGCAGGAGAATCAACAAAGTAAGCTTGAGGAGCAGAATGAGATGGAGGACGAAAGCTACGATCAAAACGTTTGTAGCAGTTGGACACACGGTGGCCAGGGCGTTCACATAAATCACAGAAGGGCCTACTAGAATTACCACTGTTAAAACAACCTCTGGAGCGTTGAGACCTACCACCACGACCACCATGCCATGGGCCACGTGGGGAAGAGCGATCAGGAGTACGATCAGACACACGGTCAGAGGTGGCTGTAGCAAGATTCACAGACGGCTGAATAGAAAGAGCTGAGAAATGGTTCAGTTGTTCAATGCGTGTCTCAAATGCAAGAAGGGAAGATTAAGCCTCCACCCAAGTAAGACCTACCTGATCAATAAGTTTAACGACAATAGGATTGTAATCCCCATCCAGGCCATTCAGAGTATGGAGAATGAGCTCATCGGTCAGAATAGGAGCCGAGATTGTCGGCGGTGGTTTTCATTTTCATCAAATACTCAGTCATTGAGAGACCATTCTTACGAGTATTATGGAGTTCAGACTTGTAAATCATGACCCGAGACTTGGATACTGTAGAAGTAAGAGTCCGATCTTCACTCCACAATTTTAGAGCCGTGCGATAGTGGAGGAGTTGAGTCACGATGTCCTGGCTCATTGTATTCCTGAGCCACCCAATAAGCATCCAATCGACTGAGAACTAGCCGTCAAACTCTGGGTTGGGGGATAGCCTCTTTGGTGGTCGGCGAAGCTACTGTCATCGGAGGAACCAAAGCAATAGCGTCGATATGAGATTGAAGGCGATTTCCTTCAATCAGAGGGAGAACCACGGAAGCCCAGACCAAGTAGTTCGTTCGATCAAGCTCAATCGATGAAGTCGACTGAAAAAAAGAGTAAGTTTTGAAAGCAACAGGGAGTGGTGCCGATAAATCAGAAGTGACCGACGGAGAATAAGCCATTTTCAGCGAAAGAAAAAGTTGAAATAGGCGCAACTGGAAAGGTGAAATAAAGACCTAGGCACTAGCTCGTGATACCAAGATAGAAAAGGACAAACACAATGAATGAATTGCCTAGAGTACTGTTCATGCTCTGGCTATTTCCTTTATATATAATGAATTAGGTCTACAAATGTATCTGGGCCTTACATCTGGCATATATACAATATTTCACAAAATAATGCTAAAGACTATTTTGTCCTAACAGATACTTCTCCATTAACCCCTTCTGCAAATAAATCATTTTTGTTATGGATCCCAAGCATGAATCCAAATTGGTTCTCCAAAATTCAAGAGTCTCCAATCTCAATATGTGTTCAATCATCTTTTGCCACAATTTTATTACGTGGCATAAAAACTTTACCCCTTTGTTGCTATTCTGAATATCCCCTTTATTCTAGTAAATGGGGACTAAAATGTTTTTCCTCCAATAATTTGACATTTTCTCAAATTATAAAATCTCATTAAAAAGCTTAGTGAGCCAGGACACCCCTTTTTCACCTAAATAGTCCCAAACTTCAATAGAGATATAGTTAAGACCAACGGCGTTATGATTTTCCGTTTTCTTAAGAGCATCCTTAACCTCGCCAACACGGATCTTGCGATGGAGCGTCAAATTTTGTTCACCTTTAATTGACAAATCCTCCAACTCACAAGTTGAACATATATCCTCCTTCCTCATTAAATAGATTGTAGAAGTAGACCTCCCATCTATCCTTAATATATCCCCATAAAAAAACTAATACTTTGCCTTATATGTCCTTTATACACCTTACCGATCCAAATCTCTTTTTTTTTCTATCCGTACACTTAGCAATCTTGTAAATCTTTCTTTCCCCAAACTTTGTCTCTAACTCTTTATAAAACTGGTGAAACATTTTAGAATGAGCTTCATTCACTGCTTTTTTAGTCTCCCTTTTAGCCACATGATATCTTTCCCAATTTTCATCATTGTTGCACAAATATATGGCTCAACAATATCTGTTATTCTTCATTTTCTCTTACGTATCTATGACACATTTCAAAGCTTTCAATTCGACGTCAAAATCAAATAGTTGCTATATAAAATTTCTCTTTCTCTATTATTCTGTTAAATAAAACGAAGATTATTAGTCTATTACATTAAATCTTATTATTTTAGTAAGAAACAGTTTTTTTTTTAAATTCAGATTAAATTAATTAAATAATAATATAAAGTTACTGATTGTAACTTTCATTTATTATTTTATACTTTTCGAAACATTCAAAATATTAATAGTTTTTTTTTGGGGGGGGGGGGGGGGGGCGTATTTACTATATAGAAACAATCTTAAAAAATATTGGTGAAAAATTTCAATTTAGACCGCACATAACAAGAAAAATTCGGACAAAAGTTCCTTATCTTTTTAGGGTTCAAAAAGATAACAATGATTGGCCATACGAGAAATATATATCTTAAAAGGACAAGTATACATATGCGCCCTATAATTTTTTCGCAAGACAGGAAGGTGACGTTGATGCATATTCCAACATCAAATAACAAATTGCAAAATAACCCGCATTTCAAAATATTTCAATAAACTAGTCTAGGTCCAATGCATGGCTCGCAAACATCCACGTTAGGCAACCTAAAATACCTCGAATACTATAATTTTATGAATTTTACGATTCGTTCTATCATCAGAATATTAGTTGTATACGCATCAAAGTTTAAAACAAAATAAATAGACGACGTGACACTCTTGTGAACTGGGGCCTTGATTAGTGTGTTCATAGAGTTAATCCATGTTTAGTGTTTCAATTAAGCTTGCATCTCTAGGAGAAGATTAATGTTAATATAACACAAAAAGTCAGCTCTTTTTCCGATCAAAACTACATTCTCTATTAATTTATGTGTTTAATTAAGTAAATATAAAGTTATTTCAGTCATTATGTTTTGTTTATTTCCATTTGCCATATTGATGCCATAGGGAGATGCAAACTGAAATTTTCGAGAGAGTTTAGTGCGTGCGATCGATCTTCTCGATCCATTTTTTTATTTGGTTAAAATGCAAAGATCCGTCCGGAATTTAGAGGTTGTGTGTGCGTGCAAGTTATCCCTGATTGTAAATCTCGCAATATTATTTGTACTGTAACTCATTTTAAATTTTTAATTGTCTCCAAACAAGGCCCTTAAAAAATTACATATAAATTCGAACAAAAAATTGTAGTTTGAATTTTTTTTTTGAAAAAAACTTAAAAAAAATAAAACTACTATTTTATTATGAAAAATCTATTTTCCCATTTTGAGAAGACATTATTTATACTTATGTGTTCGTGCGTGCATGCAAACATGTGTATCAATTTAATCTCTTAAGATCTATAGGGCCAAAAGTCTTTTTCGTCCTGAATTTTTTTTTTCCAAAAAGCTGTTGGTGCCTGAAAGTTTTTTTTTTTTTTTTTTTTTTTTTTTTGTTGCTAAATGTTGTCCCAAATGTAGTAAAATGCGTATCTATGATTCTAGGGTAAAAAGAAGAAGAATTGAACAAAGTTTTCCCAAAAAGTTCATAAATAACATTCCCGAAGTTCATAATTCGGACTTACATGGATCACCTCATCTCCTGCTCATGCAACGATTTGAAATCTGAAAACTAACAAGCAGAATAATTAAATGAATAAAATTAAAGGCTTATAACTTTTGGTACCAACAGCTCTTTCGTAAAGGACAAAAATGACCTTTACCCAAATTTTTATATGAGCCAGAGTTAGGATTTTTTCCATAAAAAGTTAGGGAAAGGGTAGTCCAGTACAAAATTAAAGGCTTAAAGTTAGAGAGGTAAATTGCTCAAATTGTTTTCATTAGTATTGATGTTTTTCCCCCTTCCTTTGACTTGCAAAACCTAAAATTGAGGGAAATCAAAGCAGATTCCGAGCAATTAGCTAGCCTCCATACTCATATTTTAAAATTGTTTCACCCATTCTTCTCGATCCTAAGTATGTACCTGAATCCTTTTTTTTTTTTTTTTTTTTTCTATTGAATATTTAGAATAACTTAGTGAAGAAGAGAATGAATAACTATGAGGCTGTCAAATCGAACCACTTAGATTTATGTGTTTGTGTGCGTGAGCGTGCTTATCAATACATTCAAATCAAGTGTGTTATCCATCCTAACACTGCAACCGAGTTATTGGGTATCCAGCTTGAAGGACTCACTATTTATTGGAGGCACAAATACCTCGAAGTTAATTACTGTCTATTCGGACTCCATACAGACGCACTCACGCTCATCCAAAATGATATTTCTGAGACTCGTCCTCTTAGAAAAATTAGGCGTAATTGGATCATAACTTTTGATCATATGTTCAGAGAAGCTACTGTTCTGGTCCTTAATGTAAAATTTAATTAACTAATTATTGTAGATTAAAGATGTTAGTTAAGTTATATAAAACTCCCTCCGATCCTAATTATAGGACATAGTTTGTAGTGCAAGATAATTAGGATATTTTCATAAAATTCATATCATACTACCTCCGGTCCTAATTATAATACCTAATTTGTGGTCCATAATTAGGATCGGAGGTAGTATGATATGAATTTTTTTTTTTTTTTTTGAAGATATCCCAATTATCTTCCTTAATTTCCTCCCTCATCCCTCTCGTACTTGATTCTTGTTGAGGGAAATAGGATAAAAACATGAAATGGTTTTACATTTAGGACCAATATCAACTTCTTAATTAGCTCCTATTTAAGGCCTGGAGGAAGTAACAAATTGACTTACCCACCAAGTGGGAGGGTACCTTACATATCAGGATCTTTCATGATCCACCCGATCCTTTATGATCCACCCTTTTGGTGTAGATATTTTTTGAGCTCTGATATACCTTAATCTTGTATTTTGCATGGCTCTAGCCGTGGTCCTTAATTAAAAAACTCAAGTGCTTTATATAACTAACTCATAAATTAAAATGGAAAATCATTATATCGAAGAAAACATATAATTTTGGTTATTTTGCATTTGTCTTTTAACATTGAAGAAAACATATGCTTGGAACTAGACCATTATCGAAAGTCCATAGACTAAACAACCCAAATGAGGTTTAATTTATCTTGTGCAATCTATTGTCATGAGGTGCTCCACAGCTCCAGTGCTATGTGTATTATTATTGAAGTGAAAATTGAGGCATGATATACAGTGGTTAAGGAGACCTACTAGATTGATATGATTTTGGGTTGTTAAATTTGATATGTGTTCAATGAGAGGCCTAAGTCCTATGTGACTAATATGCTCATAGGCTGACAGAAGCCCACAACTATTAGACCATGAATATCTAGCATAATGCCGAAGAAGTTGTAAGACTGAGGGTTACAGGCATTATATCTGGAGTGACCAAACAAATGAAATGGAATGGACTGAGTGTCCTATGGATGGCTCAAGTAGCCAGGGATAAAACTGGAGATGTAATTGAAGATGATGACCTTTTATATTAGTTGTCTGGTTCTTGGTATGTTTGAAAATTAAATTTTCAACTTGACAATGCACCTGCTGTATTTGTGAAATTTTGAATTGAATTTTTAGGTAAAATGTTTTCTATGGAATTTGAGACCAATTGTAGTGGTCATTTCAGAACTATGTTGTCTCATAGATAGGGTTCTTGTGGAACCCAGATTTGAAACTAAATTATGAATCATGTTGGCGGTGGAAGCAGTATGGAACTGGAAGAAGCCAGAAACTGCTGTAGAAATACTTAGTTTGCTAGATCTTGTCAGATGTGTTTAGAATATTTCTTGAATCGCTGGCCATCTATAAAGCTCATTTGAACTGAAAATTTGTTTTGATGGGATATGAGAGGTTGACACTTGCACCAATATTGAATACACTATTGGTGCAAAATACTTGGTGTATAATGGTCTAGTTCCAAGCATATGTTTTCTTCAATATTAAAAGACAAATGCAAAATACATAATCCGTTGCAAAATAGTGTTTTTCCATGGCGAAAATGATTTGTGACGGACTTACGTTTGTCGCAAAAAATGTCGTCACACAACATTTTTTGCGATGGAAGAATAAGTTCCATCGCAAAATTCAAGATTTGTGATGGAAGAGGAATTATGTCGTAAAAATTGAGATTTGCGACAAAATTACTTTTCCGTCGCAAATCTTAAATTTTAGCCAAATTTTACGACGAAAAAAAATTCCATCGCAAAATTTCAAATTTGCAATGGAATTACCGTTTTTTCGCAAAATTTCTAAAAAAAATTAAAAATTAAATAAAAAATTACGAAATAAAATATATATCATAAAATATATATGAGAATCGGAAGCCCTAGACCGTAGCAAAATCTCACATTTTCACAATTGAGAAAGTGTTCAACTTTCGGAGAAAGACTTTTAGGAGTACTTTGCAAGTGCACCAATGTCAGGAAGGAAGATATGAGTTAGGGGGGGCATGACATACCTTCACGTAAGAAATTAAGTCCTAGATGAGAAAATTTGCTAAACGACCATGAGCAGACCGTTTCATCGATTGAAATCTCGAATTTCGGTATTAAAAAATTTCGAAAAAAAAATTAATTTTAAAAAACCTTTCGAATGAACGATCATGATGTATGGGAGTATTGAAAAATATATCATAGAAAAAAATATATAGTAGCAATTATAAGAGTTTACATAGAATTAAAAAATGAAATAAAAATAAAAATGTTGCCAAAAAATGGACTAAAAAAGCACAAAAATCATAAATAAGTTATACACCAAGTAACTAAAAAGCACAAGAAAGGATGCAACTATAGCACATCTAGATACATCAATGTGTGGCAAAGGTTTGGTCATCCACGGTCGACCATCCAGCACAGCCTTACAGTCAACTTGTTCAACCAATAAATCCAGATGATTGAATGCAATCCTGCCAAAAACATGACAATGAAAAGGATTATATATTTTCTATATTATTATCAAAATTTAAAGCACAAATTAGCTATATGATGCACGTACCAAACCCTATACCTGAACTAGGTAAATATGGCATCGACAAAGGCCTCTGCATCGAAAGGTTGAAGGTCTTCAACGCCTTTCCCAACACCCACAAGTTTCACAGGGATTCCAAGTTCATCAACCACACTGACTTGCCATCAGAATTTCTTACCAGGATCACTCCAACAGTAAGAAATAATATCAATGAGGAAGTATAGTACTTTCATGGATTAATTCTAGGTAATAATTGTTTGCTTTTAGCCCCAACCATAACTGTGGTTCAAATAAAATCGAGAGATTACCTCACAACCACCTCTGGCTGAACCATCTAGCTTCATCAAAATTAAACCAGTGACACCAACAACCTGTATCAATATCACATTCAAAAAACAACAATCACCGATAAAATCAGAGTTTTGTGGGATTAGAACTTGATACATGGGCAGGAATAGTTAAAAGGGTTAAATACTAATTTTGCTATGGAAGTATTGATAACGGGACGCTCAGCACCTAGAAGTTTTTTGGGTATCATTTTTGCCCCGAAAGTTTAAAAACTTGTAATCTTGCTGATCGCGGTTGATCTTGACCATTAGATCGTTGCTCTATTTGTAAACTTTCAGAGCAAATTTGCTCCTAAAAAAAACTTCCGAGCTGAGGCATATTTGCTCATTTTTGTAAACTTCCGGGGCAAAAATGATAACAAAAAAACTTTCGGGTACTGAGTGCCCCCTTATCAATACTTCAGTGGCAAAAATGGTATTTAACCCTAGTTAAAACAATCAAGGCAAAGAGAAGTATGAGTTAGAAAACTCTCAGTAGCATCATACACTCAAATAAAGCATATATACAAGTGGTAGGACATTCATTTGGCTGCATAGACATATAAAATCTCATGATTTCCCAGTGAATATTCCAGCTATATATAACTCTTGAGCGCCAGCATTTCATACTCAATCATTTACATCATTTTAGACCATTGCAGTGAATATTACATAGGAAGCAATGAAATGATGTTTGATACCCAGATCTTAGCTTCAAAAATTGTATATCTACTCAAAAGACGTTAACCAAATGGATCTTCATGTGGTTACAAGAGGGTTTTAGATATGTAAAATAATCTTTTAAAAACAGAAACTTTGAAACAAATATTCAATTTAGAAAGCAGAAGTGAATTTACATCATTAAAATCTTCGTGCATGAGGTAACATATTCAAACTAGTAGTGCCATCCAAAACTTGAAGAATCTCCTACAAATATTGTCAAAACTCAGTCAACACAATAAAAAAAAAAAAAAAAAAAAAAAAAAAAAACAATGTTATTATACCCAGAAAGTGATTCAGAATATTTGGCAATGATAATAGCATTTAATTTTATCACAACTATAGCATTGATACTGACATGGATATGGAACATAATGTTTTCACTTCGATACCATTCCATTCACTCATTCCCCATTTTATAAAAAAATACTAAAAATAATAGTTTAGCATTTAATTAAATTGCATCATTCTTTAGTTTATTAATTTGAAAATCTAAAAACCATTTTCCCCTTATTTTTATTGCATTTGTATGACATTTAGATTTACTAGGAATCAATAAAATTCTCCTTGAGAAGAGAGAATGATATTAGGTTTATAGATACGCAATCCATAGTTAATTTTTTATTGTAGACCCCAAGGCTAACTATAAAAAGACCCTCATAAAAAAGACATCATTAATAAGTGAAGAGCTATCATTAATAAGTAAAAGAGTTAATATTGACAATTTATGAGACTTATCAATATATTATTTTACTTGATTGAGATCTAAATTATATTTTGGGTTAAATACCTAATTTGCCACGAAAGTATTGATAAGGGGGCACTCAGCACCCGGAAGTTTTTTTGGTACCAAATTTGCCCCGGAAGTATGAAAATGGTACCAAATTTGCCCAAAACTAACGGAAGGTCAAACGGACGTTTGCCACATCGATTTTTTTAGGTTAAATACCTAATTTGCCACATAAGTATTGATAAGGAGGCACTCAGCATCCGGAAGTTGTTTTGGTACCAAATTTTCCCCGGAAGTATAAAAGGTAGCAAATTTGCCCAAAACTGACGGAAGGTCCACATAGGTCGTTAAAATGCCACATGGCTAAGAAAGAAACATAGTGGAGGGTGAGTCATATGCCAGATCATGTGACCACGTCAGCACCTCATTCATCTCTCTCTCTTCCCTCTCGCTTTCAGCGGTTCGTGTTTCTGAAGTTTCTTCCACTCCTTCACTCACTCCTACATTGGCGGCGATAGTGCCGGTGGGAATTTTCTTACGATTTGGTGAAAATTTTGACAATCCATATGACCATCTCTAACTGGGTTTAGAGTACAATGGGAATACAAAATTGTTCTAGGAATTATCTCTAACTTATGGCTTTTACAAATCCAGAGCTAATTCTATCATCCTGTTTGAAATTTTCTTGATCAATTTGATAAGAATGGCTTTTGGTTTCTTGGTTTGGATTCCTATCGTACCTATATTTCTGGAGATCGAAACCAATCGAATCTGAAGTAGAGGAAGGTCACAAATAGAGTTGGCAAGCATTGTTGTGGAAGCTGGCATACCCGTGGGTGAGGGAGTGGAAGAAAATTCAGAAACATGACCCGCCGAAAGCGAGAGGGAAGAGAGAGAGATGAATGAGGTGCTGACGTGGTTATATGATCTGGCATATGACTCACCCTCCACTATGTTTCTTTCCTATCCATGTGGCATTTTAACGACCTACGTGGACCTTCCGTCAGTTTTAGGCAAATTTGCTACCTTTTTTATACTTCCAGGGAAAATTTGGTACCAAAACAACTTCTGGGTGCTGAGTGCTGAGTGCCCCCTTATCAATACTTCCGTGGCAAATTAGGTATTTAACCCTAAAAAATCCGACGTGGCAAACGTCTGTTTGACCTTTCGTTAGTTTTGGGCAGATTTGGTACCATTTTCATACTTCCAAGGCAAATTTGGTACCAAAAAAACTTTCGAGTGTTGAGTGCCCCCTTATCAATACTTCCATGAAAAATTAGGCATTTAACCCTTATATTTTCCCTACATACTTTTATAGATTTCATATTAATTAATGGGGTATGTGCATCTTTTTCAAAAGTATTCCATTTTTTTCTATTGAAAGGGACGAGAAATAAATAGAGTAACCCTCCCTATCCCCTATATATAAGGGTAGTACTTTGCTATTAGGGCAATAATGCACCAAGTGCTTTTAAAAAGTATTACTGGCCGGAGTGATGAGTACATAATCTTTTCAAAAACAGTTTAACTTTGCTTTTTGTTAACAATCAACGTCAAATAAATGTTAGGTGGAAAAGGGCCCGTGACCCGCATTATTGTGCTACATTGCTCTATAAATTTTTAGAGTGCTCATAACTCTTCTAGAAGTATCTCTAAGGCCCTATTTGGATCACTGAAAATCAAACGATGAAAAAGGAAAACATAGATTTTCAACTGTCAGCCGTTTGGTTCGAATTTTCCAGATGAAAATATTTTTCCGGGGCATCCATTCTCCCTCGTTTAAATGAAAATGGGTTCCCACCATTTTTTCCGATGCTTACGAAAATGGAGGAAGTCGACTTTGCCCTTCCTCTCACCATGGCCCTTCCTGACAGTGTTCCCTGATCTGCATCATTCTCTATCATGGCAAAAAAAAAAGTAATTTGCTCAAAGGATGATTTAGAGAGAGAATCAAATTGGTCACCCCCAACGTTTATTTACGGCGGCGATAGCAATTTATTCGACAACCCACGGCGGTGATAGCAGTTATGCATCCCCCTTTGACGCACGACGCACAATGCCTCTCTCAAGCTTCTCCCTTCCAGTAACCAATGAGCATCCATACCTCCTCCAATTCAAAGACTCATGTGTTTGAATTAGCTGGTGTTCGCCTTTTTTTTTTTTTTTTTTTTTTTTTGGTTCTCTAATTCAAGGATTCATGTGTTTTCAAAGCAATTTTTGTGACAAAATCGGAGAAGACGGTGAGTATGCAAGCATTTCACACTCAATTTTTGAGTGTACAGTGCACACTCAAATTGAGTGTGCACACAATGCAAATCCGTTAGACCAGAGGAAGAGAGAGAAGAGAGTGACGCCGAGGAGAGGAAGAGAGAGAAGAGAGTGACATCGGAAAACATTGTGGAAGGAGGAAGAAGAAGCCACGTTGTCGCTGCAAATTCGTCAGACCAAAGGAAGAGAGAGAAGATAGGAAGAGAGTGACGCCCGAAAACAATGTGGGAGGAAGAAGAAGCCGCCAATGGTAGCCTCTTTGTCGTTGCAAATATGTTAGACTGGAGGTGACGCAAATGGAAGAAAATCGCAAGGAAGGAGGAAGAGCAGAGTGTACTCGTAGTGCACACTTGAGTGTGCATCCAGCACACTCAAGTGTGCATGAGAGTGCACACTCATATTGAGTGTGCACGAGTGTGCCTGATCCACACTCAAGTGAACACTCGAGTGTGCACGACATGCACAGTGTCTCTCTCCCTCTCCGTGTAACACTGTTTAAATTTAGGGGCAAAATGGTATTCTTCCTTATTTTCCTACCTTATTTTCTTTCAACCAAACATAAATTTTCTTATCAACCTATTTTCTTTTCCAGTGTAAACCAAACACATCAAAGCAAAATATTTTCCATTCCATTCCATTCTTTTCATTTCAATTCCTTTCCATTCTCACATTTTCTTTGATCTAAATGGGCCCTAAGATAAAATATAATGTATTTAAAAAATTAAAAAATAAATAAATAAATAAGCTATTCGAGTGGAGCATGAGGAAAGATCAATGGTTTAAAGCCTCTTGCAAAAAAAAAAAAAAAGGATTTGAAAGAATATAATAAAATGAAGTTCTCAAATTGAAACTCAATATATAATTGAAGGTCCACGTATAATTTTGGTAATGAAATGAGTGCCTATATATATGTATATATATATATATATAGACAGAGAGAGAGAGGGGGCGGACCCACGTATAAGAGAAGAGGGATAACTGATCACCCTTGAATTGAGAATTTATTTATTTTTTTAAAAAAATTAATATAAGTTTAAATGATTGTCCACCTTTAAATTAAGTTCCCACTTTTAATACATCAAGATTGCATTTCATCGTCGGATGGGGGATGAGTAGTTGAATGATTGTTTAGTGCCTTATATTGAAAAAGATGTATTTGATAGCATTCATAATAAGGCAATTACGATGAAATTCCAAAAAATAAGGCTTATAAGGATAACATTGTAATTATTTTTATTGTAATATACTTTTATTATTAAAATATAGGTATTTGAACTTATTGAGTGCTCACTCTTCATTGTAATTATATTTATGTAGTTGTATTTCTAACAGCACTTAGCCTTTCTTTTCTAAATGATAGGTTTGTAAAATAAGTGGCTCTCTTATTACATCATCAGTATTCACTTGATTTCATGAATATTTTTTTGATATTCTTTTCTTTTCTTGTTTATATTATTTTGTTTTTTTAATGCATTTAAAACTTTCTCTTAAAAAAAAAATCGAGGGCATTGCCCCGAACTCCTAAATCTTCCGCCACTGATGTCCACCCTTCATGAATTTTCTGGATCCACCACTGTGTGTATATATATATATATCAGCTGTTCAATCTTCAATCAGAAAAAATCTCAATGTTGGGGTCCTAAAAAAATTGATATAAATCCATGATATCCCCCTTAAGGTCTCTGGCCTATAGTTAAGGATCCCAAAGCTTTAATTTTAAGGCATACAATACTACTATACTCTACGGTTAAAGGTTTACTAATTAAATTGCTTAAATATAAGGGTGAAGGAGCAAAAATACACATAGACTTTTTCTCCAGGAGCGCCCAGCACCACGTGCTTTTTTCTGGACCAAAAATACACATGTGGTTATCTTATAGAAGCAAAAGTCACCCTCCACAGTTAAATCAACAAATGTCCGTTATCTCTCAGCCGCTGCACCGTGTTCTCTCACTCTCACTCTTCCTCTTCTCATTCTTCTTCTTCCCTCTGTTATAAATTGGCTTCTTCCTTCTCATCTTTTACTCTCACTCTTTTCTCTGTTCCTTAATTCTGTGTTTTCACATCAGGTCTATTACGAAACCACGATGCAAAGGCCTCAGAAACCGTGAGGGGACATTCTTGTTCTAGTAAATACTTAATCTTGTCTATAACCTCGAATCCTCATAATGAATTCAGATTTGATATTGCCAATTTTTCACTTGTCATCCCCTCCACGCTGTCCAAAAGTACTGATGCATCACACCCCTGCTTTCCAACAAAAATTCTCAGAAACAGAGATTAATATGGTACACAAAAAATACAAATGAATTAAGGCTCTGTTTGGAGGATATTGTTACCATGACGAAGCAATCGTGGAAATGCAAGCGGAGTAACGAGGCTGCCAAACGAGGATCTCTGTACACTTCAGCCTTCACGTTGTGTCTCACTATATCTTCAGCCAACGGACACGTCTCCTTGTAGTAGTCATAAACAAGAGAGCCATCACCCTTCAGAGATTTTGTGGCTAGAAAAAAAGAAAAAGGGTAATAGAACCTGACCCAGGGAAAAACAGAATGAGGCGAGTAAGGGAGAGAATGAAAATGAAGGAGAATGAGTACCTGTGGGATAAGGCGACAACTTGATGCTAGAAAATATTGACAACCTCAATGTTCTTGTTATCGCCTGAGAAAAAGAAATGAGCCCCAAACAAAAGAGAAAAAGAAATCAAGATTTTCGTTGAACAAATGAGAGAATTAAGAAGGAGAGCAAAACTGCAAAACTACAATTTCTTTTGTTGTTATCGCCTGTGAAAAATAAATGTACCAGCAGGTGTTCTCCTTCAATCGTAGAAATCAACCCCAAATCGTACTCCTTCAATCTTCGGCTTCCCTCTTCTGTTGCAATCTCTCATGTGTTTGAGTCGAGCGCACGGCTGGCCTCTCATCTCCGGTCATTGTCGTGTTCCACGTGAGTGGCTTCAACTCATCTTAGCTCGTCTCTCATCCTTCGCATCGTCGTTTCGTAACAGACCCGATGTGAAAACACAGAATTAAGGAACAGAGAAAAGAGTGAGAGTAAAAGATGAGAAGGAAGAAGCCAATTTATAACAGAGGGAAGAAGAAGAAGGAGAAGAGGAAGAGTGAGAGTGAGAGAACACGGTGCAGCAGCTGAGAGATAACGGACGTTTGTTGATTTAACTGTGGAGTGTGACTTATGCTCCTATAAGATAACCGTGTGTATTTTGGTTAAAAAAAAACACGCGTGGTGTTGAAGCATTTCCGGAGAAAAAAGCCTATGTATATTTTTGCTCTTCACCCTAAATATAATGACTCCCATTATATTGTTAATTGAAGCTTATACTAGTTAGCATTAACATCATTGATCAAAATGTGATTCAATAATTAACTATGTGATTATTAAAGGAATCTATGCTATGTAACCGAAATAACAACAACATACATACGTTATACATATGCTCTCAAGCAATGTGTAGAAGTCTATCGATAGAGAAGGTGATGATGTGTTAAGAAGCCCAATCACTAGTATTAAGAAAAAATATCAAATTTGTCGCCAATAAATCTCTTAACTGCCTTATTAAAACCCTTTAAATTCTTTCTCATAACTCAAAAGGAAAAAAAAAAAAAAAAAAAAAAAAAAAAAAATGCATGCAGGTTCCGTATTTATGCAGCACACCCAAACATATTATGATATATAAAGAAACCTCTTATATATATGATCTCCAATAAACCTCTTAACACGCAATCATATTATGATATATAATTCGCTTCATACATAATGATTCATACAGATCTTGGAACAAGACAAAGAGGGACAGCCTTCTTCAAAGTGATTCCATGCTGTTCGTTCATGTCCAAGGTTTCACGAGTCATACCCTTAGGTAGGTCCCACTCAAAAGAATGCACCAAAGTGGCTACCATCAAGCTAATCATCCTATTAGCCAGTGGCAAACCTGGGCATATCCTTCTTCCAGCACCAAACGGCAAGTACTCAAAGTCCCTGCCCTTAGAATCTGGGGCAGAGTCAGTAAGAAACCTCTCTGGCAAAAACGACGTCGGATTGTCCCAATATGATGGGTTTCTGCTAATGGACCATGCGTTTATCAAGACTTGGTCTCCTTTCTGGATGGTGTAGCCACTCACAACGACGTCGTTTGCTGCAATGTAAGGCAGTAGAAGAGGCACTGGAGGGTGAAGCCTTAGGGTTTCTTTAACTATTGATTCGATGTAGGGAAGACGAGGGATGTCTGATTCTTTGATTTCTCCGATGTTGGTGCTTCCTATGACTTGGTTCAGTTCTGTTTTGGCTTTTCGCATTATTTCTGGGTTTCTAATAAGTTCTGCCATTGCCCACTCTGTGGTTGATCCTGAAGTGTCACTCCCAGCAATGAATAAATCCTGTTTTTTTTTTCCAACAAATATATATATATTGTCAGTTTTCACGGAGCCATAACCATTAATAATTCATACTTTAGCATATCATTATACGATAAAAAATATACTGTGTTTAATGCGATGTTCACCATTCATAGGATTATCACACTGTTTTTAATAGTGATAATCCTTATTCGTAGATAATTAAGCATGTTGCAAACATAATACTCCCTCCGGTTTTAATTATAAGACAACTTTTGAAAGTTGGTTTTGGTCCTAATTATAGGACAACATTCTAAATTTTGTCAATTTCTTCCTAAAATACCCCTATTTTATTCTCTCAAGTGTGTTTAATTTTTGGTGAATGTGATCATATGTATGTGGATGTGTAGATTCTTCCAATCATTGAAACTTTTAAATTGTTAGATTTTAATTTGTTTATCGATCAATTGTCATTAATTTTCCAATATATATATATATATATATATATATAGACACACACACACATATATACATACATATTCATACACACAGAGATATATATGTGTGTTTTATATGTGTGTCTACACACAAATTTATATAAATATATACACAAACACATATATAAACACACACACACACACCTATATATATATATATATATATGAGTGTGTGTTGTCAATATATATGTGTATGTGTACATATATAAATACACGCGTATGTGTGTGTGTGTTTTTTTTATATGTGTGTCTACACACAAATATACATAAATATATACACAGACACGTATATAAACACACACACACATGTATATCTGTGAGTGTTGTCAATATATGTGTATGTGTACAAATATAAATACACACACACACATATATATACATATATATGTGTGTGTGTATTCATATATATATGTGTAGATATGTGTGTGTGTGTGTGTGTGTTGCATACCTATACATATATACACACACATATATGTATATATAACAAGACCATTATTTCAATTAGAAAGCGTGTAGAAAAGAAAATTTTAGGTCGAAGAGGTTTGTGGTATGAGTTGTTATTTACTTTTACTTTTGTCATATTAAATTTATATAAGGGCATTTTAGGAAAATGAGTAAAATTAACTAATTTAACTTCTCTCCTTAATCTCCCCAAAATTAGTTAAATATGTCCTATAATTAGGACCAGAGGGAGTATATTGAAAAGGGTCACTGCAATAAAGCTTTCTATTTAATTATTGCAAGAAAAAAGTTGTCTATATTTTATTGTTGATGTTTTCCCCTTTATTTGTGAGTGCTATGCAATTTACAAATCAGGCAGTCGGCATTGTTTGCTTAAGAAAAATCCAGACAGTATACTCTACATTAAGAACGTAAATTTTAGTCCATATATATATATATATATATCAACACAATTCTTGCATATTTTTCACTGAAAATTATTTTTGATCGGTGTATGTAGTTCACGTATAGTTATCGTTTTTCTTTTTGTAATAGCTATCATCACCCTAATATATTAAAGTTTAGAATCTGAACCTTTTTTTAACATGATGAGTATAATTTTTGAGTCTCTAGAAAGTCAGTCTAAACATAAAATTAGTAAATAAGAGTTGTTGCTTCATCTAATAATAAATAAAAAATTCCAACCCATCAAGTGAATAAAAGTTAAGTTGTCAACCACACAAACTTGACACAATTTTATCATATATTATTCTTTAAGATAAGCCGTCGTTATATTCATAATTTATTAGCAGGTAAAGATTTTATATCTGGTATTAATATGATGAATAGTTGGAACATTGATTAGCTTAACCGAAACACTTTTAAAAACATAAATGTGTGGAGTAGTTAGTATGTTTTAAATTCCTATCCTCTCCTAACATAAGCATTAAACAAATAGAAAGCAGTTCATATAAGAATAATGCTAAATTGATTAATTATTTTTGTCTATAAACTATCATATCAATTCGGCCGATTATAGAGGAATATAATTCAACTACCCTTTTGACTTCAACAATTAAACTATGTATTGTATCAATCATTGAACCGTTTATTAGCCCTTCCCCAATCATGTGATGCCATGCGCGTAATACTTTTTTGTTTTTTTGTTTTTTTGTAATTAATACTTGGTTGTTTTTTCTTGAGTGTGCGTAATACTTTATGGTTTTTTCCTTTTGTATTTTTTTTGGTACACTTTTCCTTTTGTATTTTGATACCAACCCATTTTTTAATTAAGTAATGTTAAATTTTGATTAATTTAAATCTTGACTTAAGTTAGATCAAATGTATAAACTTTCTCAACAAGAATTTTTTTCTACAAATTAAACAAAACTTCAATTTGGAACTATCCTCAAAATAACAAGCTCTAAATCATTAATTTTAACCATCTTTATGCAGGCTGTGCACGATTTTTTCAAATCTACCTTATAGTATTTTCAATTATTAACTTAGTACTAATTTAACATAAATAGTTTTTCGGCCAGGGAAACAAAAATAGTTAAATCGATGAATAATAGTAAATATATAATTAATTTGTTGCATAACAATTTTTCTGAATATTTGAAGCTTACCAGAATTAATGGCTTGATGCTTTCAACAGTGAAATCTGATCCGTCTTCTTGGTGGCAATGATCCAGCAAAACATCGAGAAAATCGCCATTTGAAGAACTGGAATCGTCTCTTTCCTTCAAACGTTTCTGGATAAGGTCATCAAATATTTCATGCAATCTCTCGTAGGAAACCCTCACATGGCGTCTCACACCCTGCAAGTCAAACCTCTTCAACGCCGGAAAATAGTCGGCGAGGTTCAGCTTCCCGGCGTCCTCCATGATCCTCCACACAAGCTCCTTGAATTCCCCGGCAGTCTCGAACTCAGGATCCACCAGATCCACCGAGAACACTGTGTTTGAGACCAAGTTTAACATGGTAGCGAATGCAAGCTCACCGATGTCCACCTTACAGTAAAGAACAAGAGCAATATTTCTGTTAAACGAAAGCTCTAATTATGTTCCTTAACTCTTTCAATTTCTCTCATTATTCTTGATGGAATATCATGGGTAAATTAGAAAAAAGAAAAAAATTGAGAAATATAAAAAAAATTAATAAATATAAAAACTATATCTTATTTAACAGCGAAGTAAACTCATCCAATATGTCCTATTGGAGTATTAACGATCCGATGGAGTAATTCAAAGTTCTAAAAACCTGAGTTCCTGAGGCGGAGTGTTTCTGGATGTGTTTGATGAGTTGGTGGACGTTTCGGTGGCGCAAGTCTTGAAGGAGGTCGAGTCGTTGAGTGGTGAATATCTGGGTGGTGCAGATGCGGCGGCGGTTGCGCCACCTGTGGTCGGCGGGAGCCCAGGCGAGTGTGTCGTTGATGTTGGGCTGGGCGGCTACAGACTCGAGGATCGGGCGGTTGGGGAAGGACTGGTCGTTCTTTTGGAAGATTTCCTTGGCGGCGTCAGGAGAGGAAGCCACGACCACCGTGACGGAGCCGAGCCGGAGGGAGAGGAGGGGGCCATAGATTTTGGCTAAGGCAGAGAGAGACTGGTGAGGTATAGGGCCGACCTGAAGGAGGTTGCCGATAAAGGGGAAGGCGGTCGGACCCGGCGGCCGGTTTTTGCCACGTCGGCGATTCGAGAAAAGCAAGTATATGACTAGAGAGACTGTAATAGACAAGAGCACGATATATAGCTCCATTATTTTTCTCTCGTTAGGCTCTCATTGTGCGTGTGTGTTTGTGTGTATATATAAGTTGGATAGTGAAGAAGAAATTTTGATTAAATAAGATAAATAATGTAATATGTATGGCACAGTGTGTGCAAGCAGTTGCAATCTGGTTTGAAATAGATGGATCGGAATCAGATATTATTTTTTCAGGAGATTGAGATTTTATATAATATATTTTATTGCTTTTCATGTGACATCAGAATTTTGCATCTCATTATTTAGGCTATCCCTCTTTCATTTGTGATTCCATATTTTGTGATTTTCTTTTTTTTCTTTTTCTTTTTTTTTTTTCGTGGCCATGTTTCTTGAGGGATTTGGACTTGAGTGCACGACTCCTAAATTGTAATATCATATTAATTAAGGACACCATGTTTCTCAATTTATGAACAAGACACTTGCACACAGTGTTTCTTTCAATTGCTCTTTAGTCCAATAACAGCTAAACTAACACTTTCTCAAGATTATAATATTATGACTCCCTCTGGAAATGGTCACACCACAGTGGAAATGAGATTTTTAAGCACTGGAAAATGACATCTTACCCATATTATTAAATTCAAAATTTATTTGAAAGATCAAATTCTTTTTTGTAATTACTAAAATACCTTCAAAGTTCAAAGATAATTTGAAGCCGGCACATATATAGCAATTAGCAAGAGAGAAAGAGAGTAGAAGCAACAATTGAGGCCTTTGCGTTCGTGATTTATTCATCGTGTAATTTGCCACTCGTAATTTCGTACTAATCACAATTTGAATGCATTTTCAAGGAAGCTTCTTGAATCTCCATGTTCTTTCAAACAGAGCTGAGCTTGAAGCAACCTCCAATCTCTCTCTGTTTTTTTAGGCCAATTTATTCAACAAAATGATAAAACGATACATATAAAACCACCAATTAATCCTGTGACAAGACTAAATTGGGGCCTCAAAGTCCAAAACTAGAAACACATCACAATAGACCAAAACAAATAAAACATGAAGCAACCTCCAACCTAAATCTTCTAGTCTCTGGAGCAGGTAATGACAGTTGGAAGAATTGTTAATGTTTAAGGTTTTCTTGAATCTGCTTCTAAGAATATTCGGAAAGAGGAAACAAGGAAAGATTAAGAAAACACATGATTACCAAAATGCCATCCATTTATTCTCATCAGCCACACAACAATTTCCTACCATGACAAGCATTTGCCCCGTAAATTTATTGACACAAACTGTTTGTTCATTACAAAACGAGAGTTGGTTTCCGTTCACATAATCAACAACAAAGCCTTCCTTGAAAGGATCGTAGAAATGAACACAGACAAACATTAAATCACCTGGTGAATGGTTTATTTATGTAGATTTCCCCAGCAGATTTTTCTTCAGATAGTCAAGTCCACTTAAAACAGAGACAGAAGCATGTTCGTTAATATGAACAGGCTCAAAACCCTTATCGATTGAGGTTTTCACGGCATCCACTATGAGCTGTGTTTTCCTACTAATTGTTGGCCACTTCTTCTCAGGCTTCAGGCTTTTAAATTTGATATCACACACCAAACGGGAAAATTCTCTTACCATTAGTGCCTCCTGAGGCAGCTCTGTGGTTACTATATGCTTGCTTGGCTCTTTAGTCCATCCTGTCACAAGATCATTAAAGCCGGCTTCTGAGACTGCAAAAAATGAAGCCTCCTTCTCTTGGCAAGGGATGATAAAGTCATGAACATGGAGCGATCCTTTTGTCCCGATGGCGGTTATGTCCATTGTCAGATTCCCTAAGAAGGAGCAATGGAAGGTTGCAACTTTTCCATCTTCCCAGTACAGAGAAGCTCCACAGGACAATATTACGCCTGCTTCGTTGAGCTGAGGATCACGCAAGGCTATGACTGTTTTAGGAAGTTCAAAGTTGGCAGTAAACAGGATTGACCTTATACAATACCAACCTGCATCCCCAAGAGAACCAAGAGCATCAAGATCTGGCTTCACACGAATATCATTCTTAAGAAAATCAGGATCAGAAGCGAACGTAAACATCGTGTGTACCTTCAAGAGAGAAAGCAGACAGCATTCAATAAAAGAAAACAATCTTATCATAAAACACATCTGATATGGCATTTACAGAAGAAAGGAGAGAGAAAGGAGAAAAGGGAGATAGAAACAGGGAAATAGAAAGATTAGAGAGAAAACCATAAGTAAGCCATGCCATGCCATTCATTCACAATCGAGTCTCAAAGTCATTTACAATAGGTGTCCTGAATCTTATTTATATGCTTTTCCATCTAACCCATCTCCTAACGGTCATATTAGAATAACCGACTAACTAACATAACCAAGTTCTAACTACTACTAATCTAATTAACACTCCATATCAGCATCTATCTGTTTACTAATGGATAAACCTCAGGGTGGCATAATAATGTGAATTCTGGAACAACAAGGCAGTAAGGTGAAAGCAACTTAAAGCATGAAGTAACTATGATGAATCTAGCTTTTAAAAATAGAATTTGACAATTTTCTGATTTCAAATTTCAAAAATCTGATGACTGAACTGCTAATCAACTAATCAAATTTTTTTATAAGACACTGATGATAACGTACAGGAATCAATTGTGAGATAACAAAGTGACAGAATTAGAATTAAGAATGCAAAAGAATCGGCTTGGAACAAGAGAAATGGACCAACTGGATTCGGATCCACTCCGAAGTGCTGCGGATTATGCAGTCAATAAAGTCTAAACATGTTAGCTCAACATAATCAAATCAAAAGGAAAATAAAGTTAAGGATTTAGCTTGTACAACAGAGTGCAGATGGAAATGCTCCTGCATAAACAACATGGAATGTAATTAACATGGAAGACCTTCCAAATTTCAGTGATGAAAGAATTTATACATTAGTCATGTGCAATAGGTAGGAAAATAAGACACGTAAAAGCGAAAACAACATACACAACAATAGGAACTGATCACGCATAAATAACTGAAGCATAAGAAAATGATTAAACTCAAGAAGGAAAAAGTTGAATTTCAAAGAGCAAACCAGCAACAGAAATTATATGTCAATGGCTTTGGCCCTAACTGTTACACGTAACAGTGCAGACAAACCTATTACTGTTTTTCTCATTTAGTTTCTTCCCCCACCCAACTCTCTCTGTTTCCCCATTCTTCTGGATAAAGGGAACTGAAATAAAATTCATCACAATTGTGATAACTATGATCATGTTTTCTAATGCATCACATAATCTTAAGAAGAGTACATGTGGGGAAAAAAACACAAGGCCTAATCTCTGCTGTGTCATGTGTGTGTTTCTATGCACAAGTGAGAGTGTACTTGAGAAAATTAAATTGCAGTAAATTTCAGCTTCCCTTTATCCTCTCACCTGTTGGACTTGAGAATGAATAAAATATGTCAAATAAGAAAAGAAAGTACAGCAAAGAGTTTTTTTTTTTTTTTGAGTACAGGAAAGAGTAATGTACTAATGTATAATGTTAAGATCTGGTCCATGGTAGGGCCAAAAAAAAAAAAAAAAAAAAACACGAAAGGTCTTCCACTGGACCGACACACCTATATACATGATTTTATTAACACGTAATTTTAAGCAGGAATTGGTTAATATCTGTCCGGTATATTCCAATGGATAGTAACAGATTGGCTGATGCTATGGCCAAGACTGGTTTGAACAAGTCTTCGATTTTAGATGAATGCCCAATCTTCTTGAGGGCGTGGTTAATCTAGGAGGGTTTGGGAAATGTTTCCCTGTGTTTTAAGCTTTTTGTGCTGTGTTTTTTCCTGTTTTGTTTCTGTTTGTAATACTTGTTATGGCTGTTTAGCCTTCTCTTATATATTTAAAAAAAAAAAAAAAAAAAACAACTAACCCGTAATTCAGCCCAACAACAGAAGACCAAAGTCAAAGCCCAAGAAATAATTTGTTGACAGCTAGACATAGTACTTTAATAAAGATATTTTATCTTTCATACTTTGTTCTTATCCTCTCATGATTGCTACTGTGATGGAACTGGATTTCTTTAGACAAACAGGGGAGTCTGAGTCAGATCTTAAGATTTGATGCCCAGATTTTATTTTATTTATTTTTGTTTTTATCTTTTTTCTATATGAAGAAATCATTTTTTTAAAAAACATTAGTTTAGAGATTAACTTTATTTTAGGTTCTGTATTCATTAAAATTTTCTTTTTATTAAAAATAAAAAAGTAAAAAAATAAGATCTGGACTGTCAAATCTAAGATCTGATCTGTATGGACGAGCTTTGGACAAACAGGTAAACTGGTTCCCCTACTGTGTAATAGTGTGGCTTTTTTACCCCCAATGTTATAAACAGTAATAGATATTATCAGTATAATACACTCTCAAACTCGTTTACCAGATTCCTTCATTTAAAATCATTCCTTTAGAGAACGATTTTAATTTTACACAGAACTTCCTCATTGCATGAACGAGTTCTGCAATTTATTTTCTCATATTTTTTATAAAGAGTATGGCTTCTCCCTTCAAGGTCAGCAAGTCACGTGGTGACCTCTCCCATGCTGTTTATAAAAAACAATTCATTTTAATTTTTATTATAAGGCACAAAATAACAATTCACACAAACTAATAAAAATAGTTAAAATTAATAAAATTATCCTAAAATTTAAGTAATTATTACCCCTACTAGTTACACTAAACTCTAATATTATATTATTATTACTCCCACTCACTATTTCTATTAAGATTTCAACGTCTAGATTCATCATATAATAAAAATAAGTATCATAAGAGAAAAGAATGATAAACATGAACCATGATCTTAAACTAACAAGGAAAAAGAAGGAAAAGAGTTATAAAAGGGTAAAAGGAGGAAGCGAGATTCATTTTCTGACACCATGTCAGAATCCCCCATCTTTTCTTCTACTGTTATCATCACCAACCCCCGTCCACCAAACCCAAAGTCTCCCAACTCAACTTTATCACTCTCGTCCTCTTTGGCCTCAGAACCTCAATCACCCACACCTGCGCCATCAGACACAACCTCACCCCCCTTCATCACATGGTCACCAGAGGTAATTAGGTAAAGCTCAGAACTCTTCTCACGTCCTTACATAGAAACACTTTTCACGAGGCACGTTCAAAAGCACACCACAAGAGCCTCGGGTTATGTGCCTAGCTCAGTTCCTAATTTTCTACAACCTCTGTATTGTATAATTAATCATCACATTAATTTTAGAAGCCGTGCTTAAAAATCAGTTCAGGTAAAGGACAACAAACAATATATAGTCTTTATCATTATATCTCACCACCGAACATCCTGTCTAGTGTTAAATTATGACTTGAACCCAATTGAGAGATAGATCTTGTCACGCCCTTTTAGATTCTTAGAGCCCTTTTGGGTACAAAGAATTGATAGGGTAGGAAAAGAAAGGGAAAAGAAGATTTAAAAGATAAGGAAAGATGATTTAAAAAAAGATGGGTTGTTTAATAGGAAGAAAATGAAGAAGTGGTAATTGGTAAAGAATTAAGAAACGTCTATTTTACTTTAAAAAAATTAATTAAAAATAAAAATATATTTTTTCTGTTAAAATATATTTTTAAAAAAATATTCTCTGGTTAAGTTCGAACTCACGTAAAAAAAATTTCCATTAAGTTTGAATTTCAGAGGTAAAATATCAAAAAGTGTGAACATTAACATGGAAACTTGAGATCCCAAATTTTGAGATCTCACCAATTTTAGTAGAATTTAATCTTCCCGGATAATTGGTGGGCCAGTGTGAGCCCGTGAGTTTAATGAGTGAGCCCGTGAGTTTAATGAGTTTAATTTTTTAGAAAAATTAGTGCAAAATGTGATGGAGGAACTTGTGAAAGTTTCTTTCCCTCTCTACCAATTCTTTGTATCAAAGAGGCAGGCTCTTAGGCTACAAGAAATTAGTTCCAAACTAAATCTCAAACACGAAATGGAAATGCATTTCATCAAGCATGTATATCTATTAAGTCTCAAATAAAATGCGAACAGTGGATCAGAAAATAGAAGTAGCAGAGTGGCAATTGAAGTTGCGTACTTTTTGGAGCCGACCAAAGCGGTGCTCATCGGACAAGAATTCGGCCATTTTAGCGGTCCTGGGATGGTGCACCCACATGGTACCATCCATGAGCTGTACCCCATTGGATTCGCAGGCCTCAATAATCTTATCAAACTCAGCGGCATTGAGAGCCACAGGCTTCTCCAGAAGTAGATGCTTCTTTTTCTGAGCGACTTGGACAGCCCAGTGAACGTGCAAGCTAGTCGGAAGCGGGACATAGACGGCGTCGACATCGGGATCGTCGAGGAGGGCTTCGTAGGAGCCGTAAATCTTGGAACCGGGAGGGAATCCGTTGGCGGAAGCGAAGGCGGTGGCTTTTTCAACGGATCGGCTAGCGACAGCGTAAAGGGTGGCATTGGGGGCGAGGGTGATGGCGCGTGAGAGCTTGCGGGCAATATCAGCGCAGCCCAGGATGCCAAATCGGATTGTGTGTTCAGCCATTGGAGATGGGGCACTTGGAAGAGACAGATCAGAGAGAGCGCGAGTGGTCGAGAGAAATCGTCAGTGATAACGTTGCTGCCTCAAAAGTGTGTTCAATGATGTTGGATTAGGAGTGATCGGTTTGTGCGTTTCGGGAAGCTACTTACTGGCCTTTCTCGGAAACCGTTTTTTTTCTTTTTCTTTTTTCTTTTTCTATTTTTTTGGTTTTTGCCAGCAATGGGCCAGTGACCCATTATAGATCCGAAAGGAAGAAGAGAAAGCCGAACCACAAGAAGAGGATCAAGTTAGTTTAATTAGTTAATATAATATTTTTTAAAAATAGATTCTAATTATCTTTTTAAATTTTCTCCTTTCACTTTATATTTGGTTATTGTTAAGGGAATATCTATATGGTTAATTTTGGAAAAATATGATAAACATATACTATCTTTCATCCTAATTATAAGAGTTAATTGACTTTCTTTGGAGAAATTAAGGAAGCTAAATAAGTTACTTAATCATTTCATATATTAAATATTCTTAGATTATATATTAGTTTATTAGTCAAACTAATAAGTTTGAAGAAAAAAATAAAAATAAAAATACTTTAAATTAATTTAATTAGCTTCATTAATCTCTCCAAAAAAATCAACTAACTCTTATAATTAGAATTGAAGGGAGTATAATAAATCTTACATTTAGGATCAACATCAACTCCCTAATTTAGTTTTATATTAAAAATTAGGAGTAATAAAATGGCCAACAATCTTGCACAATATACTGTCACTTTTCTTTTCATCTTTATTTTATTTTAATAAAATCAAATACAGTAATGAAATTTATTTTTGGGGAAATTATAATAAAGGCCTAAAATAATAAACTTAATTATTTATCATTTTCATGCACGAGTCAAATTTCAATATTTACATATTAAATTTTAGTATTTATAAGTGGTTGGGATATATGGATGATTAACTTTTTTTATTAATTTTTTCCTACTTGTAATCCTCCTAATATAATAAAATGCATATGATGGGGAAAAAATTAGTAAAAAGAAAAATGATATTAAAGGAAGAGAAATTGTTATTAAAAGACCACGGTTGAACTACCCATAATATAATTTTGGCACTAAACTTAACAAATCATTAATTAGGGCATATGAAGAATAGAGAGATTTATAAATTGGGTCAAATTACATTCATGCCTCTTAGTTGCTAATCTTTCCACGTTTTTAATAATTTAATCATTTTCTTAAATAAATTACTTTGATTCATCAATTAATTATTGTATGTGTATTCAATTAAAATTGAGGCGGTAAAAAAGAATATCTTGTGATATTGAGATCCAAACATTCGTTGTTCTTTAAAAAATAACAAAGAAAATCAGTTTACAGAATATAATCTAAAGGAATCATGCTCAATTAAATGTTTATAGTAAAGTTTTTCTTTCGCAATTTTTAACCTAAAAAATTCCTTGAAAGTGAAAGTTCAAGAGTACGCCTGTGTTATGTCTAATGAATAAATTAAACCATGAGAAAAATGGGTGTTTCTTAAATATTAATATATCAAGTGAAATGTTGCACGAGGTGGTGAGGTGGGTATTTCTTAAATAGTACTCTCTCTGGTTCTAATTATATGACAACATTTAGGAGTTAATTTTAATCCTAATTATAGGATAAAGTTTAATTTTTGTCAATTTCTTCCCAAAATACCCTTATTGTTTTTATAGTGGTTAAGTGTTTTTCCAAATTTGTAAGGGACACCATAATGGAGTAAATTAAAACAATGTGTTGAATAGGGATTCTACACTAGAAGGGGATGCTGACGGGGAGAGGAGAAAGCGCAAAAACAGTTTTAAATAAGTGCATTTTAAGAAAACATATGTAATTAACTAATTTAACTATTATTTTTAGTCTCTTCAAAATTAGATAAATATATCATATAATTAGGACCAGAGGGAGTAATATATCAAGTGGAGTGTTGCACCAGGTGGCGAGGAGTTTATTTCTTTTTGGGATTACTGAAAGTGAAACAACCATTTTTAATGTAGGAGTTAACCAGAATTGGCAACAAAGGTGCACATTGGAAGACAAAGGACGTGACGATGGTGGAAGATAAAAAAACAAAACAAAATTATGTTTCAGAATCAGCCCTAAGCAGCTGTTTATTTCTGAATCCCAGGCTTTCTTAGAACCCCATGGAACTGTCCTATTCTCACCCGTAATTGTTTTTTTTTGTTTATCGAATACACATATGATAATTAATTGATGATTCAAAGTAATTTATTTAAGAAAAGGATTAAATTATTAAAAACGTGGAAAGATTATGGAATAAGGGGCATGAATGTAATTTGACCCAATTTTTAAATCCCTCTATACTACTCCATATGACCTAATTAATGATTTATTAAGTTTAATCACCCAAATTAAAATATGGGTAGTTCAATTATCTTTTAATAGAACTTCCCTTGAGGTAATAATAACAACGACAAAGTTCCAATAAACTAAAGAAAAATAAAAACATCTCTAGACCCTCATGGATAACGTAACATCCTTTGATTTTAAGGATTCATCCCATGAGATGCTTTGTTGGCACCACCCAAACTGTCCATGTCAAAATCCTTGATACTCTATCCGGTTCTTAATTATAGGACACATTTTCCTAATTTGATTAGATCGTGGAAGTTAGTTAAGTTTGTTGAAATTACATGTATTTTCTAAAACACAATAGTCATCTTCTTTAATTCCCTATTCCCTCTCCTTTATGATTATTATTGAGGAACCATCAATAAGGGTAAATTAGGAAAAGATTGATAAATATAAAAACTATACCATATATTTTGGACCAATATTTTTTTTGGTCAAAAGAAAATTTATATTAATACAAACATTAAAAGTTACAACAAAACATGACGATTACATTGTGAAAGCAAAATGGAACAAGAAGACTAAAAAAATACAACAAAACCAAAACAAATGTGAGGAAAGCTAATCACCATAAAACATAAGGGAATAAAAGCAACATCAAAAACTCCAATAGCTTCCTGAACATTCAAGGTTAGAAGTGACGTGAAAGAAGGTGTTGGTTGCAAAATCCACCTTATCGGGCACACCTCCTTATAAGAATAAGCTGCACATAGATCAGCTACATAAATGCCCTGACTTGGGGAACAGGACAGAGAGAACCCAACCTCAGAAGAAGAAAGACTAGTGAAATCTTGAAAAATACTTTTGCTCCTCAATTGAAGCAAATTTGGTGATTTCGACCACCCACCAAACAAATTTTGGCTAACACTAGTGATTTGGATTTGCCACCATCGATCAATCCTACCAATGATCCTCACATATGTAAGGCACAAAATAGTATCGACTATCGGAAAAACCCTTCCCCCAAAATTACAAATCCAAATCACAACAAAAAACACCACCATAAATCCCCAAATCCATAACCAC
This sequence comes from Acacia acuminata, assembly GCA_019022655.1. Classification (NCBI taxonomy): domain Eukaryota; kingdom Viridiplantae; phylum Streptophyta; class Magnoliopsida; order Fabales; family Fabaceae; genus Acacia; species Acacia acuminata. The sequence goes on from JAFJYI010000123.1 coordinate 1,248,559, forward strand.
ATCAGAAGAAACACACAAGCATACAACAATAAAAACAAAAGCACAGGAACAAGAACACGAACAGCATAGGAAAATAGGAAAAAAGGAACAGGAAAAACATCCACTCCGCCAGACCACCGTCGAGCCAGAGACTTGCGTCACGCTAGAGGCCATCGTCGAGGGAGATGTCCAGACAAAAGCTCCCACCGCCAGAGGTGAGAGAGGATCACCGCTGCATCCAGAAAACAGAGGGACGCCGAAGCTGGAGGGACGATGAGGACGAAGACCAGAGAAGAGCCAACACCGAAGAAGAAGGACGATCGCCGCTTTATGTCCCTGTTCCGACCTAAAACTCGCCGGCTCCTGACTCTTTGAGGTCCGATCTGTACTTCTCCTGCGGTTGTGGTACGAGAGGAGGCTCGCGGCGGCAAAGGCGCCGCCGACAAGACAGAAGCCAGCTGGTTTAGCGAAGAAAGTGTGAGTGGCATTTGCTAGGGTTTGGCGGAGAGAAAGTCGCGATGCCAACTTATTCACCCATATGACCAATATCAACTATTTAAATATAGAAAGTAAAGGAGGGAGTATGATTTAATCAAGATCTTAATTAAATGGAAGAGTAAAAAACACACACAGACAACACAGAAGTAGAACTCACTTCTATTTTATAAAGACCCCACAGAAGTGAGTTGTAGCGCTCTCTCTCTCTCTCTCTATATATATTTTGAATTTGAATCACATTAGTCTATCCAAATTTTATATGAACATCCTTTAAATTTCGGGCTGTAAGAGAAATTCGACTCCCTCAACACTAAAAGTCATCTCCCTTTTTATTGCAGTTGCCAACTCATCAAATGCTGTGCTCCAAGCATTATTCATATCCTCACTCCATTTTTCTCCCATGGCTTCCTTGATTGTATTTAGCAATGCACCTTTAAGTACCTAATTCAAACGTTCATCACGTTAATTTCATTAATTAGCTACCTCTATGCATAAACAATAAAGCTTCAACTATAGTCACATATATTTTGTATATATTGGGTTAGTATCATTGTTGATCTTATAATTTGATCAAATTCCTGTAATTTTAAATCGTTTTTTTTTTCCTTTTCTATAGTTTCATAAAGAGTTTGTTTGAGTTTTATCAAAACCAAATCTTGTTAAAATTATAGGGACCCACTTTTAAACTTAGATTCAGTTCTCATGAACATAGGAACTAAAACCAACGATTTGAAATCATAGGATTAAAATCAAACTTCGATTACACAATAGAGACGAACAATAATATTGACCCATATATATATTCTAACTAACGTTCATCATATATATTTATACATTTACACACCTCGAAGTGGGGTTCAAGAACTCCTTTTTTGACATGGACAAAACCCAAATGCTTCAAGGTACTATCTTCTATTACCACCTCTCCTTTCTCTTGAAGCTGGATTGCCGATTCATAAGTCTAAAAAAAATGCACAAACCACAGCAATTCACACATTATAATATTGAAAATTATGATACGTCACATATTATGAGTAAATTGTTTGTTGTTCCTTTTTTTTACCATCTTGAAAACTTTTGCAGCATGAGCCTGTAGCTGAGGATTATTCAGTGGAATTTCGTTTGAATCTCTCAAAAAGGAAAACATGTCTTTCGCTACAGGTGCAATCTCCACTATCCTGTTGAATCAAACATTAAAAGATTGAATATTTAAAAAAGATTAAAAAGAATAATGTTTCTGAGATGAGAAAAAAATATGAGCAGGAGCTACGAGAAGCTGTAGATTACGAGGTGAAGAAACGAATACTGTAATGGGGAATGTTTTGCATTAATTGATCCCATGAGCTTCTGACTAGAGCCACTTCTCTCTCACCAAAACCACACATCTGATTATTTTAATTTTGCTTTATGATAATATTTTCAAAACACAATATTGTGGTTGTTGTGATAACAATCTCTTTATTTGGGCTTATAATAATTATGAAAGTTAAAAATATCAGATTGTATTAATTGATGCAGAAGTGGAAAGATATTTTAAAATAGATGTTAGATCCTGGGCGATGGAAGAGCCAATATTGGCTTTTCAAAGCTTCTAATAATTAATAATGGCCAAACATTGGAATCAAAACCCTGTGTTGCCTCTTTACACCGCTAAGATAATACCACGATATATTTCGTATTACTTCAGGCATTGCATTGTTGTTGGTGTAATGAAAATATGATAGATATAAAAACAAAATGGCCAAAAACTAAAAGAGAAGGGTTAAGATGCAAATTTATCCGGGAAGTTTTTGTTAAGTAGCAATGTTACCATGTAAGTTGTTTGATGTTCAATAGTGCCTTGGAAGTATTAAAATGGAGCAATGTTGCCCTTCACCATTAAAAACTTAACGGTCAATGTTAGTTTTTTAAACTACAAAAAAACATCGTATTAGCCACGGAAATTATCCACGGAATTCCGTGGGTAATGAAAATTATCCACGGAAAATTTTCCGTCTAAAAAAAAACGTGGCTTATTTACCATGTATTTTTTTTGCCATGGAAATTTTCCGTGGGTAATTTCAGTTACCACGGAATTCGTAGGTAATTCTGTGTGTAATTTTTACCCACGGAATTGTTCTGTGGGTAATTTCCGTGGCTAATACAAAGTTTTTTTCTAGTCACGGTGTAGGACAAGATTGCAACATTTTAAAATTTCCATGAACGACATTGATCTTGAAAAAATTTCTGGGGCAAACTTAGCCCAAAAGAGAAATATAACGTAAAATTGAGCGAGAAAATTGAGAAGAGAAACGAGAGCTAATTGATACTTCACATTGTATGTAGACGCAATTTACGGGCTTTCCGTTAAGATGCATATGTGAGTTATAATAATATAAGTACAAAATTAATCAATATAATTATACAATATGAATTGTTAAGAGTGTTTTTTTTCCAACGAATTGTTAAGAGTTACTAATGTAGAAAGCTACTTTTAACCAATAAGTTATTGGTTGAGGTGGTAAGGGGTCTGGCCAGAAAGGAGGAGAGTACAAGTTTGAATCTTTAAGCCTTGAGGGGAAAACTCTTGATCTGATTTTAAAAAATAAAGTGACCCTTAGGGTTTGTTTGGTTCAATCCCATTGCACCCTACAATACGTAAAACAATGATACAATGCAATATTAATTACAGGTTAGTATTTGGTTTAGTTTTTAAGCGAGGTACAATGAGTTATTTTCTTAATAATTAATTAAAATTAATATATCACACAATCTATTTTAGTCTTAACATAATCTTTGTGGAAAAAATACTGAGAGAGTCATTGCACCACCTCATCATAATCGTTGCGCTACTCACCAAGGATCGTCCGATGGTGGTGGTTGTGGTAGTGGTAGTGTAGGTGACAGTAATAGTGGTGCCGTGGGGGTGGCAGCGGTGGTGACAGAGCCAGTGGAGATAGTGGCAGCGGCAACAACAGGGGCAGCGCGCGGCGATGAGGAGGAGGTAGTTGTTGTGACAGTGGCAGTGGTGACAATAATTGTGATGGTAGAGATGGCGGCGACGGTGAGACGACGAGGGGTAGCGATAGAAGCAGTGGAGGAGGTGGTGGCAATGACATCGGTGACAACAGTTGTCATGGTCAATGGCGAACCTAGGTTGATGATTTTGGGGGGGGCACTAATTTTTTTTTTTAATAAATAAATTAGTAAATATTTTCCTATAATAAGAGTAGAGCGAAGGGTTAACAAAAAAGGCGTACTAACCAGCTATCAAAGAAGACCTTATTTTGAACCAATGCAATTAAAGGGCCCAACGACACTCAGGGGCGGACCCATGTTGTAGAGAATGGGGCACTTGAATTTGGGATTTTTTTTTTGGTAAAATTAATACATGTTTGAATGATTGTCCACCTTTACATCAAGACTACACTTGTAATGGGATGGGGGATAAATGGTTGAATGATGGTTTAGTGCCTTATATTGGAAAAATATGTATTTGATAGCATTGGTAATAAGGCAATTATGATGGAATTTTAAAAAATAAGGCCTAGAAGGATGACATTATAATTATTTTTATTGTAATATACTTTTTTTTATTAAAATATATATATTTGAACTTATTGAGTGCCCACCCTTCATTGTAATTTATGTAGCTGCATTTATTTCTAACAGTACTTAGCCTTACTTTTCTTAATGACAGGTTTGTAAAATAATTGCCTCTCTTATTACATCATCAGTATTCATTCGATTTCATAAATATTTTTTTGATATATTTTTTTTTCTTGTTTATATTCTTTTGTTTTTTAATGCATTTAAAACTTTCTTAAAAAAAAAAAAAAAAAATAATAAATTAGGGGCGTTGCCCTCGAACCCCCGAATCTCCCCGCCAACTGTGCCCCCTTCTATAATTTTCTGGGTCCACCACTGATCATGGTGGAGGTGGCGACGATGGTGCAGGGTGGTGGTAGCGGTGGTAGTGGAGGAGGAGGAGGTAATAGTGGTGGCGGTGGCGGTGATGAAGGGGTGGCGGTAGTGTCAGTGGAGAATGAAGGTAGTTTTATGGTGGCAATGGAGAGGGGTGGCCTCTTGCTACACACGGAAGATGATATTCTCTTATTAGTAAACTTTCTTCTTATCTCTCATCATCCATTCCAAGTCATTGATTTGATTTAATGAGGTTGTTGGTGTGAACAATTTTATCAAATGTATGGTCCAGATTTAAAGCCAATGAGAGACATACAATGAGAAAATGTCAATGAGATGATCCAGACTCGCTACACATGCGCTTCCTGAGAGAAGATTAGTTTTATGTTTACTGAGTCATTTTTTATTTGCTAAAGAAAAGCTTCACACACACACACACAAAGGTGCATGTTTGGATCTTTGGAAGTTGAACCAGCAATTTGTTCAGCCACTTGAAGCATTTATAGGAGGACTAGTGTCTTCATCTCAATTTGCTTAAATGGATCTCTTTCTTCTGATACTGTGACCTATTAGGATTCGAGGAGGCAATGTTATCGTTCACTGTTTGGTTTCAACTATATATTTCCCCCCCTTGAAAAGATTTGTTGATGACAGGGCATCATCAGTGAGATATTTTATTCAATATAATATCATTATTAGTTATTAATTAGGTAAATAATAAAATAGCATGAGTGTGGTCTGTAAGTCGGATCTAGGCCCAAGTCAAGATTAGGGTAATTTATCATTCAGTTATTTAATTGATATCTAAGATAACACACTATTGACCTTACAACTAAGTGATAATATCAGAGTCATAGAAACCTAAACTGCTTTCTTGAGGTTCCCTGACTGGCAATGGCTACTTACCCAGTTGCTATCATTGTGCCTTACAGCCACTTAGAAAGAGACCTAACAATTATTTTATGTCTTTACTTTCCTTTTGCAACTCTCTTTCACCAGGGTTCGTGAGTTCTTTCCTATATTGATGTTCCAATTGAAACAATACAGCGACCCTCTTCAACCTTTGACCCTTGGCATAACAGAAAGTTAACAAATTCAATATAAAAGTGTAAACAGAGCTCAAATTGATTCGAACAAGGTACCATATTGTAATCACTAATCAAAGCCAATCCCCATCAGTAACAGCAGTACCAAGAACTTATAAACAGAAAATAAGAAGCAATCATAAGTGTGGTACTGTACGTGGGGAAGAGAGAATAATATAATTTCGTGTTCTTTAAGGTACGTAATTACAATAAATATAATTAATGTACCACAGGCTTATTATTTATTCTGATATATACATACATATATATATATATATATATATATATATATAAGTTTTAGAGAATCTGGAAAACTCCATCAATACTTTCTTTCATCTCCTTTCTTACAGCAGTTGCCAACCCATCATACGCTGTAGCCCATACCCTATTCATATCCTCGTTCCATCTTTCTCCCATCGTTTCCTTGATTGTCTTCAGCAGTGCTTCTTTAACCACCTATATATATATATATATATTCAATAATTAACTCTAATAAACAAATACACACACCCAATAATGAAACTTATAGCATTGTGTATATATCACATGTTTGTTAAAGAAAAGCATTTGCTATATTGCAAGGAAATTGCAGTTTAACTAAATAATAAAAGAATGCGTAAAATCGTAATTGGCATGTTAATACAAGTCTTAACACTTATCAATTGTGATATAAATGTCAAAAAGCCTCATTTTCTAGCAAAATTAATAATCTGTTAAATTAAAAGATGTCGGTTTACACTAAATTAAAATTAGATGGTCGATTTCATCTTTTTATAGTCGGCTAAAATTAGATAGCGAGTTAAATAAGTAAATTATCATAATTTATAAAATTTGTCATTGTATCCCGTAAATTCAAGAACGAGTCTCTTCAAAAGTGGCAGGAAAAAAATGCATTTCTAAAACAGATCAATGTATGTTACCTCAAAATGGGCATCAAGGATTCCGTTCTTGATATGGACAGAACTCAAATACTTCAATAAAGTATCTTCTAATACGACCTCTTCTTTTTCTCGAAGTCTCATTGCTGATTCATATGTCTGAATTCAATACATGATAATCACTATTATATATAATAAATATTACAATATGCCATTATGAAACACACATACACATAGATGCTGTAGCTTATACCAAAAATTAATCTCATGATAATATTTTATAATTTTTTCTTGGCCCTATATTCTGGTCATTCTTAAACATTTTTACATTTACAGAGTTTAATTTCCTTCCTACCACACTCACTTACAATTGTAAATTACATACCAGCTTGAAAACCTTCATAGCATGGCCCCTAAGAAGAGGATTATTCTGAGGAATTTCATCTGAATCCCTTAAAAAGGAGAACATGTCTTTTGCTTCTGGTGCAATCTCCACTATTCTATATCCACACCAGAAACGATAATATAGGTTAAAAAAGATCGCAAATTTGGACGGAATATATTCAAGGAAATTAAAACCAATTAGAGTATACTGAGTGACAAAAATTATCAAAAGGAGTTTATATCTGGCAAAAAAAATTACAAAGTGAAGAAACGAAGACTAATATGGGGAAAGTTATTCATCAATTCCTCCCATGAGATTCTGATCAAAGCTTCTTCTTTCTCACTGAAACCGCCCATTGATAATCTTTAGTTTACTTCACAGAAGAATGAATTTAGATTAGTGACTTTATATAGGGGCTGCTGATATGAAAGCTAGACAGATCAAATTACGTAAATTAAAGTTGATGTGGAAATAAATCTTAAAATAGATGTTAGATGGAAATATGGGATATGTCATTGGTGTCCAATAAACGCATCTAAAAATCCGAGATTAGCTTTGAGTGCTTCCAAAGGTTAAGCTTCACAATTGGAACCCACTGAAACACCTCTTAGCCCGTTCTAATAAATTACACTATTTACTTATATAAAAAAAAAAAAATTTGCACTATTTTCCTTATGAGACTAATTAGAGTATTAAAAATAATAATTCATTCATAATTTATATATATTGCTTCTCCTTCTTTTAGCCAAATTTTTGCCTCTATTTAAAATATAATCTTCCTCTCTTCCATCCATATTTATCACGGTTGATGATGGGATGGAACCTAATCAATGCGCCAAATATGAGAGCATATTTTATGATATTAGATTAAACAAACTACTTGGTAGTATATATACTTTTATTTGTTATTGCCTTGTTTGATCCAGAGCGTGCTGATGATAAAGTGATTTATGATTTTACAACAACTGGTTTGGTAACATTAAAATCACCATTTCAATTCTTCCATTTATACAGAGAGGTAATATCATTTGTACTTATAAAAATATTGTTGTTCTCAATAACATAACACATTACAGATTTTTCTCTCATGTCATGGTAGAATCTCGTAAGGAGAGATGCATTGCAGGGAGGGTGTGGGGGTCCCACCTAATTAATCAAAATTTGGCCTGCAATTTATCTCTTTTCAAAGCCAAAGAGAAATTAATTATTTGTCATTTTTATCTCATTTTGATATTGTGTAACTTTCGATTTAAATAAAAGTAGTCTTGTGATACTATAACTCAACAGCATATGGATCTGAATTGACAAAATTCTCCTCATAGGTTTAGACTCAACAGCGCAATACACATAATTGACCAAATTAAATTTAACCCACAGTTTCTCATTTTTCAAAACCACCATCTCTTTATATTGAAAATTATACCCTATGTATTTACTGTCTGTCTTCTTACCTTTAATTATGTATATAAGAATTCAACCACAATATTTCAATTGTCAAATTAGTTATAAAAACAAGTTAGGTGCTTACTATTGAAGGTGAAATATCACCTGGGGGTGAATAGGTGATTATAAAAACAAAAACTTTTCACTTAAGCACACACAAGAATATGGAGACAGAGAAGAGAGAAAATGAACACAAGAGATTGTACTGATTCGGTCTAATTCCACGACCTACGTCCAGTCCCCAACACCTTGGGATTTTTCACTATCTCGATGACTGTTACAATTCCACACTGGTACTTGGAAGATCCTCTCACTATGACTCACTTCCCCTTACAAGTGGTAATTGTACACCCACACTTAAGGTTCCACAACCTTAAGATTTAACTAATGAACAATAAATTGATAAGTGTTTAACTCTCTCACAGAGTGGATGAAATGATGAACACTAAAGTACAATAAAATATCCAAAGATATTAGCTTAGTAAATGAAACAGTAGAGTGTAGTTGAGTCGAATTAATTGCATAGTGTTTCGGTGGTTGGCGGAATTGAATGAGATGGGCATTTATAGGTAACTCCATTAATGCTGTTGTGGAGCTTTGAGACTAGCCATTGAGTCTTTTCGTAATTCCATTAGGCACATGTGCAATTCGTTGTGAACAGTCGACCGTCGCTTCATTAAATGCGTTCGCCGCCGAATGTATTTGTACAGAAGATGGCTCAGAGTAATAGTTATAATAAGTATGTCTCGAAGTAATAATTTCGTCTGCTATGAGGTTTAGTTCCAGTTGTTGGCTCTGTTTCTGTGATGCATTTAATGCTTCTGACACATCAGATACCTTTTCATCCAATCTCAATTTAAACAAGGTTAATCAAACGAAAAATCACTCAAAAGATTATTAGAGATGATATAAATGAGTTTGAATGAGATTAACAAGAAATATATAATAACCCAGAGAATTTAAGATAAAGATTATCGATACAGCGAAGATTTTAAACACACAAAGAATTCATACTCGAGTAGCCGTTATATCATACTTGAGCAACCTTATAGAAATGACTTTACTAAAGATCATTGTTCGACTTTACTCGAGTACCATTCTTCTCTTACTTGAGTACCATATGAAAGTAAACTCTTACGAGTTTACGGTTTGAGTTCATAATACGAGTTTATTTAAACTCGTGACTTTGACAACCTTGGTTATTATAATTAATTTCTCATGTGTGTGTGAGAGGAATTAATTAGTTGTCGCTCTTATTTGTTTTGATATTGTGTAAAAAAATCAGAGAGAGATAGAGAGGTATCGTGCAAATTTTAACTTGGAAAAGTGGTTTTGTAATACCACAACTCAACAACACACAGAATTAAGAAAAACCATACCCATAGTTCTAATATTACACCACACAGAATTTTTTTTTTTTTTAGTAATTACCGTTTCTCCCTTTCTAATTAAAACCACCATCTCTTTATTGTAATTCATATCCATGTTTATGCCATCATAGCTTCAACTATATATACAAGAATTCAACCATAATATCGCAATACACATTCTACACATGAGCAAATCCGATAGAAATGCTTAGCATGACTTCAAAGGAGACTTCAATGTTGAGAACAATGGTTCAACTATATTATCAGATCAATGGAGTACCAAAGGTGAGTCTAATGCTGTTACTTTATCTATTCCAGGTTAACACTACGATTTATCTTTCCTTCTGATCTTTCCACTATACATATATAATTTAGAAAACTTGATCTACACAAAAACGTATGTTAAGTTTTATGTATAGAATGATATTTTCCTTGTGTATTGATGCATATGTTGCCAAAAGAAGAGTTTCTAATAAGGACTCTACTTTTTTTGAAAGGGCCTTTAGTGGATGATATGCTCAGGATGGGAAAGTTGTTTTCACCTTATACAAGGTCATGTAGAACAACCAATTCTTAAGCTCGTAAAGAACTTGTCATTCCTGCATTTCAAAAACTCCATCCGAAGTGGAAACTTCACCATGCTATGTTCTGAGCTTTGAGGAAAAGAGTATTTTATCTCTTTTCTGCTTGAACCTCTAGATAGATTCTTCAGTATGTATATAATCTATATATCAGACCGTAAATGTTTCTCTCCCTTTAGATCTCTTTGGTGTAGGCCTTTTTAAATTTTCAGATTTTTAGTTGTGTTCTCAATGGTTTGAAGTACATATACGCAGGCGAAGAAAAACGTAATATGTCCGAAATAAAAATTTTGGATTTTATTGGATTTGTTTAATTAGATGAACTAGAAATGTAAACAATGAGAGCATCAAATTGCCCAGCCAAACAACGTATTCCCATCATATCTTTTAAGGCGTACAGTGGTCAAATGGAAAGAATAGATCCAGATGCGTTTCAAATTTGTTTCATTCTTTATTAGCAATTAATATAAAATATATGAAAAACACAAAGATCTATGTTAATGTTTCAGTCACTTCTTTTGTTTTTGAATTTTTTTTTTTTTAAGAAAATAGGATTTAGTATCACAGCTAATATTTCAAAAGAGCAGCTAATTTTTATATGGTATATAATTAGTTCCGATCATGGCTATATGCAATGTACATTATTAATACATGTATGTTTTAAATTTCTAGAAAGGCTACAGCGAAATCCACTACTAACAAATAATGGTGATAAACTCTAAATAAGTTACCAAATTCTTTGAATTGTCATCATTTATGTAGTTGAATAGATGCCAAATGCATGTATTTTTAAAGTATTCTAAGAAACAATTTATATTTTAATAGCTTATTAAGGATGTAATTTCTATAAATTTTTTTATCATGTATATAGATAAACAAGTATACATTTTTGCATGTCATTATTAATTATTATCGACCAAAGATACAGGTTCCTGTCATTCAAACTAACTATTTCCCAATAAAATTATATATCATATCCAATAAAAAGATCTAGTGCATCCTTTTATTTAATTTTTTTATAAGTAATTTATGTTTTTAAAAAATATCAACATTAAGGATAATTTCTATATAAAAGACCCATATTAAAGATTATTCTTTTTTTAATACTATAAATAAAGTGATAAATAATTTTGTAAAAAAAGTGAAAAAATTAATTTGTGAATTTATGCCAATCAAGGCTTTTTCTGATATACATATTATATGATTCAATATTTTTAGACATTAAAGGGTTTGAATCTTTCACTACTATACGAACCTCACCCTTTCCTTATGATTTGAACTTATCCAAACAAAGTTATTACATTTCACATCCATGTATTTGCAAAGTATTCTAAGAAATAATCTATAATGTTTATAACTTGTAAGCAATGCAATTTCTTATAAATTTTATAATTTAAAAAATTGGGAGAGAAATTTATTGAATGGTACATATATTATAATACTCCTCTCATCCTTAATGTAGGTTCTGATTCAAGGGTTAATTTTGATCCTAAATATAATTGTTTAACAATTTTTCCTCAAATCAATCTTATTGATGTTCCTTCAATAACAATAAAATAGAAAAGGGAGGGAGAGAATTAAGGAATATGCTTAAGGTATTTTAGAATATATCATACTATTAACTAAATTAACTAAATTAATTAGCATCATAAATCTACTCAAATAAGTTAAATAGATCTTATATTAAAAATCAGGTGAGTGTAATTATTATAATTAATTTCTCATGTGTGTATGAGAGGAATTAATTAGTTGTCATTCTTATTTATTTTGATATTGTGTGAAAAAAAAAGAATTAATAATAGATATAGATTTTAACCTGAAAAAGTGGCTTCGTAGTACCACAACTCAACAGCACACAGAATTACAAAAGTTACATGCATGTTTGAAGTTTTCAGAAAGGCTACAGTGAAAATCCACTACTTGCAAATAATGGTGATAAACTCTAAATAAGTTACCAAATTCTTTAAATTGTCATCATTTATGTCGTTGAATTAGATGCCAAATCCATGTATTTTTAAAGTATTCTAAGAAACAATTTATATTTTAAATAGCTTATTAAGGATGTAATTTCTATAAATTTTTTATCATGTATATAGATAAACAAGTATACATTTTTGCATGTCATTATTAAATTATCGACCAAAGATACAAGTTCTTGTCTTTCAAACTAACTATTTCCCAATAAAATTATATATCATATCCAATAAAAAGATCTAGTGCATCCTTTTATTTAATTTTTTTTATAAGTAATTTCTGTTTAAAGAAAATATCAACATTAAGGATTATTTCTGTATAAAAGACCCATATTAAAGATTATTCTTTTTTTTAATACTATAAATAAAGTGATAAATAATTTTGTAAAAAAAAGTGAAAAAAATTAATTTGTGAATCCCAATGCCAATCAAGGCTTTTTCTAATATACATATTATATGATTAAATATTTTTAGACGTTAAAGGGTTTGAATCTTTCACTACTATATGAACCTCACCCCTTCCTTATGATTTGAACTAATCCAAACAAAGTTATGATATCGTAGACAAACTTTAATCAAGTTACCAAATTATTTTTTAAACTGGAATTCGATATGATGTCACATCCATGTATTTGCAAAGTATTCTAAGAAATAATCTATATTAATGTTTATAACTTATAAGCAATGCAATTTCTTATAAATTTTATAATTTAAAAAACCGGTAGTGATATTTATTGAATAGTAAATTTATTATAATACTCCTCTTATCCTTATTGTAGGTTCTAATTATAGTGAGTTAATTTTGGTCATAAATATAATTGTCTAACAAGTTTTCCTCCAATCAATCTTATTGATATTCCTTCAACAATAATAAAATAGGAGAGGGAGGGAGAAAATTAAGGAAGATGTTTAAAGTATTTTAGAACATATTATATGAACTAACTTATGTAACATAATAAATCTACTCAAATAAGTTAAATATATTTTATATTAAAAACCAGTAGTTATTATAATTAATTTTTCATGGGTGTGTGAGAGGAATTAATTAGTTGTCGCTTTGATTTGTTTTGATATTGTGTAAAAAAAAAAAAAAAAAAAAAAGGAGATATCGTGCAAATTTCAACTTGGAAAAGTGGTATTAATTTGTAATACAACAACTCAACAGCACATAGAATTAAGAAAACCATAACCACAGTTTTAACAGTGCAGCACACAGAATTAAAATTTTTTAGTAAACCGTTTCTCCCTTTCTAAAACCACCATCTCTTTATTGTAATTCATATCCATGTTTATGCCATCATAGCTTCAACTATATATACAAGAATTCAACCATAATATCTCAATACACATTCTACACATGAGCAAATCCGATAGAAATGCTTAGCATGACTTCAAAGGAGACTTCAATGTAGAGAACAATGGTTCAACTATATTATCAGATCAATGGGGTACCAAAGGTGAGTCTAATGCTATTACTTTATCTATTCCAGGTTAACACTCTACGATTTATCTTTCCTTCTGATCTTTCCACTATACATATATAATTTAGAAAAAATGATCTACACAAGAACGTATGTTAAGTTTTATGTAGTGAATGATATTTTCCTTGTGTGATTGATGTAGATGTTGCCGAAAGAAGAGTTTCTGATAAGGACTCTACTTTTTTGAAAGGGCCTGTAGTGGATAATATGCTCAGGATGGCAAAGGTGTTTTCACCTTATACAAGGTCATGTAGAACAACCAATTCTTAAGCTCGTAAAGAACTAGCCATTCGCCGGTATTTCAAAAACTCCATACGAAGTGGAACCTTCACGATGCTATGTTTTGAGACTTGAAGAAAAGAGTATTTTATCTCTTTTCTATTTGAACCTCCAGATTCTTCAGTATGTATATAATCTATATATCAGACCATAGATGTTTCTCTCCCTTTAGATCTCTTTGGTGTCCTTTTGTAATTCTCAAGTTTTAAGTTGTGGTCTGATTGGTTTGAAGTACATATACGAAAGCAAAGAAAGACAGAATATGTCCGCAATAAAAATTTGGGTTTTATTGGATTTGTTTAATTAGATGAACTAGAAATGTAAACAATGAGAGTATCAAATTCCCCAGCCAAACATTACGTATTCGGTATTCCCATCATATCTTTTAAGGTGTACAGTTGTCAAATGGAAAGAATAGATCCAGATGCGTTTCAAATTTGTTTCATTCTATATTAGCAATTAAAATAAAATATATGAAAAACACAAATATCTATGTTAATGTTTCAGTCACTTCTTTTGTTTTTTGATTTTTTTTAAGAAAATAGGATTTAGTATCACAGCTAATATTTTAAAAGAGACAGCTAATTTTTATATGGTATATCAGTTCCGATCTGGCTATGCAATGTACATTAATACATGTATGTTTTTAATTTCTAGAAAAGCTACAACGAAATCCACTACTAACAAATAATAGCGATAAACTCTAAATAAGTTACCAAATTCTTTGAATTGTCATCATTTATGTAGTTGAATTAGATGCCAAATCCATGTATTTTTAAAGTATTCTAAGAAACAATTTATATTTTTAAATAGCTTATTAAGGATGAAATTTCTATAAATTTTTTATCATGTATATAGATAAACAAGTATACATTTTTCACAACAAAAAAACAATGGATTGGCCACAGGATTACCGATGGTATAAGATCCTTTTAACCGAATAGTGACGGAAATTCTATCTGTAAAAATACCGACGGAATTTCCAACAAAATTCCGCTGGAAATTCCGTCAGTGTGGTAAATGGCCGATGGAATTCTTCGACGTACTTATTCTGTCAACAACTTCCAACAGAATAGCGACGGAATGTCATCAGAAGTTACCGATGGAATGCTTCTGTCAGTAAATTTTGTCACTAAAATAGTGAAGTTTCTTTTTAAAACATTGTCGATGTAAAGCTATGTGACTAACAAAACCCAAATCAAAGAGGCAGTCTGCTTTGGCCACATTGGGACACAAACTTTTTCCCTCCTCAGCAAAAAATTTCCGTCTTGTTGCCTTCAAAATCTCCATCGTCTTGAACCTTCGAAGTATATTCTTAAAATACGGAATTTTCAGAATGCTCGAGCTTTAACTCACTGGATTCCGATGCAGGGAGGAGCAACACTCCAGTTGCAGGGCTTCAGCTTCCTCTTCCGCTTCAGGCTCGCTTTCAAGAGACTTATCGGAATCGCCTCGCAACAGGCGCCGACTTCCTAGCTTCTGCCTTGGTTCATCATGGACGCGGCGGAGTTATGGGCGATCTTTGATCCTGGCGTAGCGGGGCTGTCATTGGCTCCAGCTGGTGGATCTCGGTTGACACCGTGGTCTGCAGCTCCGTCAAGGTTTCTTTCCTGCCCTACCTTCGTGGTTTGTCCCCCATCCTTCTCTATTTTCTCTGCTTTTTTTTTGGTAGTGTTTCTCCCTTTCAGGGAGTTAGGGGTTTGAAAAATGCGTCTGATTATCATTTATTATCTAAAGGAATTGTTGTGTCTTTTGCGGCCCTGATGTTCAAATGAGTCAGGAAAGAAGACGTTGATTACTCTCCCTATGACGAAGGAGAGTGAAGGTATGTGTTTATGCTGTGGTTCCTGACATGCCTTTATTTCCCAATGGAAGGAAGGGAAATTTCCAGTTAGCCCTGATGATAAATAAGATTTTATAGAATAAAGTAAATGAGTCCCATTAGGTTTTCAATTGTTCTTAGTGAAGAAAATTAACTATTTAACATGAATAGGAGAATGACACATGTATTGGGTTTCTTTACAGGGGAAGAAGAACCCAGGAACATATCAACATGCGGTTTGCAAGAATAGGCATACGCTCAAGCGTGGCAACAACTATCTATTATCTGCACACTGGGTGTAGGGAGTTCGTGAGCTTGTTATGAGTCTCACATTGGGGAGCCAAGCTCTAAGAGTAAGGTTTATAAGTTCATTAGATTCTCCCTCCTCATAGGCTAGCTTTTGGGGATTGGGCTCTCCCTTTGGGCTTGTGCTCATCACATTGGTGCTTTCATTGAGAGTCGATCTTTCGAAGAGGGCTACCCACGGAGGATTCTCACCGGTTGGAGGCCGAGTGAAGTGCCGTGGAGTGGAGCTACTGGGGATGTCGGCTCTTGAGGGGGTGACTATGTTATGAGTCCCACATCGGGGAGCCAAGCTCTAAGAGTAAGGTTTATAAGTTCATTGGGTTCTCTTTCCTCATAGGCTAGCTTTTGGGGATTGGACTCTTCCTTTGAGCTCATGCTCATCACAAAGCCATGGAAATTTGAAATGTGAAAATGTTCTGTTGGATGAAAACTTCACTGCAGACAGATTTTGGGTTTGCAAGAGCAGATGGCCAGGCATCATCTGTGTTTTTTCAGCCGAGAAAGATGTGGAAGATTTTGGGAAGTTAGTATTAACTTTGTTGAGTGGATCCCGAAATCATGAGGAAGTTCGCTATTGGGCTTATAGAGAATGGAAAGAAGGGAGAGCTGAAAATGTGGTTGATAAAAGAATTGAAGGTACGTAGAATGAAAGTAGAGGAACTGGAAAGTGGTGCATTCAGATGGATGATCGCATGAGGCCTTCTATGGGGGAGGTGGTAAGAGTACTAGACGGTAATTCAAGTTTCGAAGCTCCTCCACACCCATTTGCATTTCAAACGCCACTACGGGAAGATGATGAAGAACAAGAATATGGTTCAGAGTCACAAGTATAAAGCAGGAACTTCTAGTCACCATTTTTGCACTGGTATTGTATGTGTATATTTGCTAGGACTAACATCTAGGTGATAAAAAACTATGCTCATGTCCTTTTTTTTTTTTTTTTTTTTTTTTTTGGGGAATATGATTGTAAACTGTGGAGACCATAATGTTCAATATCGATATGCATTTGAGCGCAGCAAAAACTAAGGATTAACAAACTATACTAGTATATATATTACTATTTGGTGTCACATTTCAGTGAAAATGGTGCCCTGTAATTGAGGTTTATGGGAAGTGCCTCTGGTTTTTTCCCCTCCCCTAATGAAAGGATAATTGGCTATAAGTTTTCCTGTATGAAATTCCATGAGAAATTACCCATGAATATACTTTTAAAATATACCCAAGAAAACCATAACCACAGGTTTATGAGAAATTCTAATGGTGAGTGATTTAGTTGAAATGGAGGTTGGTGGTAAGGTTCTATGGGTGGTGGAATGGACCATGATATTCTTGACAAATTGGATTCTTATCTTGAATTCCCAAATTAGCTTGAAGAGCCCGCATTGTTTGTTGAATGGAATCATTGAGAGATAGACTCTTCCCTTCCGGTCGAATCTCCTACAAAAGAATGGGGTTGAGAGAGTGAATCTTGATTACCATTAAACCAAATCATGAAAGTTCAAAAAAAAAAATTCCCAATGAATCACAAGATCACTATGTAACTATAAACTATAAAAACTAAGAAAATGCAAATGCAAATGCAAAAGAAAAAGGAAAAAGGAATTTCAAAATGAAAGGGGGGGGATAAAAAATAAAAAATGCAAGTATGCTGTGAATTAACTTGGAACATGGTAAATTTAAACAATTAAGCTTAGCATCATATCAAATTTAATGCAAACACACTACACAGAAGCTACCAAGTTAAAACAATGCAATAATGCAATGAATGTTATGCAAATTACTTAAATGCAAAAATCCTAAATTATATGCAATGAAAAATCAAAAATACAAAACTAACAAGTTTCACACGAGAAACCTCTTGTCAAAAGTGAATTTGACAATTAGATTACCTAGGGAGCCAATTACTTAGCTCCCAGGCAACGACGCCATTGATGAGGGCTTTTTTGTCTTTAGCCTTGGGGTCCTCAATCAAAAATAAACCAAGGATTGCGTATAGGCAAACCTAGGATCATTTCTCTCTCGAGGAGCCTTTTATTGAGTCCTAGATAATCTAAATGTCATGCAAATGCAATTAAAACAAGGGGAAAATGGTTTTAGATTTTCAAATTAATAAACTAAAATAAGAATGCAATTTAATTAAATGCTACCTATTATTTTTGGTATTTTTATAAGATTGGTGAATGAGTGAATTAAGTGATATGGAATTGAAAATATGGATGATGGCGCTCTTGGTGATGAAGAAATAACTAAAATAAGAATGCAATTTAATTAAATGCTACCTATTATTTTTGGTATTTTTATAAAATTGGTGAATGAGTGAATTAAGTGATATGGAATTGAAAAAAAGATTTTGGGAATACTATCCTTGGTCAAAAAGATTTTGGGAATAATAGGTAGCTCCTACAAATATAGCTAACCACTACTTTTTGAGTCCAATATTCTCAATTAATAGTAGCTCCTACAAATATAGCTAACCACTACCTCTTGAGAAATTGTTAAAAACCACTTAATGTGTAATTTAAAATTGGAATAATGCAACATGAGTCTTCTTAAAATTGAGTACATAATAGTCCCTCAAAGGGCACAAATCAACCACATTAACTAAACAATAACACGCTAATTAATATTCTCAATTAAGAAAAACCCCAATTGAAAAATGGATGAGGCGCTGTGTTTGAATCCTATTTAATTCCCCTCAGCTGCGTGACTGCGTCTTCTCGGGTCTCCTCTAGCGAATTCAATGTGTCGGGTCTTCAAAAATTGCTTTCAGCTGAACTAATTCCAAATGGCCAAAAACAGTGTGTTTCAATTAGGGACCTAAGTGAACTTTTAAAAAGTTTCAAAGAGGGACCAAACTG
The DNA here is from genome assembly GCA_019022655.1 of Acacia acuminata. Taxonomy (NCBI): domain Eukaryota; kingdom Viridiplantae; phylum Streptophyta; class Magnoliopsida; order Fabales; family Fabaceae; genus Acacia; species Acacia acuminata. Next base: position 1,267,400 of record JAFJYI010000123.1, read on the forward strand.
AAATTTTCACAACTTCAGCCCAAACTTTCATTTTCAAATATGGTCTAATTTCTTCATGCACGTACAGTTTAAATAATTCATCTAACATCAAATATTCTCGTTAAAATCAATGATTAAGAGTAATTACAATTTATTTGACAATTTTGCCCTTTTAGTTCTAATTTAATGTATTTACTCTTAATCTCAATTTATCACAAGAAATACATTTAAAGCTCAATCACTATGACAAAGTGCATTAAAAATCCCAATTTAATTATCAAAAATCATATAAAAATATGGTTCGATCAAAGATTATGTCAAGTCAGCCTAAAACTACATCGTTTTGGGAGTTAAGAGAATTAATGAACTCTCAAAACGACGTAGTTTTGAGATTAGAGGAATTAATGAAGGGTCTTTAATACAAAAACAAAAATATCAAAACACCCTTCATTAATTCTCCTGACTCCCAAAACGACGTAATCTTAGGTTGACTTGACATAACCTTATGTCAAGTGACATGACAACAATAAACCCATATATGTATATGTAAGTATGTATGTATGTACACACACATACAAGTTCTTGTTTTTCAAATTAACTATTTCCCAATAAAATTATATATAAAAAAATAAAAAGATGAGGATAAATACAAATTTTGCCATGGAAGTTTTGGTTTTGGAGCACCCAGAACCTGAAATTTTTTTGGTATCATTTTTGCCCTAGAAGTTTAGTAATGTAGCAATCTTGCCTATCGGTTGATCTTGACTATTGAATTAATCATTTTTAGTATCATTTTTGCCTCGGAAGTTTACAAAAATTTTCTCCTAAAAGAAATTTCCGGGGCATATTTGCTCCTTTTCGTAAACTTTCGGGGCAAAAATGATATCAAAAAACTTCGAGGTGCTAAATGCCCCCTAGCCAATACTTCCATGGCAAAAATGGTATTTAACTCTAAAAAGATCTAGTGCACCATTTTATTTAATTTTTTTATAAGTATTGTCTGTTTATAAAAAAATATCTACATTAAATATCTTTTCTATATAAAATATCTACATTAAAAATTGTTTTCTAAATACTTTAAATAAAGTGATAAATAATTTTGTTAAAAAAGTGGGAAAAATAAAATTATTTGTGAATCCAATGACAGTCATGCCTTTTTATAATATTTTAATTGTATGCCTTTTTATAATATAGATATTAATTGTATGTTTCAATATTTTTAGACAATAAAGGGTTTGAATCTTTTTATTACCGTTTGATATGAACCTCACCTCATCCTTACGATTTGAACTAATCCAAAATAAGTTATGATATTGTGGACAAACTCTAAATAAGTTACCAAATTATTTTTCTTAATTGTCATCAAATATATACAGTAATTAGATTTCAAATCCATGTATTTGCAAAGTATTCTAAGAAATAATCTAAAATGTTTATAACTTATAAGCAATGCAATTTCTTATCAATTTTATAATTTTAAAAAGTGGGAGTGAAATTTATTGAATAGTAAATCTATTAAAATATTCCTCTCATCCTTAATGTAGGTTCTAATTGGGGTGTTAATTTTAGTTCTAAATGTAATTGTTTAACAATTTTTTCTCAAATCAATCCTTTTGATATTCCTTCAACAATAATAAAATAGGGGGGAATTAAGGAAGATGTTTAAGGTGTTTTATAACATATCATATCAACTAATTTAATTAACATCATAAATCTACTCAAATAAGTTAACTAGATCTTATAGTAAAAATCAAGCGAGGAGAGTAGTGATTATAATTAATTTCTCATGTGTGAGTGAGGAATTATATAGTTGTCGCTCTTATTTGTTTTGATATTGTGTAAAAAATATTCAAAAAAAAAAAAAAAGATATCATGCAGTTTTTAACTTAAAAAAGTGGTTTCCTAATACCACTACTCAGCAGCACACAAAATTAGAAAAACTATACCTATAGTTTTAACAGCACAGCACACTGAATTAAAAAATTTTAGTAAATAGTTTCTCCTTTTCCAAAACCGCAATCTCTTTATTCAAAATCATATCCCTGTTTATGTCATCATACCTTCAACTATATATACACAAATTCAACCATAATATCTCAATAATACACATTCTACATATGAGCAAATCCGATAGAAATGTTTAGCATGACTTCAAAGGAGACTTCAATGTTGAGAACAATGGTACAAGCATATTATCATATCAATGGAGTACCAAAGGTGAGTCTAATGCTATTACTTTATCTACGTCAGGTTAACTCTACGATTTATCGTAATACCCTAAAATTCATATTTATCATAAATATTATATTTTGATAAATAGTGCCAATTAAAAATAGGTGAATATGTGGTCTCAAAATTGAGTAACATATTTATATTAATTTAGGAAATTTTCTCTAAGAATTAAGGTAATCAAAAACCAAATTCTCTAATTTTATTTTGGGATCATAAAATACCCCAAATTCATATTTCTCTTGAATATTATAATTTGGCAAAATAATACCTATTTAAAATAGAAAAGTATATTGTCTCTAATTTTGATAATTTATTTGATTATTTTCCTTGGAATTTAAAGAGGCAAAAACCCAATTTTATTTTAGAGACCATAAGTTGCCCTATGATTTTTAAATTAATGCATGATTTGTGCCCTTTGAGGGACTGTTATGTACTCAATTTTAAGAAGACTCATGTTGCATTATTCCAATTTTAAATTGCACATTAAGTGGTTTTTAACAATTTCTCAAGAGGTAGTGGTTAGCTATATTTGTAGGAGCTACTATTAATTGAGAATATTGGACTCAAGTGGTATCTAGGGGTTTTTCTTAACAATTTCTCAAGAGGTAGTGGTCATCTCCAAGGGCTAGTTTTAAACATGATGTAAAACGGGAAGCCGTAAAATACGACAATAGGGGGATGTAAGATATAACCACTGGTCATAAACCAGTGGGATAATATGGCATATGTTGGCATGTACATTATATCTTATGTGAAACATATGTTTGAGTTACAGACTATATTATCCCTCGGTATTGATATTTAATATTCTTGCAATATCAAATATAGAAAGATAAAATGTCAAATTTACGCGGAGCCGGCGTTCCTAGAGGCAGAGGCAAAGGCCGAGGTAGAGGTAGAGGCAGACAGCCACAAGTGATACCATTGCTAGAACCCGAACAACCGCATCAACCAGAGCAGAATGAGATGCAGGAAATGAGGAGAATGCTACAAGAACAAAGGGTTCTCATTAATGAACTCCTAGCAGAAAGGCAGGAAAGACGAATAGTAGAGGAACAACAAGCTGAGGGAAAAGACGAAGATGAACAAAATGACGAACGTAGCGAGGAAGCTGAGGGGTCAGAGAGATCTGTATCACCTCCTCCACCTAATAGAGCGATGGCGGTACTACCTCAGCCCAACAGAGTGGCTGAGACCATGCAGTACTGGGTCATTCAATTCTGTAAGCTGAAGCCACCAGCTTTCCATGGCAAGCCTGACTCAGCTGAAGATTGGATAATAAGACTGGACAAGATCTTTGAGATCATGGAATGTCCAGAGAACCGAAAAGCTCAACTTGCAATCTACAAGCTGGAAGGAGATGCGGACCGATGGTGGAAAAGCATTGCGACATCATTGCGAGCACGTTATTGTCCCGTTACTTGGGAGAAATTTCTGGAGAAATTCAACGAACAATACTTTCCTCCCTCAGTGCAAATGATCAAGGAATGGGAATTCCTCCACATTTGGCAAGGCCAGGAAGAGTCAGTTGATGACTACTTTGCTCGTTTCACCAACCTGTCTCGATACTCTTCACACCTACGAAGGAATGATGATGAGAGCAGTATGGCGAACATACTGGTCTACGGGCTGAAGTATGAGATAAAGGAGAAACTTGTGTCCCAGCAATTCCAAGAATTGATTCATGTTGTGGAAGCATGTCGGCTTATCGAGCGGAACTTGAAAGAATTGCAAAAGTCCAGACCCTTCAGTAGTAATGGCCCAAACCGTAGTGGTTCTAACTGTGGAAATTCCTCAAATAAGAGGGAAGCACCATGGAATAACTCCCAAAGTGGAAGCAGGATGCCATTCTAGTCTGGGCAACAGAACAACCCAAGAATGTCGGGATCCCGACCGTGTCCAAAATGCGGGAAGTACCATTCCGGTATTGACTGTGATAGGAGACAGATTTGCTACAAATGTCGGAAGGTGGGACACATTAGCTGGAATTGTCCCGAGAAGGCTGCGGAGTTAAGGCCACAGAACCCAGGCCGAGTGTATGCACTAACAAATTCAAAGGATAGAGAATCTCCGGGGATGGTCCAAGGTACTATCTCTCTCAATAGGAACCTACTTCAGGCGTTGTATGATTCGGGTCCTAGCCATTCGTTTAATTCATATGATTGTGCGAAACACCTAGGATTGCATGCCTATAGATTACCCTATGACGTGATAGTAGCTACCCTACTTGGCGTGGAAACTTTAGTTTCTGCTGCATGTTTAAATTGTATTGCGAGTGTACATAGGGCGGTGTCCCTAGGCCAGAAGACTGGTGGTACTTAGCACTATATGGAATGCTAATTGTCATGACGACTTTAGACTAGTATGTCTATAGTACATTTTGTGTCTGGAAAAACATTCATTGTACCAGGTGATAAGTGAGATGCCTAAGGCCTGAGGATGAATTCCCTGGTGGTGAGGCTGGAATCTCCAGTGCTGTGGTAATAGATTGAGCCGGAGGGCCAATGTGTGTTAAGCCAAGAGGCTAAATGAGTTAGGCGATGAGGCTGCGTAACCAAGACCGTGTGAGGATGGACCAAGGGGTCCTGTATTTAAATACTATACCTGGGTACAAGGTGAATGAAATTGTTAGGCTGCATGGTTAGTGAGCATCCATAAGAAAGGAATAGACTGGATGTCTAGATTAGTCTACGAAATTATACGATCAAATTTCGAGGGCGAAATTTTATTTAACGGGGAAGAAATGTAATACCCTAAAATTCATATTTATCATAAATATTATATTTTGATAAATAGTTCCTATTAAAAATATGTGAATATGTGGTCTCAAAATTGAGTAACATATTTATGTTAATTTAGGGAATTTTCTCTAAGAATTAAGGTAATCAAAAACCAAATTCTCTAATTTTATTTTGGGATCATAAAATAACCCAAATTCATATTTCTCTTGAATAAATAATACCTATTTAAAATAGAAATGTATATTGTCTCTAATTTTGATAATTTATTTGATTATTTTCCTTGGAATTTAAAGAGACAAAAACCCAATTTTATTTTAGGGACCATAAGTTGCCCTATGATTTTTAAATTAATGCATGATGCATAAATGACCAATGCAAACTCAAAAGTTGTGAGAAAATAATTAATCCAATTAAAGAAAATTGCCAACAATTAGTGAATAATTCAATCTACATTAATTATTTTCATAAACATTCATAGTTAATATTGTAACCAATCAAATAAGCCTAATAATATTTAAAACACCTTGTTGGAAATGATTAACCAAAGATTAAGCTAATTAAAAGACAATCCATGAACAATAAGGTGCCACATCATGTGGTAGGAAAAATATGAGAAGTTAATGTGATGATTCATCCTCCCTTCTAGCCATAAGTTTCAGCTCACACATAAGGAGGAGGAGAGGCTACATGTTTGTCTTTGTGTGTGGTGTGTGTGTGTACAAGAGGGAAGAGTGGGCTTGTTGAAGAGGTAGGAATTTTCCTATACATAGAGGCATCACCCCTCTTCATTCTTCACACCAAACTCAACCAAATAGGTGAGTTTTAGAGAAGCAAGATTAGAAATAAAATCATAGTGAGTGAGAGTCTTGAAGAAAGGAGGAGCAAAGTTCTTGGTAAGTCTTCTAGCTTTAGCTTTTAAGTTCTTAGCTATTTTGTTATTTTGATCTTTAGATCTTCCAATTGTAGTTTTGTTTTCATATTTTTATAGTTAAAATTGTTTTTATTTCGAAAACTTGATGAAGAAGAAGTTATAACAAAATTTTTGGAAGAGAAACATCAAGTAACGAAGTTCGGCAAAATTTAATCGGTTTTGAAAATTCTAGAATCAGTGATGAGCATGCCAAAATTCATATTGAAAATATAGTCACAAAATTCTGGGAAAATTCATGGTTAAAGTAGACATATAGGGCTTTTTAAATATGCTAAGAACATGTTAAATTGAGCTCTGTACAGTGAGATATAAATTGTAGAAAATAGGCTACGAAATTCTGGAATTTTTCTGGGCAAGATATGAACACGTGAAAACTGGGAATTTTTCTTAAGTTCTGGGAATATAAAAGTATTTTTTCTAAAAAATACACATCCTAATTATTCCAAGAAATTTTACGGATCCTCGTTTCGATATTTGTAGATTTAATTATGCTTTTGCAAAGTTAACCGAAAATTCTGCCCAGAAATCCAGCATAGCGTTTTTTTAGAAAATGTGAGGGCAAAGTTGTAATAATAAATCCACCAAGGGTAGAAAGGTAAATTAAACCCTCAAGAATATTATTCCAAGAAATATGATATTTATTAAATATCATATAATAATCCGACGATAACGTATAGGATATCCGGGAAGTCCGGAGTCGGATCAAAAGGCCGGACGTTTTGCCGTTATACAGTGAAAGGTACGTTTGCGTACTGTAACACTAACTCTGATGGATATTATATTGTTATATGTGATAGATAACTTTACGTCTGCTGTGTGCTTACGAGATACATCTGCTGTGTGCTTACGAGATACATCTGATGTGTGCTTATATACTGTTGGGATACATCTGCTTTGTGCTTATATACTGTTGGGATACATCTGCTGTGTGCTTATGTACGGTTGGGATACATCTTCTGTGTGCTCATGTATTGATTGTTGGTGAAACGTCATGAATATCTGTCATATTTAAGCATGAGGTTAACCGTTACCTGAGGTTCAATTCCATTGAACCTCAGCTCCTGCTATAGCCTCAGGATCCGGAGGGATCAGGACCGAGGACAAGGGCAAGCAGCACCAGTGAAGACCCAGCCGGAGAATTTCTTTTTGGATGTGTATTAGCGTATTTTTAAATATTCAGATAAATGTACCGCTGCATAAGCAACCAGATACACCAACAATGAATGTTTATCAGATACTCGCTCTTTTAAATTGTTCCGATGCTCTACTCTAATTAAAGTATTTTGAAAACGCTTTAGAAAATTGGGATGTTACATTATCTTTCCTTCTAATCTTTCCTCTCTACATAATTTAGAAAACATGATCTACACAAAAACGTATGTTAAGTTTTATGTACATAATGATACTCCCTCCGGTTCTAATTATAGGAACACTTTTATAGTACAATTTACACTACAAAAGTGTTCTTATAATTAAGACCGGAGGTAGTATTTTCCTTGTGTGATTGATGCAGATGTTGTCGAAGGAAAAGTTCTAATAAGGACTCTACTTTTTTGAATGGGCCTTTGATGGATGATCTTCAAGAGGGGAAAGGTGTTTTCACCTTATACAAGGGCATGTAGAGCAATGAGTTCTTAAGTTCGTTAAGAATTAGTCATTCGCCCATAGTAAAAAAAAAAAAATAAAAAATAAAAAAATAAAAATAAAAATAAAAATCCATATGTAATACCCCAAAATTCATATTTATCATAAATATTATAATTTGGCCAAATAATACCTATTCAAAATAGGAAAGTATGTTGTCTCTAATTTTAGTAGTTTATTTGTTTATTTTCCTTGGAATTTAAAGAGGCAAAAATCCATTTTTTTTTTTAGGGGTCATAAATTGCCCTATAATTATTAAATTAATACATGGTGCATAAATGGCCATGAAAAGCTAAAAAGTTGTGAGGAAATAATTAAACCAATTAGAGAAAATTGCCAACAATTAGTGGATAATTCAATCTATGTTAATTGAATTATTTTCATAAACATTCACAATTAATTGATGGCATATGTTAAAAGCATAATTAAGGATGTATTACCTTAATTAAGAAACAAGGGCTAGTGAAAGGCTAGGATTAGCATAGAAGTGGTTTCTAATTAATCTTAGAACCAATCATATTTTGACAATTACACTTAACTACTTTATTAGGGATGCTAATTAAGATTAGATATGGAGGGCTATGATTAAATTTAATAAAGTCAAATCCAAAGGCCTCAATAAAGCCTCATAAAGCCAAATCCTTGTGAAATTGAATTGGCCAATGATAAATGAAGAAAATATTCTTAATCCTCATAAAATTAATTGGACCAATAAGAGATTAGCATAAATTGAAGGTCAAGATTAAATCTAATAAAGCTAATCTAAGGGTTTTACAATTAATTTAATAAAGCATAATCCATGTGAAATTAAATCCACCAATAAGAGAAAAGAGTTGTGAGTGTGTGTGTGTCTAGTAGAGAGAGAGAAAGAGAGAGAGAGAAAAAAATTAAAGCAAATTTGATAAAGTTTGAAATCCTAGAGTAAATTGGATAATGGTTTGAAATCCAAGTAAATATCGATGTACATAGTAAAAACTTAAAACAACAAATAAAGTGAGAATTTATACAAATTTAAATAGTTGTGAAGAAGTAGGAACCCTGGAGAAAATATAAGGACTTATCTTGAACCCACATAATTTAACCTCGAAAGTAAGCCTAGTAAAGACTATTTTTGCAAACGTTGAAGAATAAGCTTAGTACAACTAGAGAAATCTAATTAGAGCATAAATCTTGATATCCAACTACTAATCAAGATACATACACAGAATTCAAAAGTATTGGTAATTGATCAAGCAACCAAAAATAGATTTCATTAAAGTAAATTAATTCTCAAAAAGCAAAACTTATAGGTTAAGTTTTTAAACTTGTTGATTAAGCTAGGGTTTTCTAATCACATGGATGGATGAGATTAAAACTTCTTTACTAAGTTTAGATTCAAGGGTTCATACACAAGAAGAGTTAAGTTTGAAATATTTACCAAGGTGCTATAGCCTTTTGCTATAAATAGGGGGTTTTGGTCTTCATTATTCTTCACCAATTAACAAAGGTATTAACCATATTTGAGAGAGTAAGGAAGAGGGTGAAGAGCTTCTTGAAGGAGTAGCAAGGTTCTTGGTAAGTTTTCTAGCTCTAGCTTAAAGTTCTTTAAGTTTTAGTTCTTAAATTCATAGTTAGAAGTAGCTTTGATTTTAAATATGCTAGAGTAATTTTAATATCATGTTTTTATAGTCAAAAATAGTGATATTTCAAAAATTAGATGAGCCACTTGGTATAGCAAAATTTCTGGAAAACTATGATCAAAGTAGCGAAGCTCGTGAAAATTCATCGGGTAGGAATTTCTGAAATCGGTGATAAAAATGCCAATATTTCATGTTGAAAATAAAGTTACAAAATTCTGGGAAAATTCATGGTTACATTAGACATATAGGGATTTTCAAATATGCCAAGAACATTTAAAATGAGTTTTGTACAGAGAGATAAAAATTCTCAAAATTAGGCTACGAATTTCTGGAAAAATTCTGGGCAGAGGCCCAAAACTTTAAAACTGGGAGTGATTCGTGTAATCTGGGAAAAATTTATTATTTTTACTTGAAAATATACATCCTAAGGATTCCAAGGAATTTTACGGATCCTCGTTTCGATTTTTGTAGATTTAATTATGATTTTGCAAAGTTAACCAGAAATTCTGCCAGAAATTCAGCATAGCGTTTTTTAGAAAATGTGAGGGCAAAATGGTAATAACAAATCTACCGAGGGTAGAAAGGTAAATTAAACCCTTAGGATATTATTAAGCAATATGATATTTATCAAATATCATATAACAATCCGACGATAACGTATAGGATATCCGGGAAGTCCGAGTCGGATCAAAAGGCCGGACGTTTGGCCATTACACGGTGAAAGGTACGTTCGCGTACTATGACACTAGCTCTAATGCTTATTGTATGATTATATATGATTGTTGTGTTCATCGACTAAAGACATACGTGGTTATGTCACATACGTGGTTATGTTCTAACTATTCTTTGTAGCATACGTGGTTATGTTACATACGCTGTTATTATCTTACATACGTGGTTATGTATTTCTAATCATACATCTATTATGGGCTTTTGTATTGATTATTGTTGTAATGTCATGAATATCTGTCATACATAACTGTTACATTAGCATGAGGTTAACCGTTACCTGAGGTTCAATGGGTATTGAACCTCAGCTCTTACTATAGCTTCAGGATCCGGAGTGAACAGGATCGAGGACAAGGGTAAGCAGCAGACATAGGGAGTAGCTGGAGAAAGTTCTTTTGATATGTATTTAACGTTGTAGTCATTCGAAATTTTTGTATCACTATGGAAGCAAACATATACAATACAGTGGATGTTTATCAGTTACTCTTCAATTTAAATACTTCCGATGCTCTACTCTGATCAAACTATTTTGAAAACGCTTTCAAAAATTGGGATGTTACACCATATGAAGTGGAAGCTTCACCATGCTATGTTTTGAGACTCGAAGAAAATAGTATTTTCTCTCTTTTCTGCTTGAACCTCCGGTTAGATTCTTCAGTATGTATATAAATTATATATCAGGCCATAGAGGGTTCTCTCCTTTTAGATCTCTTAAGTGTCCTTTTGTAATTTTCAATTTTTTAGTTGTGTTCTCAATGCTTTGAAGTACATATACGCAAGCGAAGAAAAATGGAATATGTCAGTTGTAAAAATTTTGGGTTTTATTAGATTTGTTTAATTAGATGAACTAGAAATGTAAACAATGAGAGTATCAAATTGCCCAGCCAAACGTTATGTATTTCCATCATATCTTCATACGGTTAACTACTGTGTCAAGTTGTCAAATGCTAAGAATTTGGCACACCCATTTCAATTTTTTTTCTCTATATTATCTATTAATATAAAATATATGAAAAACATAGAGATCTATGTTAATGTATTAGTCACTTCTTTTGTTTTTGCATTTTTTTAAAAAAGAAAATAGGATTTTGACAGCTAATTTTTATATGGTATATTAGTTACAATCATGGCTATATATAATGTACAAATTATTCATTCATACATGTATGTTTTTAGTTTCTAGAAAGGCTACAGGGAAAACCTACTACTTACAAATAATGGTGATAAACTCAAAATGTAGTTTAATCTAGGAAATTATTAGAAATTTTCCCTTTCATGTTTGGAAGTCTCCATTGCTTTTAAAATGCAAAATGGAGTGGAAAACATGTTATTGAATAATTTATAGAATCAATAGATCATTAAGATAAATGTTGTAGAAACTGGGATGTTAAAGTCAGTCACATTGAGGCTATTATTTTATATAGAAAATCAAGTCATTAAATCACAAAAATTTTCAGAAATAAAGTAGACATGTAGGGATTTCTAAATATATATAATATGTAGAATTTTGAGTTCTACACAAGGACTAACATATTTTTGAAATTAAGCTATTTTTCTGGACGAAAATCTGGGCAGCATTGAGAAAACATTAAAATGGGAATGATTCTTGATGTTCTAGCTTCTGGAAATATTTTTCCTTGAAAATAGACACGTCAAGGGTCATGATTAATTTTATAGAACCTCATTTATATTTTTTTGGAATTATCTATGATTTTTCTAAGTTGCAGCAAAAATTACCCAGAAAATCCAGTACTGCGTTTTTAAATAAATGTAAGGGCAAAATTGTAAATAACAAATCCACCAAGAGTAGAGAGGTAAATAGAGGTGAAAATATCTCTTAGGATATTATTCTAAGTGATATGGTGATATGTTAGGATATCCGGGAAGTCCGGGGCCAGATTCAAAGGTCAGGCATATTGCTAACTACGCAAAAGGAAAGTACGTTCGCGTACTAGTAATTTTAATCACCTATAACTTGTATGATCATATATGATTGAATGATTCATGAAGTGATGGACAAGACTAGGTCTTGGGTCATGCACTTCGTGACTAAGTTTGTGGAGCTTAGATCACTTTTGTTTATACATTCGACTTTATACGGGTTATAGTCTTGATAATGTCATTGAGTTTTCCTAGCGCTGAGGACACGAGAGGCCATCGTGACACTGGTTAGTGCAAACGTTGCAAACTTTACATGTGCTTTGTGCTATGTACTGTTGTGTTGTTGACATTACATCTGCTGTGTGCTTATGTATTATTGTAACCTTACATCTGATATGTGCTATGTATGGTTGATGCTGATATGTAATGAATATCTGTCATATATTGTTATATTTGCTATAGAGGTTAACTGTTACCTGAGATTCAATTTGATTGAATCTCAGCCCTGACTAAAGGTTCAGGAAAGGATCTGGAACCGAGAAGAGGCACCAGAGGACGTAGCCGAAGAGAGGCATTGATAAACGGAGCCGTGAAGAGGCATCAGCCGAGACGAAAGTTAGAAAAAACTTAACAGGGACTAGTTCTGGCATGAATCTAATAAAGTTATTTCAAACTGTTTGGTGTCTAGAAAGGATTCATTTATGTGGTTCAGTCGATAAGTTGCAGTGAATTCAGGGAGACTTCCACTAGACACCGGTATGGCCAAATTGTTTGATTAACTGAGTTAGGTTCATTGCCCCAAGTCTAGTTAAGGCTTGGTTTAAGGTTGTATAGTTACCATGTAAGAAATGTAATTATACAAGTTCTGTAATTGTATCACACGAATATTCCTTCGGGAAATTTTTAATACTCATGTCGGGACATCAGCATATGTCTGGGCATTTTATATCAGTCACTCATTGTCCAAACGTAAGTGCATGCTCTCCTTCCGCATTACGCTGAGCTGTAGCACCTCAAATTCTGTTGATTTTTCTAAAACTAAGTGTCAACCGACACACTTTGAAGTATGAAATTTGGGGTGTTACATATATAGTCTATATATCATACCATAGAGGGTTCTTTCCTTTTAGATATCTTTGGTGTCCTTTTGTAATTTTTTAGATTTTTAGTTGTGTTCTCAATGGTTTGAAGTACAAATTCACAAGCGAAGAAAAAAGGAATATGTCCGCAATAAAAATTTTGGGTTTTATTTGATTTGTTTAAATAGATGAACTAGAAATGTAAACAATGAGAGTATCAAATTGCCGAGCCAAACGTTATGTATTTCCATCGTATCTTCAAACGGTTAACTGTTGTGTCTAGTTGTCAAATGCTAAGAATTGATCAAGACACATTTCAAATTTTTTTATATTCCATATTATCAATTAATATAAAATATATGAAAAACTCAAATATCTATGTTAATGTATTAGTCACCTTTTTTTTTTTTTTTTTTTTTTTTTTTAACGAAAATAAGGTTTAGTATGACAGCTAATATTTCAAGAGAGATAGCTAAATTTTATGTGGTATATCAGTTCCAATCATGGTTATACATAATGTACAAATTATTGATTCATACATGTATCATATACCATTTTGGTCCTAGCTATTTGTAAGTCTTTTTTACCTAAATCACAATACCAATTTGAGGTATTTAACTCAATGATTATAGGAAAAAATTTCAAATTTTCCCTCATTTATAAATGAGTATTTTCAACTCTTTTCTTCTCTCTATATTTTTATTGATACAATTTTACTACTCTAAAACTAGACTTATAAATAGAACCGAATTTTTTTGGTTAAAAATGAGTTATAAATAGGATCGAGTGATATGTTTTTAGTTTCTATAAAGGCTACAGCAAAAATCCACCACTAACAAATAATGGTGATAAACTCTAATTAAGTTACCAAATGCTTTAAATTGTCATCATTTTTGTAGTTAAATTAGATGCCAAATCCATGTAATTTTAAAGTATTGTAATTTCTAAGAAACCGTTTATATTTTATATAGCTTATTAATGATGTAATTTCTATAAATTTTATATTATGTATATAGATAAATAAATATACATTCATGGTTAATGTCATTTTTAAATTATCGACCAAAATTATATATATAGTATTTATGGATACAAGTTCTTGTCTTTCAAATTAACTATTTCCAACTCTTTCCCAACAAAATTATATATCATATCCAATAAAACGATCTAGTGCGTCGTTTTATTTAATTTTTTTATAATTATTTTCTATTATAAAAAATATATACATTAAAGATTTTTTCTATATAAAATATGTAACAATCACATTTGCAGCTTTTAATTTCTCATACCTTTGTAATTATATATATTTTTATATAAAATATTTAATACAATCTTATTGAAAATTTATATACTTTTTTTCTGGAAATTATTATACCTTATTGTTTGTATTATCTTGCAGTTTATAAAACAAACAAATAGCCAGTTTATTGTGATAATCATTTTTCAAATTAATTTCTCATGTTATATATGTGAATATGAGGAATTAATTAGCCGTCAGTCAGTTACTTTTATACATGTATGTTTTTAGTTTCTAGAAAGGCTACAGCGAAAATCCGCTACTAACAAATAATGATGATAAACTTTAAATAAGTTACTAAATTCTTTAAATTGTCATCATTTATGTACTTGAATTATATGACAAATCCATGTATTTTTAAATTATTCTAAGAAATAATTTATAATTTTTATAACTTATTAATGATGTAATTTTTAGAAATTTTAAATTATGTATATAGATAAATAAATATACATATTTTTCTTAATGTCATTATTAAAGTATAGGCCAAAATGGTATATAGTATTTATGGATACAAGTTCTTGTCTTTCAAATTAATTATTTCCAACTCTTTCCCAATAAAAGTATATATCATATATATCCAATAAAAAGTATATCGCATCGTTTTATTTAATTTTTTTATATAAATATTGTCTTTTCATTAAAAAAAAAAAAAAAAAAAAAAAAAAGATCTACATTAAATATTTTTTTAATATATGAAAAATGTAACGATAACATTCGCAACTTTCAAATTTAAATAACACTGCTTAAAATAGACATAGACCCATCAAATACGAATAGATTATATCACTTAATTCTCAATTATGTTTATTAACGTTTTTGATAGTATCAGTTATTTATCAAAAGCATAAATATATTTCAAATATGTTATTTTCTTATACTCCATCTTTTGATAACAAAAGTTTTTTTTTAAAAAAAAAATCTCAATAACGAAATTCTACATGATCAAGATTATATTCCAATTAAGACAATATCTAATATAAAAAGTACTAATTTTATTTCCTAATTAAAATGATCAAGTACTTTTTTTGCCAACTCTAAAAGCTCGAGTGCACTGATTCATTTGGTGCCCAAAATCAAAGACAACTAATTCTTATCTTATCATAAATAAATTTTATATATTAAAAATATGGTTTACATATATTTATATTTAATTTCTCATATCATTGTGCTCACATCTTTTCTATAAAATAAGATTATTTTAATCACAATCTTATTCAAAATTTTAGATTACTTTTTATGGATATTATTCCCATGTTATTATTAGTTTCTTTAAGTTTACACAATAGTAAATTTATTATAATAATTATTGTATTTCATTTCCCATATATGTGTGTGTGTGTTTACAAGAATTAATTAATTGTCACTTTTACTTAATTTTGATATCGTGTAACTTTCAACTTAAAAGGTAGTTTAATTCTGGTATTTAAAAAAAATAAAAAATTTAAAGGTAGTATAATGTCATAACTGAACAGCACACACAATACGCAGAATTTTGCCCACAAATACCAAGAATCCCACAACAAACAGAATTAACAAAATTTGGCACACCTTTTCTCCCTTTTCAAAACGCCCATATGTTTATTGAAAATTATAAGTACATCATATTTATTTTAGCACACCTTCAAACATAATAAAAGCATAGAGATTGGTGGGGGAAAAAAGGAAAGAAAGAAAAACATAGAGATCTGTGTTATATCAGTGACAGACAATTTTTATCTGGTATATCACTTTAAATTATGGCTTTTTATAATGTACAAATTATTTATAGCTGTATGCTTTTAGTTTCTCTATACAAGAATCCACCAATAACAAATAATGAAGATAACATCCATAATTTGGAGACACGTTTTTGACTTTCAACACTTTCCCAATAAAATTAACTATCATATCCAATAAAAGGGTCCAATAATTTGTCTTTCGTTTTAATTATTTTTTAATAAAAATTTTCTTTTAATTTCAAAAACAAAAAACCGGAATCTACCTGCCACATTATTTTATATAAGAAAAGGAAACGATCGCAGCTTTTATTTATGTGTTTATAAGATACAATCTTTTGTTAATTAGAAGTTCAAATATATTTTAAATCTGTTATTTTATTTTACTCCATCTTTTATTTACAAATTTAAAAAATCACAATAACAAATTTCTACAAGATCAAGATTCCAATTAAGAAAATATCTAACTTAAAAAGGTACCTTTTTTATTTCCTAAAATTCTTAAATACCTTTTTTGTCAACCCCAAAATGCCCAAATAAAATACTTAGATTAAGTTGTTTATATTCATTTTGTCAAGTTTGTCGATCATATGTGATCATATGTCCTATTTTTGAATTATTATCATTTAAGCTGCAGACCCAAATGAAAAAAAAAAGGACATGTGGTTATATGTGATTAAAGAACTTGATGTAATGGATGTAAAGAATTTGATGTAAGTATGGTCCAATGCCCAAGTACATTGATTCATTCAACACACAAAATCAAATACAATCAATTCTAATCTTGTTATAAATCAATTTTATGAATTAAAAATATGTTTTTGTTATAAATATTCTAATATTTGGTGTGGATGTCCATAACCTTTCAAAATAAGTCTTTTAGAATTTTACACTTAAAGCCATATAACCTATGACATGAATGGCTTAGTGGGAGTTTTTTATGACTAATGCAACTAACTTACAAAGACTTTATATTGTACCATTATGTAGATGTACTCTTTTGTTGTGACTCTTGTAATGGAAGTTAAGCATTTATGGCCTATAAATAGTAGGTATGTATCAAAGTTTGTAAGCTTGGAAAAAAATAAAATATATATCACTCCCTCCTTGCTCTTCATTCCTCTTTTGCATTTATTCATCTTTCTCATCTAAATCTTTGGTATATTTCCTTATTATTACAACACTTATCTGCACGAGAGCTCTAACGAAGATATAATTCTCTCATCACCTCTTTGATGATTTCATCTTCCTTCTTTAATCATATATTTATTTTATCTGGGATAATTTGAGCCAATGTAATTAAAGAAATACTTTTGCCGATGGTTTTAAACATCGGGTTCCATGATGAAGATTAGAGATTACTTCTTTTTTTAATATCTTATTTTTATTTCCTTTACAAGTTCTTTTTTATTATTGATATTGTTATTATAGTATGGCTAGAAGTCATACACCTTTGATTTCTTCTTCGAAATTATATGCAAGAAGTCATATCACTTTGATTTCTTATTTTGATATAATATGGCTAGAAGCCATATTTCTTTAACTCTTATTTTGAGATTACTTAGCCGAAGTTATATAACTTTCATCTTCTATCGTATTGTATAGCTGGAAGTTATATTCAATTTTATCCTAAAGATAAATAGCCATAAGCCATATAGATTTTATTTCTCATCACGAGATTAATTGGCTTAAAGCCATGACAACTAAATGGCCGAAGCCATAGAGTTCTTAATTTTTCTTGTAATATCATACTTTATAAATTATTTATTGTCTTTACAAATTTCCTATTATTATCGTTTGTGTTATTATATTGCGTTTTTATATTTCGTATTCTATGAATTCCCTTTTATTGCATTTTTCTAAATTATGTTAAATGTTATGAAATTTAAATTTGTGGCCCTTGTCATTATCAAAGAGAACTACTTATCTTGAATGCCTTATACATAATTTTTTTCATGCCACCATTTGCATGAAGGCCTCAAAATTGTATATTTGGCATTAAAAGACCCTATTGTTCTTTAGAACAAATTAAAGGAATTATATGACCACCAAAAGATGATTGTTTTTCCAAAAGGTCATTATAAATGAAAGTATCCAACTTACTCCTACAATAGCAATATTGTGAAAGATGTTTTAAAAAATATACTGAATTAATTTTTTGCTTCCATGTGGCCAAACAATGTGAAAGGACCATTTCTCCCAAATAACAATTAACCATAATGTTTTCACAAAACCGGATTAATAAGTGATTATGGAAAACCCCTTTCTCTCTAAAAACACACACATCGGAGTCCAAGACACACAAATTCTGCCCACAAACCTACTACAGACATCCATCACTATGGGCACAATTAACAAACAAAAGAAAACATAGCCCACGAGTTTTACAACACTAACCTCTCAACAAAGGGTTTACCCAAAACAATTTCCGTACAAAATATGATTGTGGATCCATCAATATATTATAGTGTATAAAATAAGGCCTTCAATTCAATAGTAGATAAATTGTCATCTCAAAATAGTTAATATAGCATTTCAAAAATATGAGGGCTCTAGAATGACAATATAATGATCAAAATAACATCATATTAATACCAAAACAAGCCTACAAAGCTTACAACTCCTATGCCTCTGGCTGCTTCCTTTGACTTTTAATAAAACTAGAGGTCTACTTGAAAAAATAATAATGACGGAGTGAGACATAAAGTCCTCTTAACCAAAATTAATTTATAAAATATATAGGAAAAGACTGCAAGTCAAAGAAGCAGGTTTACTAACATAAAAATAATATTCTCAAAAATTAAATAATACATAATAATAATCAACAATTAGAACCATCCTCACTCATCCATCCTGCTCCTCCTTATATCTTCTGGACGTGGTGTAGCTTATCAGTGCTAGTATGTTTGGCCAAGTTTAGCTAGTCATTTCAAGAATATTGTCCCCTTTCATGCCACAATCAATATACCATAACAGAAAGGTGTCCGCCCAAAACACTCAACTCAAAATCCAGGCTAGGAATGAAAGAGCCGATAGATATAATTTCACCCTAAATATCTTCCATACAACTCAACATAACACATAAAAAAAAATAATATGTCATTATAATTTTCAAAACATCTTACAAAATCATTATTCCATATACAACATCCCATAACAAACATCATAACTATCACAACAATAATAATCTCAATAATAATATTCACTTATATATACAAGTAGGAAAATACATTGTTTAACTAAAATAATTTCATATTCAAACATAAACCTAATTTTTCAAAACACATGCAAGTAGTACATATGAAAGTAAGGTTTAGAAAACATCTTACACCTCAAAACAATAATAAAAAATAAATTAATTATGGTTACCTCAACTTCAAGCTTAACCTTAGCTTGAAAAGCACAACATGAACAATCACCGGTCACAAGAAAGCTTTTAAAATAACCTTCAAACTCTTCTTTTCTTCCTCCCTTCTCTCTTGCTCTCAATTCTCTCGTGATCTTACCCTCACACCACCCCCGGTGTGAATAAATAGAGGGGCGGGGTGTGGTTGGAGGGAAATGGTTGGGAGTTGTTTAACCACTCATTCCCACAAAATCAAATCGTCACGTCCCCCCCCCGGGGCGGAAATCACGCAAAGACCTTTTTTTTCTATTGTTTGTTTTTTTTTCCTTTTTTTTTTAATATTTGTTTTCAAATTTTTTTTTTTTCGACAATGGGTAGCAAGTCCATTTTACTAAGAAGCTTCTTCAAAGGGAGGCTCCTTTGGCCCGAGAATCGTAATTCATGCCATTGATCTGGTAGTTACAATTTAATTACAATAATCATATATAATTGTTTTATAATTATAATTAAATCCTAAAAGTAAGATTAAGATGTTAAACAATGACCTTTTTGTTGCAAAAATCATGAATCCTCCAACATGCTCAACTCCATTCCTAGAAATGAATGAAGTAATAACGAATAATGAATCTAATTATGGAGTGGACATGGGTGTAAACATGGCTACAGTCTTAGGCATGGTCATGGTTGTAATCGTGATGGTTCAAATTCCGACTTGAAGTGGAGAAAGGTTATTGATAAGAACCACACAAAAGGAAAAATAGCTAGTGGGCATAATAAACATATTAAAAATCCATGTTATCCTGTAGGGGCAAGGGTTATTAGTCTCGTACCTGTCATATACCAAGACACATTGCTAAATGGTCAAATATTGAAATAAATCATGTTGATAAGATAAGAATTATGAGCAAACTAGCCTTAAAATCAATTTCAGTAGTGTAATACGTTGATTTTTGAAAATATGGATTCATTTGGCATTTTGAAATTTGAGGGTACTAAAAATGCCATTTATGTCATGTTCTTCACTTTTCTAAAAGTGATGTTAATATTACAAAGGAATGCCCTTATTTTTGTCAAAATTCCCATATAGCCACAAGCAGAATTTGTTTTTTTTTTTTTTTTTTTTTTTTTTTTTTTTTTTACATCTTGTAATATCTTCATTAAAAAATTCAAATTTAAAAGAGCAATAACAAGATTATAACAAATATATTGTTTCAAGCTTAGTAACACTTAATTTCTAGTGTTTGTGAATATTTATTTAATTGCTCATGTATTAGTTTTCTCTCTCCCATTATCCTCATTTGATGTTATATTT
Source organism: Acacia acuminata (assembly GCA_019022655.1). Taxonomy (NCBI): domain Eukaryota; kingdom Viridiplantae; phylum Streptophyta; class Magnoliopsida; order Fabales; family Fabaceae; genus Acacia; species Acacia acuminata. Next base: position 1,287,908 of record JAFJYI010000123.1, read on the forward strand.
ATATTTTTAAAGTTGAAGTTTTATTCTTACATATGTTTGTATTTCTTTTAATTATGTTTGTATTTATTTTCATGTCTCTTTTAATGAAGAATGAATCTTATTGATATCAATCTTGAAGATCTATGTCTCGTTGATAGCGCAACAACCCACACCATAATAAAAAACGATAAATATTTTTCTTCCTTGGTAATGCAAGAAGCCAATATCCATATTATATCCGATAGTACAATTTGATTGAAGGCTCCGAAAGAGCTAATATTTTGTTACATGCAGTAACAAAATTATGTATTGGTAATGCATTTAATTTTATTCTACACAATTTAAGAGAAATTTATTAAGTTTCAAAGATATCCGCAAAAATGGATATAATATAGAAACAACTAAAAATAATCAGGAATGTTTTGCCATCACAAATATTATTTCTGCTAATAGAAAATGCACATTAGAAAGTTTTCCTTCATTTTCTTCTAGTTTATATTATACATTTATAAGCACAATTGAAACACATACTATTGTAAACCAAAAGTTTACCGTACAAACTAGCAATTTGCCAATATAAACCAGAAATTTACTAATGAATTCAGATCCCAACCAACCAACTAAAATAATCCATTAACAAGTCTCAAAAGAAGTTAATGACAATTGCTGCACTTGTTAGTTCCTCATATTCACTTGTCAATAGAGATTTTTATAATATTATTTCCTTTAATTGAGACCTCAATGCCATTCTCCCTATATTATAAGAATACTCTTGTCCCACGACAACTAAACAAACACCTTCTTAAGATTATAATATTATCAGTCCCTCTGAAATGGGCAAGCTTTTTTTCCTTTTTCCCTTATGGAAATGGGATTTTTAAGCACCGAAAATTGACATCTAACCCATATTATTAGAGAATTCAAAAATTCAAAATTTATTTGGAAGATCAAATTCTTTTTTGTGATTACTAAAATACCTTCAAAGATAATTTGAAGCCGACATATATATAGAAATTAGCAAGAGAGAAAGAAAGTAGAAGCAACAATTGAGGCCTTTGCTTTCGTGATTTATTCATGGTGTAATTTGCCACTCGTAATTTCGTACTAAAAATCACGATGCGAATGCATTTTCAAGGAAGCTATTTGAATCTCCATATTCTTTCAAACAGAGCTGAGGTTGAAGCAAACTCCAATCAATCTCTCTATGTAATATGAGGTGAGTTTTTTTAAGTCAACTTACTCAACAAAATGATAAAACGATACATATAAAACCACCAATTAATCCTGTACCAAGACTAAATTGGGGCCTCAAAGTCGAAAACTAGAACACATTACAATAGACAAAAAACAAATAAAACATGAAGCAACCTCCAATTTAAATCTTCTAGCTAGTCTCTGGAGCTGGCAATGACAGTTGGAAGAGTTGTTAATGTACATTTCTTTTTATTTTAAGGCATATTAATAATATAATTTTCTTGAATCTTCTTCTAAGAATATTAGGAAAGATGAAACAAGGAAAGATCAAGAAAACACTTCATTGCCAAAATGCCATCCATTTATTCTCATCAGCCACAAAAAACAATTTCCTTCCACGACAAGCATTTGCCACGTAAATTTATTGATACAAACTGCTTGTTCATTACAAAACGAGAGTTGGTTTCCGTTCACCTAATCAACAACAACAGCCTTCCATAAAGGGATCGTAGAAATGAACACAGACAAACATTAAATCACTTGGCGAATGGTTTATGTATGTACATTGCCCCAGCAGATTTTTCTTCAGATAATCAAGTCCACTTAAACAGAGACAGAAGCATTTTCATTAACATGAACAGGCTCAAAACCCCTATCGATTGAGGTTTTCACGGCATCCACTATGAGCTGTGTTTTCCTACTAATTGTTGGCCACTTCTTCTCAGGCTTCAGGCTTTTAAATTTGATATCACACACCAAACGGGAAAATTCTCTCACCATTAGTGCCTCCTGAGGCAGCTCTGTGGTTACTAAATGCTTGCTTGGCTCTTTAGTCCATCCTGTCACAAGATCATTAAAGCCGGCTTCTGAGACTGCAAAAAATGAAGCCTCCTTCTCTTGGTAAGGGATGACAAAGTCGTGAACATGGAGCGATCCTTTTGTCCCGATGGCAGTTATGTCCATCGTCAGATTCCCTAAGAAGGAGCAATGGAAGGTTGCAACTTTTCCATCTTCCCAGTACAGAGAAGCTCCACAGGACAATATTACGCCTGCTTCGTTGAGCTGAGGATCACGCAAGGCTATGGCTGTTTTAGGAAGTTCAAAGTTGGCAGTCAACAGGATTGACCTTATACAATACCAACCTGTATCCCCAAGAGAACCAAGAGCATCAAGATCTGGCTTCACACGAATATCATTCTTAAGAAAATCAGGATCAGAAGCGAACGTAACCATCGTGTGTACCTTCAAGACAGAAAGGAGACAACATTCAATAAAAGAAAACAATCTTATCATAAAACACATCTGATATGGTATTTACGGAAGAAAGAAGAGAGAAAGGAGAAAAGGGAGACTGAAACAGGGAAATAGAAAGATTAGAGAGAAAACCATAACTAAGCCATGCCATGCCATTCATTCACAATAGAGTCTCAAAGTCATTCACAAAAGGTGTCCTGAATCTTATTTATATGCTTTTCCATCTAACCCATCTCCTAACGGTCATATTAGAATAACCGACTAACTAAAATAACCAAGTTCTAATTACTACTAATCTAATTAACACTCCATATCAACATCTATCTATTTACTAATGGTGGCATAATAATGTGAATTCTTGAACAAGGCAGTAAGGTGAAAGCAACTTAAAGCATGAAGTAACTATGATGAATCTAGCTTTCTAAAATAGAATTTGACAGTTTTCTGATTTCAAATATCAGAAATCTGATGACTGAACTGCTAATCAACTAGTCAAATTTTTTATAAGACAGTGATGATAACGTACGGGAATCAATTGTGATGATAACAAAGTGACAGAATTAGAATTAAGAATGCAAAACAATCGGCTTGGAACAAGAGAAATGGGCCAACTGGATTCGGATACACTCCGAAGTGCTGCTGATTATGCAGTCTCTAAAGTCTAAACATGTTAGCTCAACATAATCAAATCAAAAGGAAAATAAAGTTAAGGATTTAGCTTGTACAACAGAGTGCAGATGGAAATGCTCCTGCATAAACAACATGGAATGTAATTAACATGGAAGACCTTCCATATTTCAGTGATGAAAGAATTTATACATTAGTCATGTGCAATAGGTAGGAAAATAAGACACGTAAAAGCGAAAACAACATACACAACAATAGGAACTGATCACGCATAAATAACTGAAGCATAAGAAAATGATTAAACTCAAGAAGGAAAAAGTTGAATTTCAAAGAGCAAACCAGCAACAGAAATTATATGTCAATGGCTTTGGCCCTAACTGTTACACGTAACAATGCAGACAAACCTATTACTGTTTTTCTCATTTAGTTTCTTCCCCCACCCAACTCTCTGTTTCCCCATTCTTCTGGATAAAGGGAACTGAAATAAAATTCATCACAATTGTGATAACTATGATCATGTTTTCTAATGCATCACATAATCTTAAGAAGAGTTCATGTGGGAAAATAAACAAGGCCTAATCTCTGCTGTGTCGTGTGTGTTTCTATGCATAAGTGAGAGTGTACTTAAGAAAATTAAATTGCAGTAAACTTCAGCTTCCCGGAAGTAGATGGGATAGTTTGGCTTTTTTACCCCAATGTCATAAACAGTAATAGATATTATTCATACTTTGCTGAGGCCATACTATTTATAAAATAAAATATTTTTTTTAAAAAAAGTAAATTTCACGCCCGTGTAGAATTACGATCGGAAGAATGATTTTAAGGCATAGTAATCTAGTATAAAGTTTGAAAATGTACAATATTGGTAACATCTTTTACTATTTATAGTAAAAATGCATAATAGAGTAAATCATCACTGAACAATTCAGAATTGCAGTACAATGATTACTTTTCATCTTTGTGGAGCACTTCCACTAATTTTGGTTTTCTCCTGTGCTTATTCTCATCATTTTTCTTTTATTTTAATTGTTGAACTAAAATCTCAACAATCCAGATTTCTCATATAATAAAAATATTACCAAAAAAAAAAAAAAAAAAGAATGGTTCAAAAGATGATAAATATAAACCGTCGAACTCTTAATGTAAGAGTACAGAGAAAAAGGAGGAAAAGAATGATAAAGGGTAAAAGAGGGAAGCAAAATTCATTTTTTGACACCATGTCCGAATCCCCGGTCTTTTCTTCCACTGTTATCATCACCAACGTCCGTCCACTAAACCCAGCGTCTCCTAACTCAACTTTATCACTCTCGTCCTCTTTGGCCTCAGAACCTCAATCACTCACACCTGCGCCATCAGACACAACCTCACCGCCCTTCATCACATGGTCACCAGAGGTAATGCTCAAAACTCTTCTCACGTCCTTACGGAAAAACACCTAAGAACCTAAAACAAAAAACGAGTCACGTTTAAAAGCACACCACAACAACCTCGGGTTCTGGGCCTAGCTCAGTTCCTAGTTTTCTACAACCTCTGTATTGTATAATTAATCATCACATTAATTTTAGAAGCCGTGCTTAGAAATCGGTTCAGGTAAAGGACAACAATCAATATATAATCTTTATCATCATATCTCACCACCGAACATCCTGTTACGACTTGAACCCAATTGAGAGATAGATCTTGTCACGCCCTTTTAGATTCTTAAGCTACATGAAATTAGTTCCAAACTAGATGTCAGACACGAAATGGAAATGCATTTCATCAAGCATGTATATCTATTAAGTCTCAAATAAAATGGGAACAGTGAATCAGAAAATAGAAGTAGCAGAGTGGCAATTGAAGTTGCGTACTTTTTGGAGCCGACCAAAGCGGTGCTCATCGGACAAGAATTCGGCCATTTTAGCGGTCCTTGGATGGTGCACCCACATGGTACCATCCATGAGCTGCACCCCATTGGATTCGCAGGCCTCAACAATCTTATCAAACTCAGCGGCACTGAGAGCAACAGGCTTCTCCAGAAGCAGATGCTTCTTCTTCTGAGCGACTTGGACAGCCCAGTGAACGTGCAAGCTAGTCGGCAGCGGGACATAGACGGCGTCGACATCGGGATCGTCGAGGAGGGCTTCGTAGGAGCCGTAAATCTTGGAACCCGAAGGGAATCCGTTGGCGGAAGCGAAGGCGGTGGCTTTTTCAATGGAGCGGCTGGCGACGGCGTAGAGGGTGGCGTTGGGGGCAAGGGTGATGGCGCGTGAGAGCTTGCGGGCAATTTCAGCGCAGCCCAGGATGCCAAATCGGATTGTGGGTTCAGCCATGAGAGATTGGGCAGTTGGAAGATGTAGATCAGAGAGAGTGCGAGCGGTGGAGAGGAATCGTCAGTGATAGCGTTGCTGCCTCAACTCTCAAGTGTGTTCAATGATGATGGATTATGAGTTACCGGGTTGCCGCCTCAAGTGTGTTCAATGATGACTGGTGTGGCAGGGGATTAAGATGCCCTGTTTTTTTCTCTGTTATTCCGAAAATATCCTAAGGCCCTTTTGACTCATATCTCTCTTATGTTTTTCTTTAACCAGTCTTGACTATATTGTTATGAGCATCATTTATCGTTGATTTTTGGTTATTTATTCACGAGATGTCTATAATTTCATCTATCTCCTTTATACTTTCCCTTTAGAGCAGCAGTCATTGAACGGGCGGAATACTTTGTACTTTTAACGCTAATTTTTTTCCCAGCCTGCGTTTGCCTGTGAAGTATTGAAACTCTGTTCTGGACATATCTTATATATTTTACTTTTGCTCTATTCCTTTGGGAATACTATTTAGTTGTTAATAAGCTTAGCGTTGTGTGTTGTTTTGTTACTCATAATTCGTAACCAGGAATCACTCTTCCGTCACGCACTCTCATTGAGTTAACCAAAAAGCACAAATATGAAAAACAATGTATGGCGTCAGTGATTGTTTATTATTTATTGTCATATTCATCTCCAGCGGCCAGAGCAGTGGATGAACTGAATTTGACGGCCGCATAACAAGCAGCCCATCAGGATCATGTATTCCATTTGGGATCCTAGTAGCCGGAAGAGTGGAACAGCGAATATATTTATCAAGGCACTTCTATGAGTGGTGATCATTTAGTGAATTATTTTTTCCCTCAAGTGTGGTCATTCGAGGGGGAAAATATCTTTTTCAATCATTTTATTTCTTGTTCCGATTGTGGTAAAGAATCTGGATAAGAAAATTGACCACAAGGCTTTACACGGGACTTTTTCTGCTTTTGAGAAGATTCTTTCTTGCAAACTAGCAACAGATGCATCTGGCCACTCCAAAGGATATGGATTTGTGCGATTTGCAAAGAAGAATCTGTACAAAATGCCATGGACAAGTTAAATGGCATGCTACTAAATGATAAACAGGTCTATGGGGGGCATTTTCTGCGAAGGGAAGATAGAGAGAGTGTCTCTTTTTTTTTTTTTTTTTTTTTTTTTTTTTTTTTTTTTTTTTTTTGATACACAAAGTAGGGGGGGGGGGTTCAACCTGGATATAGGGGGAGGGGAGCCAAACTCTCTATGCCATCAACGCGCTTACTAAGGCGCTGGCATTAGAGAGAGTGTTTCTAACAAGACAAAGTCCAATCATGTCTATGTGAAAAACCTGTCAGAGTCAATGACGGATGAAGATTTGAAGAAATTTTCTTGGAGGATATGGAACCATTAATGAGAGATGCAGATGGTAAATCAAAGTGTTTTGGTTTTGTCAATTTTGAAAATGCAGATGATGCTGCCAAAGTTATTATGAAAATAGTTTCGGTGGTTAGATTAGCTCATTTGCTTAGAAAATAGATTTAAAGATATTTTATTTTGCCTGTGAGAGATGGTTTTTGATGCCATCTTACATACTTTAATTTGTCTAATGATGGCATTTGATGCCACCATTTATATTTTGATATATGATAAACTCTTTATTTTGATAAATGACAGTGTTTGCTTAGCTTTATGTTGGGGTAGAACTAGGGGTGTAATTAAAGGCGCCAAAATTACAGAATAGAACCCATATTTTCATGAAAGTACATTTCATCTCCATAAAAATTTCAATGTTTTTATTTGTCCCTCCACAAAACTTTTAGTGAAAACTAAAGTGAAAATATTGGAATTTTTATAAAGTTGAAATGTAATTTCCTAAAACATTGGATTCAATTTTATAATTTTAGGGAGCGGGGGCCACCCTTAGGCCCTCTAGGTCCACCTCTAGCTTCATGGTTGATTTGTATTACTTGATAGAATATTGTCTTACATTGATTTTCTATATATGTGTGTGTGTGTGTGTGTGTGTGTGTGTGATTTTATTAAATTTTAATTTTAATTTAAGTCATAAAAATGTTATTTATAATTACACATTATTATATATTTAATAAATTTTTGAAAAAAATCACTTATAATATAAGTAAAGTTGTCAATGTGAAGATGATTTTTCCTCCCTCCTCTTCTAAACCAAACAGCGTAACATTAAAATCTCTCTTATAACATAAGAGTAAAGTTATCAATGTGAAAAAAAAAAAAAAAAAAAAAAAAAAAAAAAAAAACTTCCCTTCTTTCCCCTCCCGAACCAAACAAGGTAACATAAAACCCCTCCCCTTCCTTCTAATCAATCCAATCAAAGTAATATTAAAATTCCTCATATCGCCTCTCCTCTATTGAAATCCCTAATTTCCCTTGCCTCTATTGAACCAAACAGACACTTAAAAAAACAAAGAAAATCAATTTATTACAGAATATAATTTGAAGGAATCATGCTCAATTAAATGTTTATAATAAAGCTTTCACTACTACAAAAATTGTATATTACTTCCTTAAAAAACGTCCTTATTAAAAAATAGGTAGTAAAAATTGAAGTCGGTGGCATTCTTGTAATTATGTTCAAGGAAGTTGAGCATTGAACGTCCCGAATTTTTGTTCAGGACGCCTAACATCTGGGTATATTGTTTCGCGCCAAGGGAAATATGAGAATTTTTTGTTTGGCGCCATGGGATTTAATTTTTTTTGTTTAAAATTGGCGACCTGAATAGATTTCAGGTAGCCTATTTTAATATATTTCGCGCCATGGGAGATATGAGAATATATTGTTTGGCGCCGTTGTTGTTTTTGTTAATTTTTTTTTTTGGTTTAAAATTGGCAACTTTGAATAGATTTCGGTGTCGCCTATTTTAAAATATAGGGAATATATTGTTTGGCGCCGTGGTTTTTTTTGTTAATGTTTTTTTTTTGGTTTAAAATTGGTGACTGAATATATTTCAGTCGCCTATTTTAAAAAAGTGGCGATTTTGAAATGGATTCAGTCACCATTTTAGGAAATTTTAAAAGAGGTGACTGAAATATATTCGAATATCTTTTAAAATAATGGCGACACGAAATGGATTCGAAGTCGCCACTTTTCTAAAATAGGTGACCGAACTCCAATCAGTCGCTTCTATTCTCAATAAACCTAATCGACACACGCACGCACATTACCTCCTATCAGTTCCAATACACACTCCTCCTCTCACCCGATAGAAATCCTCAGTTCCCCTCTCTATCACGCCTCCGTCTCCACCTTGCCGAGCCTTCTATTCAGTTGGTCATTCACTCTACCGCGGCTTCCTTCTTCCCAAACCCTAAAACCCAAATCATCCGCTACCTCCTCCACTCACGGCGTCGCCATCGCGGCATCGATTCACTGTCGCCGTCGTGCTCCCTCGACCCAGACCAAAACTCGTTCTCTGCGTCGGCTGATCGTTCTCTTTGCTCGTTCACTCCGACTGCTCGTTCTCTCTGCTCGTCCATTTCAGATTCTGGTAGTGACTGTTAGATTCATTCGAAGAAGGCATCTTTCAATCCTTGGCCATTTTTCGGATTGTTCATCAATTGGGTTCATGACTTGGGTTCACTTGAGCACATTACGGATGGTGCAAACCTTCGGGTATTCATCATTTTTTCCCTTTTGAATTTCTATTTTACTATTTTCAAAATCTTTGTATAGAATAGGATCGTCATATATATGATTTATCACACGAATCGAACCTTTTATATTTTAGATAATTGTGTAAAAGAAGTGAATTCATTAATCCAAAATGTTTTGTTCTCTATATGCTTTGTTCAAATGATTTCACAGAAGTTGTTTCAAGTGAAAATGACAAATGAAGTTTAAAAGTAAATTGTGTTGAGCCTATAGATGTCTTAAACTGAGTTATATGGTGATAGTAAATTGTCTCCTATGAATTATGAAACACCTCTATTTTTCTTGTCTCTAAATATTGTGAAGAAATCTTGATAAATAGATTGATCATTAAAATTGTGATGGCTCATGGTGGGGATGAATGCATAAGATAAATTAGTAATCTTTCTGAATAGAGTATGTATGTTAGCTGCATTGTGAGTTTATATGAAACACTCAGTCTGACTTTTTTTAGCAAAGGATTTTATAGAGAGCTTTTTCGGGACAATCTTTGGTGACTTTAGTGGTACCCTTCTCTAGTTGTTTTGATTAGTTGGGCAAATTGTTATTTATTCTAGCATAATTTTCAAGACAATCATGCATGTTTAACTAATGTTTTTTCTATGCTGCAAATTTTGATTGCTTTTGCCAACGCATTTCATGCTTTGCAGCCCCTCAACGTTCCTGGATTCAGGTTTGACTTCAAATATATAAATTCTCCATTGGTTGTTGAACTTTATTGTTGGAAGAGTTTTAGTATTGGAATATTATTGGCTTTTGGGCATACATTTGTTTTTGCATTACCCTTGCATGTCCGATTTTCTCATTTCGAGTTGTCATTAGCAACATTTGCTATTTCGAATCAAATGATTAGCTAGTCGGTAATTATTTGCACGATGGTGTTATCTATGTCAGTTATTTCCTTGACAAAATCATGTATTTGTGCTTGTTGTTGTGTTGAGTTCTTAATCCTTAGGGTGCGGTTCATGGTTGGCGGCTTAAATTTGACCAGGAATTTGTTCTTGAATATGCAAATTATGCCTTTATATCTTTGTGCAATGATGTGAATTTTCCTATTATCTTTGTTGTTCCCTTGAGATATTAAGATTGGTTATCTTAATTTTTTTATCTTGATGGTGGACAATAGGGATTTTTGGGATCATACAGTATGACCATGGATAGTGCAAAAATTTCTAAGCTCAAGAACCTCCTGAATTCCACACGTGGAAGTAATTCAAGTGGTTTAGAAGCCTTTCAATCTTGCCCTTGATAAGAAAGCAGTTAAAATTTGGATTTTGTCTAATCATCAAACAAATGAACAACCAAAAAAGCATAACCCAATAAATAAGATAAGAAATCACTTATCAAATTGACTCAAAAACATAATTTAAGATTGCTATTAGAAGGGAAAGTACACGACCAGTATCGTGTCCACATCATGCATAATTGCATTGATGACTTCATTGTTTTTATCAACTTCATCGACTAGTAGTAAACTATTCACAACCCGGTAGTAAACTGTATGTTTTCTCATTTTTATTATCCCATTTCACTATCTCCCGAGAATCCCAATTGCATTACCAAAGGGTGTGCAATTGAACCAAACGGACCCTTATGTTTGTGGAATATTGTTGATTTTGAGATTAATTATGTGATTTTGTATGTTATAATTTTGTATTGTTACAATGCAGATATAGACGAGAAAAGATTAAAGGATAGTCATCTTCGTCTTTTTTTACTACCTCTGAGAAATCTTGGTCAAAGGTTTGAAGCAAACGGTTGCGCTCCCAAATTAGGTCAGTTGCTTTCATTTTATGCACACATACATATATTGTCCTTATATGATACCTTCTTCTTGAGAGAGAACAACACTTTTGTCTTATGGCTTCATGGTTTACCATTATTGGTTTAAGTGTTTTTAATCTAGTCCGTGATTTTTTTGGTCTTCCCTTTATTATTAGCCATATGAACTACGTGAACTTGATTAAAAAAGTGATGACTTCATGGTTTACCATTTCCATTACCATTGAAGTATATGTCGGTAGGAATAATTCCAATGTTGTTAGTTGATGAAATTGTTGGATTTAATAGTTGATATTGTTCTGAATTGCTTTAGTTAGTAAATTTTGTTGAATTAGGCTGAAATTGGTTGTTATTGAAATTTTGGGATGTCTTACTTTTAAGGGGAAAGCGTTGCGAAATTTTCTTAAAAGAAAGCATGTCGTTCTTGAAATTGTTATGAACTTGATTGTTGTTGGAAATGTCGTAGGTGGTAACAAAATGGGTCATAGTTGGATGAATACGTTGAGAAATAGTGAAGAATATAACAATGGGGTGGAAGAGTTTATTGAATTTGCTAGAAGGAATGTGGCTACAAAAAATGTGATGTACTATTGTCCATGTGTTAATTGTTTAAATGGGGTTCGAAGGGATATTGCTGATATAAGGGACCACCTAATTTGTGATGGAATAAACTTTCGATACACAACGTGGATATGGCATGGTGAGGAGGTAACTCCCGGTGCATCCTACGAAAATGAAGTTGAGGTAGATGATGATGGAATGGAGAGAATGATTCATGATGTTAAGGTCGAATCCTTTGCACAACCGCATGAATATGATAGCGTGCGGAGTGATGCGAGACACCTTTGTTCCCCTGGGTGTACTAAGTATACACGGTTGATTGGGACCTTACATTTGGTCAACTTAAAGGCAACATGTGGGTGGGTGATAGCGTTTCACGTCGTTGCTTGAATTGTTGTGTGATATGTTGCCAAATAATAATGTACTTCCAAATCGTATGTATGAGGCCAAGAAAATCTTAGGTACGATGGGTATGGAGTATAAAAAGATACACGGTTGCCCTAATGAGCGCATATTGTACAGAAATGAGTATGAAGGCCTTAGTAATTGTCCGAAGTGTAAAACTTCACGATACAAATTGAAGAAAGGTGGTGGTTCTGGAGATCACAAAAAAAAGGCAACCTTTGAAGGCCTTGTGGTATCTTCCCATAATTCCTCGGTTTAAGCATCGTTTACTAGTGAAGCAACAAAGCAAAGAAGTTGAGATGGCATTCGATGAGAGAATATCCGATGGAAAATATCTACGGCACCCGGTACGACTCTCTCCAATGGAAGAAAATAGACGAAATGTTCCCGCAATTTGGCATTGAGCCAAGAAACCTTCGGTGGGGCTTTGTACAGATGGCTTCAATCCGTATCGAACTCTTAGTACCCATAGTGCATGGCCGGTTCTCCTTGTAATATACAACTTACCTCCCTCGGCTATGTATGAAACGCAAGTATGTGATGCTTTCTATGATGATTTACGGACCAAAATAGCGACTGGTAACAATATCGATGTGTACTTGGCGCCTTTGGTTGAGGATTTGAAGAAGTTGTGGGAGGAAGGCATAGATGTGTTTGATGCATATAAGAAGGAGTCCTTCAAGTTGCGTGCAATGATTTTTACCACGATCAACGACTTTCCCCGCATACGGAAATTTGTGCGGGTATAGTGTGAAGGGGCATAAAACATGTCCAATATGTAAAGCGACACAAACTTCCAAAGCAATTAAAGCATGAAAAAAAACGGTCTACCTCGGTCACGGGAGGTTTCTTGATCGGTTCCACCCATATCGTAAGTTAAGAAAGCGTTTTAACGGTTTACGGAGCATAGAACGGCTCCAAAGGCATTAACCGGAGAGGAAGTCTATAGTCGGGTGATGCATATCAATGTCACATTGGGTAGCGAGAAAAGGATTGCGGGTGAGAAGAATATATGGAAGAAGAGATCAATTTTCTTTGATCTTCCATATTGGCGTAGTCTTGATGTGAGACACGGTCTTGATGTGATGCATGTGGAAAAAAATGTTTGCGATAGCCTTATCGGTACTCTTTTGCACATACCGGGGAAGACTAAGGATGGAATTAGTGCGAGACTAGACCTAGTTGATATGGGAATAAGAGAACGGTTACATCCACGAGTAACGGAAGATGGTAAGAGGGCATACATGGAGCCAGCAGCTCATACACTATCAAAAGCGGAGAAAAAAAGTTTGTGTGGGTGTCTATATGACATTAAGGTTCTACAAGGATATTCTTCAAATTTGAGAAGGTGTGTTTCAATGGACGATTTGAAGTTAGTGGGAATGAAGTCTCATGATTATCATGTGTTGATGCAACAACTATTACCGGTAGCTATTAGGGGCATTATGAAAGATGAAGTGCGGACCACTATAACAAAATTGTGTATTTTCTTTAATGCTATATGTAACAAAGTCATTGACATTGAAAAGTTGGATGAATTGGAAAATGAGGGTTATATTATTTTGTCCCAACTAGAGATGCATTTTCCTCCCGCATTTTTGATATAATGGTGCACACGATAGCGCACTTGGTAAGGGAGGTAAGGCTCTACGGTCCGTTTACCTAAGGTGGATGTACCCTTTCGAGCGATACATGAAGATCTTAAAAGGGTATTCTAAAAATCCTTATCGGCCAGGAAGCCTCAATCGTTGAGAGATATGTAGTGGAAGAGGCTATGGAGTTCTATAAAGATTATCTATCAGGGTCGACGTTACAATCTCAGCATGATAAGGGGATAAGTGAGGGAACTCGAGGAATCAAACTGAAGAATATGCTTCGTGCCGAGGTGTTGCAAGCACACCTATACATCTTGAATAATACGGAAGAAGTTCAACCATACATTGATGAACACAGAAAGAGTTTGAAGAATATGAATCCAAGGAAGAATGACATGCGAGATAGCTAATGAGCAAAAGAAGACATTTATAAAGTGGTTCCGGGAGAAGGTATTGCACGAGATCGGTGTGTCGGCTACAATCGAGTGGTTAGCCTAGGGGCCTTCTTATCGGTCATCACTTGGACAAAGGTTATGATATCAACGGATATTCTTTCTACACAAAAGACCAAGATGACGAAGTTGTGCAAAATGGTGGGGTGATGGTTATTTGAATCCATGCACTTTTCGAGTTCGAAAGACAAAAACCCGGTGTTAGCATCTATGGCCTATTATGGAGTTATTAAAGAAATATGGGAGATGAGCTACACCAAGTTCAAAGTTGCTTTATTTAAATGTAAGTGGGTTAACAATAATCTTTGTTGTAATAGATCCTAAATTTGGATTTGTCTCGGTTGATCTTCAAAGACTTGGTCATAAAGAGGCGAGCCATTCATTCTAGCAAGCCGGCGAAACAAGTGTTTTATGTTACGAGACCCGCAAATAACAAAATGTCCATTGTACTTCAAAGTAAAAAACAGAGACGTATGGTGAAGAATCCTTGAACCTGGACGATACACTCCCTTTACAACAAATCCACCTACAACACGTGAAGTAGAATTGGTAGATGATGAAGAATATGCTCCAAGGAAGGATCATTCGAAGGAATATGGGAAACCATATAAAGTAAGATCTTAAGTTATGAAAAAGTCCTATGTTATTTTTGTACGGGTTTAACATGTTAGTTCATTTTATTCATTTGTTTATTATTTAATAATAACCCTATCTAACATTATTCATTTGTCTTTGATGAACAAGAATATGTCTAGCTCTGACGAGTCATCGGGTGATGGTGGGAATGATGTACCGGTGGTGAGAAGGGGTAGAGGTAGCACACATATGGGTGCGTTAATTGCACGTCGTGGCGGTCGGAAAAAAGAGGCTGCATGTGGAGTTCGATGCCAATATGAATCCAATTGGTCCAGGAGGAAGACAATTTCATTAGCTAGGTAGGCTATCGGCTCGAAGCAAAGTTCGCATTGTATTCTCTCATTGGAAGTTGGTTCCTCCTAAAAACGAAGGAGTTGATCTGGGCACAACTTTTGGTATCTCACTTTCGATATCTTATGCATTTGTATCTTTAGTTTTATCACTTGATTTCTTTCATATCTTCTCTTTTACCTTGCAAGCAAACGTATGATGTGCCTAACAATAAGGCCATGAACAAGCATTGGATGGGCGAGGTTCGTATACGTTGGAAAGACTTTAAGAACAAGCTCACTAGAAAGTATATTCGAGGGGCAAAGAGGGACAAGGACCCATGTCAGGACTATGATTACATTTCTCCAGGACCGGAGGGAGTTTGTGGCGTCACGCCGAATCCACGAATTTCTTGTAAAATTTCTTTCATATCTTATCTTTTAGTTGAATCTATTTGACATCGAAGGCTCAGTTTTATTTGTTTTCGTGTCACGGGAAAAAAAGTCGAGCCAATAGAGAGAGGCAAGCGAGAAATAAGTATCCGCATTGCATGTCTAGGGGTGGCTATAAGAAGCTTGAACGGAGGCGATGGAAGAAGAGTTGCGAGAAAATGAAGGAAAGCTGCTCAATCCGATCCTTCCACCTTTGTTATCCAGGCCCCTGAGCGTCCTCCTCGCCACAAAAAATGGATAGCTGCGAGGATGAAGGGCGAGAAATACATAAATGAAGATGTGGCTGAGGTTGCTTCAAAGATTGTAAGTAGTTAAATTAGAAGTATTAAATAGCCTCGGTTGTTTCATATTTTTAGAGTTTAATTAGTTACTATTTATGAAAAATCCTATGATACGGGATGTGCTTGAGCGCCAAAGCGCCAAGGTTCATTCACGCCGGGTACACGGATGGACATTTTGTCCACGGCGATTGGGAAGCCCGATTACCTTGATCTTTGTTCGTGGGGAGCCGAGGGGAGTTAGTGTCGCGAAATACTTTGGACGGTGTTCGAGTTGTTCGCATGACGATGACAACCCTAGTCCTCAGCTTGTAGCCAAAATTCGAGCGTCCCTCGTAGATGAGGTTATGGCACAACTACGGGGTGAAATGAGGGAGATGATACAAGGGAAGGTAAATACGCAACCTTCAAACCGGGAATCCGGCCTTCCCAAGCGAGCAAGGAAAGTTTTCACGCTCCGAGATGTACCTATTGGCGAACCTTCTCATCACTCTCCGGATGTACTTATTGACGAGCCTGGCGAGCCTTCTCACACTCCACGGGGGGACAACCCCGCACTCTATATTTGGATGACCCACACCGGTGTATTGTTGCGAGATGGTCTTGTTTACCCAGAACAAACCACACACCACAATATGCAAATTCCACAAGACCAACGTAGGGTGACTCTGACAAGTGTGCGAGAGGGGGAAGAAAAGACAGCCATCCCGATTGTTGATGAGGAGGTTCCCACGCTAGACGCTGCCACCACATCGTTCATCCTTTGGCCGCATCATCTTATTGAGGTGGGGACGACACCTCCAATGGTAGGAAATACATTGCGATTGACGATGAGTAGGGTTTAGGATTGATTTTCATTGCTACTAATTTGTTTATTATGTTTTCATAGCATGAACAAGCTACGGGCGATTTCCATACTTATCACGGTTGCGAGAGCTCTACCGGGACATCGTCTCTATCGGCTTGCGAGATGCCTCGGGCATTGTCGATGCGAGACAAGACATATCCGATATCAATTGACGGGGAAAGATTTGTGAGTTTATGCATATGAATTTGTTTAGATATACGGTGGCTTCAACTTGCAATCTTGTAAGTTTTTTTTACCCTTTAATTATGTCAATACTCTTTTTTTGTTTAATATATTCAACAACACTTATCATTTTATTTCGATCGTAGTGTCTACCACGACATCTCGCAAAAAGGAGACCTATTGGATTCGTATGGATTCTTATGTCCTGGATCCACGGCTTGGCTCGCAATATCTTAGCCGGGAGGGCCATTTATGTTGGTTTAACAATGGGCGACATAAAATCGTCTTGTTATCTAGCACCAATACATGAAAGGTGCGTATTTTTTTTTTTTTGTCTATATAAGATTTTTAAGGATAAAATGCTTTTTTATCTTAGTTTAATATTAATATGTATATGTTGTAGTGCTCATTGGACCTGTGCGTTGTTTGTCCGCCAAGAACGCATGTTATTGGTTCGATTCCATAGGTGGCGGAGTCAAGCGAGGATATCAAAAACATGTTTGCCGAGTAAGTAAATTTTTGTCTAAATCATCGATTCTTTTTTTAAATGAATTGTTTTCATGTCTACGTTAATTTCCATTTTAATGATAGTGGTCTTAGGACATATGACATATTCTTTGGAGCACGAGAGCGGGGTGGACCGAAGTGGTTTTATCCGAAGGTAAGTAGTTTCAATTCAAGTTTTTTACGAGACACGGTAGCTTTTTGTTTAACAATTTGTTTTTTATTTATAGTGCCATCACCAACCGGGGAACACCGAGTGCGGATACTACGTTATCAATTGGATGCAATCTATCGTTTCCGTCGGACGTACTACCGGCTTGCAAAGCGTACGTAATGCTCGTGATCCTTAAATGATGATATTTTTTGTTGTGGTACTTGGTTGTTAATTATACCTTGTTTTCCAATTTACGGTTTTTCGTGCGAGGATCCGTACTCACGAGGATGACATCGATTCGATTCGAGACATGATGGCTAGATATCTTCTTGAACATGGCTCAATGTGAATATATAGGCAAGTCATTACTTGTTAGGGTGATTGTCATTGTGAAACTTATTAAGTTTGTCTTGACATCGGTTTTGTAAATTATTGGTGCTGCTCTTGAATTTGCCACTTTAATTCTTGTGAATATGAGGTTAGATCACTTGTTTAATTCGGAAATAGATCACTTGTCATATGAGGTTTGATTTTGCCATTATACCTTCTTTTGCATTTGATTTTCAAATAACCAAGACTTGAGAATTTTGTTGAATCATACCATCATAATTGATTTGCTGAAATTTTTATGTATGCTTCTTGCTTGGGAGGTGTTTGATTTGCTTGTGTGGTGCTTGTGATTATTACTAGGTGGCTCTCATTCACTTTAGCATTAGAGTTGAGCTAAATTCGTATCTTTGAAACCTTGAAATTCTGTTAAGCTTTGTGTTCAAAAGTCATTCTGCTATATATATTTGCCTCTTGTCGCATATCGGTGTTATTGCCAATTGAAGGGAATGTTGATGCTATCTAATTCTTTGCATTAAATTGTGAAAATTTGTTGTGAAATTTTGGAGATTAATTGCCTCCAAATGTGAGAAAAATTTGTTGTCATAGTGGTGCTTTGTTTGTTGTTTTGGTCTAGTTTTAGTAACCTAAATCTAGGTCATACCTTCTTTTTTTTCTCGTTGTTGAATTTCTTTGAAAGTTTATCGATGCTACATTCATTATCGGTGACTTTCCGAACTTGTCTTCTTAGGCTCGTAATTGAAGTTTTCTCTTTGGAGTTGTTGATATTCTTGCATCCTCATGGTTATGTTGGAAGCTAAGTTATGAATTTGATTGATTTTGTTGAACTGATCAGAACATCTATATCATTCTCTTGTATGATCTTGTATGTGTAGCCAAAAGTTTTGTTGAAGTCACTTTTTACAATTTACTTATTGAACATTGTTATTTCACCTTCTTTTGATGGAATGCACATACAAATTCATACAGTCAAATATTATCTATTATATGCGCTTAATTATTTTGTGAAGTATTTGCAGCAAATTGGCCAAACAAAACAGCAAGCAAATTTTTTTTTTTTAAAAAAACAAAAATACTTTAAGGCGACTTGAAAATCAATTCGGGCGTCTTTGGATCATCGAGCGATAGGAATAGATAATCGGGTCGCCTAAAATGGCATATGAGGCGACGAAAATAGCTCAGGTTGCCTCATATGGGGCAACCTGAACCCTTTTCAAGTCGCCTCATATGCCATTTTAGGCGACCTGAACCCTTTTCAGGTCGCCTCGTATGGGGCGACCTGAACTATTTTCAGGTCGCCTCATATACACCAAACGACTTCGCTCTCCCCGATGTCCCGTAGAATAAGGACGTTAATTGGGTCTTTTTTAGGTCGTCTTTTAGGTATTTTGTAGTAGTGTTTTCTCTCGGAATTTTTGTACCTAAAAAATTCCTTGAAAATGAAAGTTCAAGAGTACACTTGTGTTAATTAGGTCTAATGAATAAATTAAACCATGAGTAAAATGGGTGTTTCTTAAATATTAATATATCAAGTAGAATGTTGCACGAGCTGGCGAGGAGTTTCTTTCTTGTTGGGATTACTGGAAGTGAAACAGCCATTTTTGATGTAGGAGTTAACCAGAATTGGCAACACAGGTGCAGATTATTTTTTTTATTTAAAAAAATTGCGAAAAACACACAGGAAGACAAAGGATGTGACGATGGTGGAAGGAACTGGGAAAAGGAGATGATGTTTATAATGACATGATTAATGAAGGGGGAAACCTGTGCTGATGCCTTTTCCCCTTAATTTTTATTTTTATTTTTTTCGATTGAGACAAAAAAAAAAAAAAAAAAAAAAAAAAAAAAAAAAAAAAAAACTAATTATGTTTCAGATTCAACATTGAACCCCATAAAACTACCTATTCTCGCCCGTAATTTTTTTCTTATTGAATATACATAAGATAATTGATTGATGATTCAAAGTAATTTATCTAATAAAATAATTAAATTATTAAAAACGTGGAAAGATTAGGGACTAAGGGAATGATTGTAATTTAACCCAATTGTTAAATCTCTCTTTACTCAATATGACCTAATTAAGAAGAGGATTATTCTGAGGAATTTCATCTGAATCCCTTAAAAAGGAGAACATGTCTTTTGCTTCTGGTGCCACATCTCCACAATTCTATATCCAAACCAGAAAGGATAAAAAAGGGTAAAAAAAGATCGCAAATTTGGACGAATATATTCAAGGAAATTAAAACAGATTAGAGTATACTGAGTGACAAAAATGATCAAATAGGAGTTTATATCTGGCAAAAAAAATTACAAAGTGAAGAAACGAAGACTAATAGGGGGAAAGTTATTCATCAATTCCTCCAATGAGATTCTGATCGAAGCTTCTTCTTTCTCGCTGAAACCGCCCGTTGATAGTCTTTAATTTACTTCACAGAAGATGAATTTAAATTATTGACTCTTTATAGGGGCTGTTGATATGAAAGCTAGACAGATCAAATTACGTAAATTAAAGTTGATATGGAAATAAATGTTAAAATAGATATTAGATGGAAATATGGGATATGTCATTGGTGTCCAATAAACGCATCTAAAAAGACAAGATTAGCTTTGAGTGCTTCCAACGGTCAAGCTTCACAATTAGAACCCACTGAAACACCTCTTAGCCCGTTCTAATAAATTACACTATTTACTTATATATAAAAAAATTGCACTATTTTCCTTATGAGCCTAATTAGAGTATTAAAAATAATAATTCATTCATAATATATTATATATATATATATATATATATATATATATTTTGCTTCTCCTTCTTTTGGTCAAATTTTGCCTCTATTAAAAATAAAATCTTGATCCTCTCTTCCATCCATCTTTCTCACGGTTGATGATGGGATGGAACCCAGTCAATGCGCCAAATGTGAGAGAATATTTTATGATATTAGATTAAACAAACTACTTGGTATATATATATTTTTATTTGTTATTGCCTTATTTGATCCAGTGCATGCTGATGATAAAGTGATTTATCATTTTACAACAACTGGTTTGGTAACATTAAAATCACCATTTCAATTCTTCCATTTATACAGAGAGGCAATATCATTTGTACTTATAAAAATATTGATGTTCTCAATAACATAACACATGACAGATATTATGCTCCCAAACCCCTTATCCAACTTCCTCTCATGTCATGGGAGTTTGGGAGAATCTCGTAAGGAGAGCTGCATTGCAGGGAGGGTGTGTGGGTCCCACCTAATTAATCAAAATTTGGCCTGCAATTTCTCTCTTTTCAGAGCCAAAGAGAAATCAATTATTTGTCATTTTTATCTTATTTTGATATTGTGCAACTTTCGGTGTAGGGATTAGTTTGTAATAGAGAGTAAAGGGAGATTGTCACTAGCATTGAGTTAAGTGTTCAAAATATAGGGGTATATGCGAGTCAAATTCTTTCAACCCTTGAGACTATGGTGCAAGATAATTCCTTAAACCTGATGACCACTTCTTATGCTGATAATGATTATTGTGAGGAAGTTGAAGGTATGAAATTACATGAGACTATGGATAATGTAGAAAATGATTGTGGGTTTGAAATTGAGTTAGATGAGAATAGTGGATGTCTAGAAGAGGTTCCGGTTGTGGAGCCTAAGGATTGTGATGTTGGTGATCAAATTGATCTAGATGTCCCAATTGTTGTTGTTCATGACCCTCCTCTTGAAGTGTTGACTCTTACTGATGAGAGTCAGGTTGATTTTATTGGATGTTCTAAATTCTTGGAAGTGCCTATATTTATTTTCAAGGATATGCATGTTGTGCTTCATTTGAATTCAGTGATTGTTTGTAATCCAAGATTGTCTATGATTAAGGAAGTACAAGTAATTAACTTGAATGATCAATTTTTGTGTGTGATACCTTGTTGTTTGAAAAGAAATGAAGACAAGGTAATTGAGGTGTTTGATACTTATGATTAGTGGTTTGTTTTGAGAAGTTTGGCTGAAGACTATAAAGTTAGCACTTCTTTGGAGGCAACCCAAGGTTTTTGCTTGCATATTTTATTATTATTCTTTCTTTCTTTCTTTCAGTTTTATTCAGGTTTGAAGAAGATCACTCCTCTTGTTGCTGCAAGGTCTTGCTTGAGCACTCTCTTCTCCCTTAAAATTTGAAATATCATGGATGGTACTAGGAGAAGCACTCCACATCAGAGTTAGAGGCCTAAACCAGGGGAGTACTAGTTCCTTTCCCTCTTTATATTTTTGCAACATTGAGGACAATGTTTGATTTAAGTGTGGGGAGGGATATAATTTCTTTGGTTATGATATAATTTTTTTGGTTATGCTTGTCTTTATGCAATTGAAAAGATTCTTTTTTTATTTGAGATTTTTGCAATGTTGAGGATTGACCTTAATTTTGAGCTTTCCCCATCTTAGAGAATATTATCAAGTCAAAAATTAAAATAGAAAAAAAAAATGTTTCAACCAAGTCTCTAAGCCTTGAGTTTTTTTTTTTTTTTTCAATCTTAAGATGGACTATAAGAATAGGGATTAATTTGTAATATGATCACAGATTATTAGTTCATGAATATTTTGCTACATGATCTCTTTAGAAAATTAGATAATGACTTTTTCTAGCTAAGTAAAACCTTTGTTTAGGGAAATGACCCAGGTGAAACAAAAAAAGAAGAAAAAAAGAAAACAACTCCAATGACTTCTCTAGACCTTACTTAGTAACCGGGGGCATTTCATCACCAATGTTGGCACTCGCGTCAAACAGTAAAGTCAAATAGGGTTATGAGTTGGGCTAAAAGCCTCTTGAGGTGCCTGTTGGAGTAACTGAGTAATCGATGCTGCATCACCTATGTGCAGAGTCGCGTCAAAAGGGGAACCTACAACGGCTCAAGAAACAAACAAAAAATTAAAAGAAAAAAAAAGAAGGAAAAAGAAAAGGAAGACAAAAAAAAGAAGACAAAATGAGTTATTTCCTACCTGAGAATTCTTAATAAATTAAATGAAAAGCTTGGTTTGATGGGGGCATTTGAATTTTTCTAGAGAAATTGAGTAGCGTAATATTCTTTTACTAATGTTATGGTTGAACTTATTGCTTGCCGATTTTTTGATCATGGGACGTTAAGAGATTGTTACAATTGTTTAACTCTATTGGCTTAGTGACCTATTCTTATAAGACATTAACTTAAATAAGATTTGATGATATGATCTAAGTGTGGTGGTTTATTGCTCTCTGTTTAGGAATGTCATAAGCAATGTTCTTTTCAGATAATGAATTCTCTTTCTTTTGCTTGAGGACAAGCAAATGTTTAAGTGTGGGGAAGTTTGATAAGTATATATTTTATGATTAAATAGGTGTATATTTTATGATAATTAGCTAGATTTATTAATATTATATGCCTATTTAATTATCTTTTATAAACTTTTCCATCAGTGAATGAAACTTAGGATCAAAGAATAAATCGACATAAAATCTACTCATATCCTATTTTTATTGTGCAGGAGATATTATATGAAAGAGAAGAGACACAAAGCATATGGAGCTTGAAGCCATCAATTAAATAAAAGGAATAAAGACGTGGACCTCACATGCTAAAAAGTAAACTTGAATCCTAAGCTTGGTGATTAAAGGTGGATCCTAAGTTTGGTGATTAATTAAGAGGAGGAGACCTAAATTATAAATAGGGAGGCAGAGACATGCACACAAAAAAGGGAGGATCACGAAGGAGCGGATCGAGAGACGTAGAACGAGAAGGAACAAAGAAGCAAAGGAGTAGCGATTGAGCGTTTCAGTTCTCTTCATCATCTCCACGGAAAGATGGAAGGACTGTGGAGGCGACGGAGAAACTTTCTTTCTTCTTCTTCTCTTTATTCTAGAATCTAAATTTCTTGTTTTGGTATGGATTTTCTTATAGCCATGTGTGGCTAATTTTTCTTTTCAACCTAGAGAACCTATGAACTTGTTTGGGTTTTAGAGATTATTCCCACTAGTTAGTTTTGCTTAATTTTATTTCAATTTATTTAATCCTGTGTTTATTGCTATTGCTTATTGAGTGGCCACCATTGAGCATGTTTTGGGGATTTACAGTTGAACTTGGAAGAGGGAATCCTAAATTGACCTTGGGATTAAATAATGTGGAATTAGGTTTTAATCTAATTTGCGTCTAGGATAGGAATATACCTAGAAACTCCGCATAATCAAATTAGAGTGAGCCCGATTTAAAACTCATCTTATTTAGTTGTGTAAGGCATCGCATAATTAATTAAGGTAGGTATATAAGTGGACCGGAAGGCATTTATAGATATTAATACTCTAGATTAGCTGTTAAGTCAAAGTTAATATAGTAGGGATAAAATCTAAGAATCAAACAAGGGATTAGTAGCTCTGGGTTGCTCGTTTGATTATTTTTGTAGTTAGTTTATTTTGATTTTAGTTTTCTCTTAATTAAATTTAATTTGGTTTGCTCAACTTAAAGGAAAGTGTAAAATTAATGCTTAACTGAAGTTTTGGTACTAAAGTCCTCGTGGGAATGATATCTTACTTACTCTTTATTACTTAATACGGCCCATATACTTACAGAGTTATAGGCTATAAAGTTTTGCCCTATCAACTTAACATATGAAAATGTTTCAAATGATCTAACCACCGCTGCAATTAAATCATCAGTTGTCTTTGGCACTTCCTTGTATTGTAAAGATTGTATTCCATTGAAATAACCAAGATCAAGGATATTCAAGTCTAGAGAATTTCAGGGGTTAATTCATCAAGCAGATATCAAACCCATCTTCTGTGGCAACTCAACAAAATTCACTATCATTTGGATGGATGTGACATCTTGCATTGTCACAAGCTCCATCCCCAACCTTTGTTTTTTTCCAAATGCGACGAATGACACTATTGGATACTGAATACATCGATGCAACCTTTCTTGTAGCCCCTTTACGTAGTCTCCTACCTTGACTATTCGACAATAAGAGATAAGAGATGGCTTTACGGTCTTCATTACTCAAAAACTTACGGTGGTTACTTGAATTTAAACATATAACAATGACAAGCCATGATCTAGATGAATAGTTCATAAAGGTGTATGCAACTGATTATGTGAAGACACATAAGGTGTTTAAATAGAGAAAAACCAAAAAAAAAGGGGAAAGAGTAGAATGCACAAATAAAACTAAAATGGACATGGTTTATGGAATTATCACTTTATTGAATTTCATTTGGACTGCTAGGAATTATGTTCTGCATAAAGGCACTACTGCTATTCCTACTCAACTAATCAGAAACATTCATTAGTCAATTGCTTTTTCCAGCACATGCTTTTTTCAACAAGAACATCAAGCTATCCATTTTTCTCCACAATATCCGCTTTGCTGAATGCTTCAATTCAGACTACTCAGATAAATCAGCTAAATGGAACTATTAGCTAAATGGAATTGGCGTGCAAGATCATCATAAATAATGATTTTAGCAGTACACTAGAAGGACAGGACAGTTGTAATACCCCTTATAAGTATGACACTTTTCAGAGTATTGCAGCGAATGATAGTGAGCAACACAGGGATAGAATAGTAAACTGATAAATAAAACATACTTGGTTGTGTGCAGTAATAACCTACTGAGTTCTTAATACAGTAATCCGTGAATGTATCGGTATCAAAATATTAAAATTACAAAAAAGGAATTAACCAAAACATGTCTGTAAATTCCAAAGCCTATTAAAATCTAAATGGGAGCCATCAATGGTCTGCACTTGCTGCCTTTCCTTTAAAACTTCATCTGCCGCAATGACCGTGCCCGGATCCTAAGCTCTTAAGGACATCTGGGATACAATTTGAATCCCAGAGTAACAGTTAATCTCACAAAAAGAGTATAAATAGTATATGACAGTCAATCATAACAAGTAGTCCACAACAGCATAGCATTCAGTAAACATAGTGTAGATCTCATGCAATTAAACACAGATCTCAAAACCATAGCGCTACGTATGCCCTGTGGCCTGTACCGAGAGTCCCCCTGTACACCGGAGTTCTCAATCAGGACACCCAACTAGGATTAATAGACTAGGACCTACCGAGAGTCCCCTAGAACCGCTAGAGTTCTCAATCGAAGCATTCGAGTCCTCTGAATGCAACTAGGTTAGCCACCTAAGGACTTTCGTCCAATAGGCCCTACCCTAATTCTATCCACCGGGAAGGTACTCCATGGTCAGTCCTTCCGCTCAATCGAGCCGCAAGTGGTGCTGGCCCCATGGGATGGGACAATCATGTGTACAATTAAAGATCACGATGAGAAATCATGTTATCTGCTTTAATCATTCTTAGACAGATTACCATGCCATACTTCGCTGCTCTTCATTAATTAAGATATGACAACAGTGGGCATACTCCATTCAACTGACAGTAGCCATTCTTCTCGAGCCACGCAACACACACACACACATTCAACCCATTCTTTTTTAGTTAAGGCACGAAACCACAGAGGGATTAGAGCCGCGAGTGGTGCTGGCCCACACGGGATGGGACAATCATGTATACAATTCAAAACAGACATACACAGCCATACAGAGTGTGTGAGGATTAACCTACTACCTGACTGCTTCAAACTCTTCAACTGGTTCCACGCCCTTTTAATTATCTTGGCAACTATCGCATCCTATAAATATACATTTACAGACGGCGAATAATGTACTAATGGACTGTGGTAGCAAGAGATTAGTATTCCTGAATCTGCAGAAGAACGTTAGTGCGGATGTACACTTTAATCTTATTTCAGCAATTGAAGCTAAGAAATGTATAGAAAAGGGTTGCCAAGGGTATATGGTATTCTTCTCCGTTCAGGCAGAAACTGAAATCTCATTGAAAGATATACCTATAGTAAGTGAATTCCCTGAGGTATTTCCAGAAGATATTAATGGACTACCTCCAGAAAGGGAAGTTGAATTCACTATCGAAACTCTGCCTGGAGCCGGACTGATATCCAAAGCACCTTATCGAATGGCACCCAACAAGATGGCGGAACTCAAAAATCAAATTGAAGAACTACTAGAGAAAGGTTTTATCCGACCCAGTGTTTCACCATGGGGAGCTCCGGTATTGTTTGTGAAAAAGAAAGATGGAAGCCTGCGACTTTGCAATTATGTGTTTAAATATACATATATATATATATATGTATTATAATAAAATATATTTTGATGATGTTAATATTTATTCAAAACTCCTAATTTAAAGTATTGAAATAAGCTCTTTGAGTTTAAAGTAGCTATAGAAAAAAAAAATTACTTAGTAAAAAAATATATAAATATTTATAATAGAAAATTATTAAAAATTGGGCCCGAGAGGAAAAATGAAAATAAGGCCCCAAATATTTATTTTGGCCTTCAAAAATTAAAATAGACCTTGGAGAGTTAATATAGGTCCAGGCCAGTAGTCTTACAGTAAGCCTAGTGTCATAGCATTGGAGATTATGAGAAGTTTGGACAAATAATGACCCGCCGTCTGTAAATGTATATTTATAGGACGCGATAGTTGCCAAGATAATTAAAAGGGCGTGGAACCAGTTGAAGAGTTTGAAGCAGTCAGGTAGTAACTTAATCCTCACACACTCTGTATGGCTGTGTATGTCTGTTTTGAATCGTATACATGATTGTCCCTTCCCGTGTGGGCCAGCACCACTCACGGCTCAATTGAGCGGAAGGACTGACCATGGAGTACCTTCCCGATGGATAGAATTAGGGTAGGGCCTATTGGATGAAAGTGCTTAGGTGGCTAACCTAGTTGCATTCAAATGACTCGGATGCTCCGATTGAGAACTCTGGCGGTTCCAGGGGACTCTCGGTAGGTCCTAGTCTACTAATCCTAGTTAGGTGTCCCGATTGAGAACTCTGGTGTACAGGGGGACTCTCGGTACAAGCCACAGGGCATACGTAGCGCTATGGTTTTGAGATCTGTGTTTAATTGCATGAGATCTACACTATGTTTCTTTGAATGTTATCTTTGTTGTGGACTACTTGTTATGATTGATTTGTCATATCTTGTTTATACTCTATTTGTGAGATTAACTATTACTCTGGGATTCAAATTGAACCCCAGATGTCCCTAAGAGCTCAGGATTCGGGCACGGTCATTGCGGCAGACGAAGTTTCAAAGGAAAGGCAACAAGTGCAGACCAATGATGACTCCCATTTAGATTTTAATAGGATTGGGAATTTACAGACATGTTTTGGTTAATTCCCTTTTTGTAATTTTAATATTTTGGTACCGATACATTCACGGATTACTGTATTAAGAACTCATTAGGTTATTCCTGCACACAACCAAGTATGTTTTATTTATCATTTTCCTATTCTATCCATGTGTTGCTTACTATCATTCGCTGCAATACTCTGAAAAGTGTCATATTTACAAGGGGTATTACAACAGTACTTTCTATTCTCAGATAAATCCTTAGGCATTCTAACCAAAAACCAAAAGTAAATATTGTGCTAGTATCATGCATGTAGTGTTTGAAATCCAAAATAGCTAGTGTTTGAAATCCAAAGTAGGCAATAATATTCACTGCGACTTCCATCATTTTCCTCACAGTTTCACCTCACCATTCAGGCAATGAAAGTTACTGTTGGAAATCCAAACTAGCTTGGTCTACTAAAATTACCATTAGTTTCATATGCATGAATGAGCTCCTCATCAATTTGTTGTTCAATACTATCATGTTCAGTTTCTGAAATTTCTTGAAAGTGACTTGGTAGTATGTTTAGGTCAAACAGAAACCCACCTAAAACTGATAAGGAAACAAAAATATTAACCAAGCTATTAAATCTATAGGAAGCCAAACAATTCATAAAGCATGCGCAATGTGAGGTTATACTGTGCTGCAGCCATACAACGTACAGGAATGCCTTATAAGTCTTTTGATGAAGTATACCTCAGTGCTCAATTAATAGCAGAACCAACACTTTGTTAGACTATTAGTATAAGAATTAAATTCAATTTTAATAATATGTGCAAAAACTAACAATTTGTTCACCTGCATCAATTTCTTCACTATTAAAATCCATTGGCCGCAGTCAATTTAGGGATCTATAGCAAGCAAAATCTGAAATTGACAGAAATTGGAAGTCCAAAGAAATAACATTGAAGAATTGTGGCAAGCAAAACTGAAATCGATGGAGATCTGAGACTAAAATGTAGAGAAGGAACTCTGAAGTAAGGAGCACATGAAATCGGAAATCAAAATAAGAAACATACCTATCGATTCGACGATGCCGGACTGGGAGCTCAAAGAAATCGACAACGCCAGACTGCGAGCTTAGAGAAGTTGACATTGATGATCGCGAGCTCAGAGAAGTCGCGGAGAGTACAGACATATGCAGGCCTACCGATGCGGCAAGTGTTTCTTTAATGTCATTTTAAATTTTAGGTAAGGGTATTTTAGGAAAAAATATATATAATTAACTAATTTAACTTCCCTCCTTAATTCCTCCAAATTGGTGAAAAGGTCTTATAATTAAGACCGGAGGGAGTATTAAGGATTGGAGAAGTACTATAAATAAAGTGAAAAATAATTTTGTAACAAAAAAGAGAAAAAAAATTATTTGTAAATCGCAATTCCAATCATGGCTTTTTATAATATACATATTAATTATAATTTATAATTGTATGTTTCAATATTTTTAGACCTTACAAGGGTTTGAATCTTTCACTACTATATATACCTGACCCCATCCTTACGATTTGAACTAATCCAAACAAAGTTATGATATTGTTGAAAAACTTTAAATAAGTTACCAAATATTCTTAATTGTCATAATTTATATACTTGAATTCGATTTCAAATCCATGTATTTGCAAAGTATTATAAGAAATAATATACAGTTTATAACTTAATTATAACCAATGCAATTTATTATAAATTTTATAATTTAAAAAAGTGGGATTGAAATTTATTGAATAGTAAATTTATTATAATACTCCCCTCATATTTATTGTAGGTTCTCATTAGGGACTTAATTTTAGTCCTAAATGTAAGACTTGCTTTACACAAGTTTAACAATTTTTCCTAAATTAATTCTATTGATATTTCTTCAATAATAATCAAATAGCAGAAAGAGGGAGGGAATTAAGGAAGATGTTTAAGGTGTTTTAGAACATATCATAATAACTAATTTAATTAACATCATTTATTTACTAAAATAAGGTAATTAGATCTTATAGTAAGAACCAGGTCATGAGAGTAATTATTATAATTAATTTCTTGTGTGTACACACGCGGGTTGTAATGAATTAATTAGCTGTTACCTGTTGCTCTTATTTATTTTGATATTGTGTAACTTTTTCCCCCAAAAAAAGGTATCGTGTAGCTTTTAACTTAAATAGGTGGTTTTGTAATACCACAAGTCAACAGCACACAGAATTACAAAAACTAGACCCACAGTTTTAATAGGACAGCACCCTGAATTAACAAATTTTATTAAATAGTTTCTCCCTTTCCAAAACTGCCATCTCTTTATTCAAAATCATATCCATGTTTATGCCATCATACCTTCAACTATATAAAAAAGAATTCAACCATAATATCTCAATACACATTCTACACATGAGCAAATCCGATAGAAATGCTTAGCATGACTTCAAAGGAGACTTCAATGTTGAGAACAATGGTACAACTGTTGGAAATTAAAGATATAGGAAGATGAAAACAATAATTCTATTATCGACTCAAATTTCTATTTTTTTTTTTCACGTAAGCACAGCAACAATCTTATATTTCTCTCACAAAAAATTTCCTTCCTTTCCTCTCAAAGTGCTTTGGCACTTCTCTCTATTTTCTCTCAAGTCTCTCTTTTCTCTATTCTTTTTCGGATACACAGACACTTCAACAATGAAATGCGCACACACACACACACATATATATATATAGGCGTAGTAAGCCGACGTTCCTTGTGCCGTCTTCATAATCTCTGGAAATAGAATTTATTTAATTGCTTTACAACTCATCATCAATAGCATTTCTTCAAGTTGACTAGCGGTGGAAGAGAAAGAGCCAAATGCTTTTCGTGACACCTCATGCTGCAATTTGACACCTTATGCTTCCAGCCTTCCACTAATCCCATGCTTCTAATTGACAGCTAATACTTGCATCCATTTGACAACTCACGTACTCATTAAAGTTGGCGGGGAATTTATTTTTGTCAGGTGGGACTTAGGAGACAAATTGAGTTTGAACTTTATCAACAACTATATTATCAGATCAATGGAGTACCAAAGGTGAGTCAAATGCTATTACTTTATCTGTTTCAGGATTACTCTCTAAGATTTATCTTTCTTTCTAATATTTCCACTATACATAATTTAGAAAACACGATCTACACAAATTAAAAACGTATGTTAAATTTTATGTACAGAATGATATTTTGCTTGTGTGATTGATGCAGATGTTGCCGAAAGAAGAGTTCTAATAAGGACTCTACTTTTGTTGAATGGGCCTTTGGTGTATGATCTGTTGAGGATGGAAAAGGTATTTTCACCTTTTACAAAGTCATCTAGAACAACCAATTCTTAAGTTCACAAAGAACTCGCCATTCGCCCGTATTTCAAAAACTCCATACGAAGTGAAGCTTCACCATGCTATGTTTTGAGACTTGAAGAAAATAGTTATTTTATCTTTTTTTTCTGCTTAAACCTCCAAATTCTTTAGTAGGTATATAATCTATATATCAAGCTATAGAGGTTTCTCTCCCCTTAGATCTCTTTGGTGTCCTTTTTTAATTTTCATAATTTTAGTTGTGTTCTCAATGGTTTGTAGCACAAATACGCAAGTTATCCTTACCATTGTTGTGGATGAAATACTTACATCCGAACACATGCAGATGAGCAAGATTTGGCTTTCTCCTTTTGTACAGTTCATAGGGAGTTTTGTCCAACTTCTTTCGGAGGTATGCCCGATTTGAGATGTAGCAAGCGGTGCTCATTGCATTAGCCCAAAACACTTGAGAAGTGTTGTTCTCATTAAGCATAGCTCTTGCCATCTCGGTGAGGACCCGATTCTTTCTTTCCACAACACCATTTTGTTGAGGAGTCCTTGGGGTTGAGAAGTTGTGGTCTATCTCCATGCTATCACAGAACTCAGCAAATGCATTATTTTCGAATTCTCCTCCATGATCAGTTCTGATTCCTGAAATAGAGAAACCTTTCTCGTTCTAGACCTTCTTGGCAAACACAACAAACTGATCAAATGTTTCGTCTTTAGAAGATAAAAATATTGTCCATACAAATCTAGAGAAATCATCAACTATGACCAAGGTATAAAGATTGTCACTAAGGCTTTTTACTCTAGCTGGTCCAACTAGATCCATATGAAGCAATTGAAGAGGTCTATTAGTTGAAATCTCATTTTTAGATTTGAAAGATGATTTGGTTTGTTTTTCCTTTTGACAAGCATCACAAATCATGTCATTTTTGAAATGAAGTTTGGGAACACCAATGACCAAATCCTTTTTCGATGTCTGTCAAGTTGAATCATATTGATTGAGCTAATCGCTTATGCCATAGCCAACTTTCATCCAAATTACTAACAAAACATTTTTCAGAAACAGAACCATTACTAGAGAGGTTAAGTGTATAACAATTGTCATCTCTAGGGGCTCTAAATAAAGCTTTTGATTTTATGTTTTCTAAAGGGAGAATATCCTTGCTCACAATCAAGCATTCCTCAGAATCAAAGATAACTAAGTTACCTTTATCAGTGCTTTGACTCACACTGAGGAGATTGTGGCAAAGTCCTTCCACAAGGTAGACATCTTTGATGAGTGGTCCTTCATTGTTGCCAATTTCACCAATTCCAGCAATCTTTCTAGATTGATCTCCACCAAAGGTCACCTTGCCACCATCCTTGGGCTTGATTGAGGCAAATTTGGATTGGTCTCCGTCATGTGCCTAGAGCATCCTTTGTCAATGTAACATTTGTTGGATTTTGATGCTCTTAGACAAACCTGCAAGACACAACAAATCAGGACTTAGGTACCCATCTTTTCTTGGGTCCTTTGGGGTTAGTTTGTGTCTTAGGAATCTTGTAAGATCCCTTTGGCACCCATTGATAATTCCCTATGGGTTTACTCTTTCTTTCCTTCTTATGAAAGCAAGAAGAAGTAGTATGACCCTTTCTATTGTAGTAATTACATTGTGCAAAAGGATTTGAAGAATGGACTGATTTTGTAAAATAGTTCATATAGGATTTTTCACCGAGACTTCTTTCTTCCTTTCTTTTTATCAAAATTAAGTTTGTAGCCAATTCTCGATCTGTCATTTATAAATCTTTGTTGTTTCAAAATGACATTGAGCATTTCACTTCCTCTAGTGAATTTCTCAAGTGCCTTTGTAAGGTGTAAATTCTTTTTCTTCAAATCGGGACAATCTTCACAAGTAAGATATTCGGAGGAAGAAAGTTTTTCAACTTGCAATTCAAGAGTAATATTCTTGTTTTTCAACTTGAAATATTTATCGCCAAGTTTTTCAAATTCGATTGCACAACAAGGTATTTATCAAATAATTCATCATAAGGTGGTTTTGAATCATATACCTCATCGGTATTAGCATGTTGCTCTTCTTCTTCAAAGAACCAAGCAAATATTTGCTTTCTCTTCCTCATCCTCATCATCTTCATCAGATGAGCTATCACCCCAGATACCAGAGACATATCCTTCTTTTTGAATCTGTTGAACTTCTTCTTTTCTTTGTCTTTGTTCTTTAGATTGGGGCATTCTGATTTGATGTGACCAGGCTTCTCACACTTGTAGCAAATGATTGGCTTCTTTGTCTCATAGCTGGAGCTACCCTTGTGAAACTTCTTGAAACCTTGGTCCTTCTTATAGAATTTCTTGAATCTTCGGACCTTCATGCCTATCTCTTCATCATCGTCTTCATCTTCTGATTCCTTAGCTTCTTTGACAGCCTTAAGGGCAATTCCCTTATTCTTGCCATGAACTTCATCAACTCCCTTCTTGAACTTAAGCTTGGCTTCATACTCAGAGAGGCTCCCAAAGAGGGCTGCCACAGATGTCATAGAATCTCCACGAGCTTCTTCAATGGCAGTGACTTTGGCTTCCCATTCCTTGTTGAGGATGTTGAGAATCTTCCTCACTTGGACAGGTTGCTCATACTCTATGCCCAATGCAGCAAGCTGATTGATCAGATGAGTGAACCTCAGCTGGAAATCGCCAATAGATTCTCCAGGCTTCATACGAAGAAGATCATACTCAGTCATGAGGGTGTTGACTCTATTTTGCTTTACTCTGGCCGTTCCTTCATGAGCAATTTCAAGTGCATCCCACATGGCTTTAGCAGAAGTTAAATTGCAAACACGAAAATACTCTTGTTGACTAAGAGCACTTTGCAGTAGGAGGACAGCCTTGCTGTTGAGTGTGACATTTCTTCTGTCATTCTCATCGTAGTCTTCTTCATCCTTTGGAACCCTGAGACCATTTTCCATGACAGTTGGATTGTAGTCTCCTCTTTCAAATACTCTCCAGAGGCCATACTCTGTAGCCATCACAAAAACCGTGAACTTGGCTTTCCAGAATGAGTAATTCTCTCCATTGAAACCTGGAGGTCTATTGTAGAATACCTTCCATAGCGATCCTTCTCGAGATGTTAAGCTCTTTAGAGAAGACCTTGCTTTGATACCAAATGAAAGTGGAGCTAAATCACCAAGAGGGGGTGAATTGGGGATTTTAAAAACTTTAAAACTTTGCTCTGTTTAGGGCAACGAAAACAGAGGTAAACAAAGTAGAGAGGAGAAGATCAAGACACACGAATTTATACTGGCTCGGTCTAACCTCTTGACCTACGTCCAGTCCCCAGACTCTCTAGGATTTCCATTATCTCAAATGATTACACACTATGTACTCAAGAGTAATTCTCTCACTAGAACTTACTCCCCCTTACAAGTTGTAATTAATGAACCCAATCACCAAGTCCCCAGACTTATGATTCTTTACAATAAATGATTTACAAATAAAAACTCTCTCTAAGAGTGGATAATGATAAACACTGAAGCTTTGAGTAATAAAAGACACAATACAAGTGAAAACAGAAAGGTAGCTGAAGAACTTTGAATGCTATGCGTTTTCAGTAGTTGTGTTTTTTTAAGAAGAATTGAATGCTACTCTATTTATATCAAGAGAGCATCAATTGACCGTTGTAATCTTGATTATAACCGTTGCCTTCATTAGACAATGTTCTGATTCAGTTTAGGTCTTCTTCTCTCTCTACTTAATCCAGCTGGGCAAAAGTTCAGAGTTGACTCTCTGCAAATTTGTCCGTTGGAGTAGCAGCTGCTGGATGAGGAAATCATTCTTTAATTCTTTGTAAGCGTGTGCAGATGGATTACCCAAAAGTATGCAACTTTCGGGTTTGCAATTAATGTCCGACATTACTTTTGCTTTTGCTTTAAACCTTCAATAAACATCCTCTAATTTATCCGAAACTCACCAATAAAGTGGTTAAACATATCTAGAAACATTAGAGATTAATCATAGGAAGTATTAAGATCAAACAAGAAGATATTGCAAATTCGTCGGATTTGAAATTCGAAGACGCGCGAAACCTCAAGGTTTGTTCTTCAAACCTGGAGGTTTTTCAAGGTTACGTAGAAAGCGTTAGTCTCTCTACTGAAAAAACCTCGAGGTTTATCGAAACCTCGAGGTTTCACTTTGAATGTGAAACCTTGCAAAATCGCGCCAAGAACAAACCTAGAGGTTTTCAAAATCAGTGAAAAGTCGTTTGCTCTCTGGATGCCAGAAACCTCGAGGTTTTCAGCAAAACTCGAGGTTTTACTTAAACGTTGAAATTCTGAGTTTTGGGCCAAAACAGAAACCTAGAGGTTTTAAAGGAAAACTCGAGGTTTTGAAAACTTGGAAAAACATAGATCCTCTCTTCTGGACAAACCTCGAGGTTTGTCCAGAAACCTCGAGGTTTGTCATAATTTTGAGAACTTTGAGAAAACACCATTTGAGCTCAAACCTGGAGGTTTCCCATAAACCTAGAGGTTCAAAACCGGCGAAAACCGAGCTTTTTCTGGTAGGTCAAAACCTCGAGGTTTCTTGCCAAACCTCGAGGTTTCACACAATTTTGTTAAACCCAGATTTTTCAAGTTAAAAACAGAACCTTGAGGTTTTAAGGCAAAAAAAAAAAAAAAAAAAACTAGAGGTTTTCAAG
This sequence comes from Acacia acuminata, assembly GCA_019022655.1. Lineage (NCBI taxonomy): Eukaryota > Viridiplantae > Streptophyta > Magnoliopsida > Fabales > Fabaceae > Acacia > Acacia acuminata. The sequence continues at coordinate 1,323,629 of JAFJYI010000123.1, forward strand.
TGTTCAAAACTTAGGAGACTCTCTGTGAGACTAAACCTCGAGGTTTAAAAAGTAACCTCGAGGTTTAAACAATAACCTCGAGTTTTTCATTTTCTAGAAAATGCTAAAAGTCTCGTGTGATGAAACCTTGAGGTTTCTCTGAAAACCTTGAGTTTTGCTTTGTCCAGAGGCCATTAGTTCTTCTCTATAAGGCCAAACCTCGAGGTTTCTTTGCAAACCTCAAGTTTTGCTCTTACAGTGAGTTTTCCAATATTTGGGAGCAAAACTTCATGCTTTGTTTACAATCATTGGAGATCATCAAAACCCTTAGAAAACTAACACATATCATAATAACTAATTCAATTAACATCTTTTATTTACTCAAATAAGGTAATTAGATCTTATAGTAAGAACCAGGTCTTGAGAGTAATTATTATAATTAATTTCTTGTGTGTACACGCGCCTGGTGTAACGAATTAATTAGTTGTTGCTTGTTGCTCTTATTTATTTTGATATCTTGTAAATTTTCCCCAAAAAAAAAGGTATCATGTAGCTTTTAACTTGAAAAGATGGTTTTGTAATACCACAACTCCACAGCACGCAGAATTTAAAAAATTATACCCACAATTTTAACAGCATAGCACACAGAATTAAAAAATTCAGTAAGTAGTTTCTTTCTTTCCTAAACCACCATCTCTTCATTGAAAACCATATCCATGTTTATGCCATCATACCTTCAACTATATATACAAGAACTCAACCATAATATCTCAATACACATTCTACACGTACATGAGTAAATCCTATAGAAATATTTAGTATGATTTGAAGAAACTTCAATGTTGAGAATAATGGTAAAACCATATTATCAAATCAATGGAGTACCAAAGGTGAGCCTAATGCTATTGCTTTATCCATATTAAATTAAAACTCTATGATTTGTCTTTCCTTTTGATCTCTCACTATTCATTATTTGGAAAACATTGTCTACGCAAAACTTAAGTTTTATGTATAGAATGATATTTTAATTGCGTAATTGATGCAGGTGTGCATAAGGAAGAGTTCTAATAAGGACTCTAATTTTTGGAAAGAGGTGTTTCCACTTTATACAGGGGCATCTGGAACAACAAAATCTTAAGCTTGTTAAGAACTCGTCATTCGCCCGTATCTCAAAAACTCCTTAAGAAGTGGAAGCTTCAACATGCTATGTTTTGAGACCTGAAGACAGAGTGTTTTCTCTCTTTTCTGATTGAACCTCCAGATTCTTCAGTCTTTATATAATTTATATATCAGGCCATAGAGGTTTCTCTCCCTTTAGATCTCTTTGATTTCGTTTTGTAATTTTCAGATTTTTAGTTGTGTTCTCATTCGTTTGAAGTACATATACGCAAGCGAAGAAAAATGGAGTATGTTTGCAATAAAAATTTTGGATTTTATTGGATTTGTTTAATTACATGAACTAGAAATGTAAACAATGAGAGTATCAAATTGCCCCGCCAAATGTTTGAAGATGGAATATCACCTAGAGGGGAGTGAATAGGTTATCTTTAAAATTTATAATCTTTTCTCGTGTATAGACGAAATAGAGACCAATAAAATAAAAGAACACAAGACAATTTGTACTGGTTCGGTCCAATACACTGACCTACGTCCAGTCCCCAGAACACCTAGGATTTTACTATTTCTCAAGAACAATTACACTCTCTGCAAACGAAGGATTGTCCTCTCACTCTCGGACTACACTCCCCCTTACAAGTTGTAATTAATACACCCTCTCTTAAGGTTCCTCAACCTTAAGATACAAACTTAACAATGAAATAAGTGTTTAAGTACTCCTCACTAGTTGATAAATAAATGAACACTGAAGTGCAGTTGATAAAACAGATGAAACAGCAAATGTAATTAAACTCGAATTGATTGCGCAGCGTTTCGATAGTTGGTGAATTGAATGCTTCTTGTATTTATAGTTGTCTCCATTAATGACAGTTGTTGAAGCTCATGAAGTAGCCGTTGAGTCTCTTAAATATGTCCGTTAGACAGATGATGCATTTGTTGAGGGTTTCGCCGTCTTGAGCAGAGCAAGCATTCTCTTTCATTATTTTTGTTATGCCCGTTGTTAAATGGCATTTAATGCGAAGTCGGAGTATATCAGAGTTGGCTTTACTTTGTTCAGAATATTGGTGTCCGAGAATATCACGGTTTAGGTAGCAGCATTTAATGCCTCTGACAAAAATTTGCTTTATTCAAATCTGCTGTTAATCCATGGTTAAATAATCTGAAACTCATAAGCATACATGCTAAAACTTTTAGCGATTGTAATGAGCAATGATCAGAAGTAAGAATTATATAGCTAGATTCAAGGTTCCTGGAGTCGGAGCTTTCGAAGACCAAAGTAATCAAAAACATTGATGAGCATTCTCGAGAATTATCCTAGTATTGAGTTCAGTCTCAATCATTCTCGAGAATCGTATATTGATTCCGGAGAATTATATATGTGTGAATTAATTCTAGTCATGAGGGATTCTCGAGAATCAATCTCTTATACTCGAGAATCATGAGACTTCATAATGTGTATTAGAAGGAACCATTAGTGGATGAAGAGGAATTCTCGAGAATCATTACGTGAATTCTGAGAATTATCAAACTGAATTATTGTATTGGAATAGAGAACGGAATTCTCGAGTATTAACCTAGCAGTTCTCGAGAATGAAAAGTGATTTTCATTTGGACATTATTCTCGAGAATCAAGGTTTTATACTCGGGAATTAGATGAGTTCAAAGAGAAGGATAACGTAAGACTTTTTTAACTCGTTCTCGAGAATTAGGACATCATACTCGAGAATCCCCTTTGCACATAATTTGTCAAAGATGAAGTGCCTTCTCAAGTACTCTAAGTGCATTCTCGAGAATCCTAATTTTATATGAAGATATGTAAGTCTTTCAATACTTCCATTCTCGAGAATTTATATTGTGTGCTTGAGAATAGTTTTTCAAGAAGAAAACTTTTCTTAGTTCATTCATTTAAATAACTTAAAACTTTTAAGATCATTGTCATCATCAAAACACTATTTGAGAACTAACAACGTTATGTATTTCCATCATATCTTCCAATTGCTAGTTGCTGTGTACAGTTGTCAAATGCTAAGAATTGGTCACACCCATTTCAAAAAAAAAAAAAAAAAAAAAAAAAATTCTCTATACTATCAATTAATATAAAATATATGAAAAACACAAAGATCTATGTTAATGTATTAGTCACTTCTTTTGTTTTTGCATTTTTTAAGATAATACGATTTAGTATGATAGCTAATATTTCACGAGAGATAGCAAATTTTTATATGTTATATTACTTCCAAGCCTGGCTATATATAATGTACAAATTATTCATTCATACATGTATGTTTGAAGTTTCTAGAAAGGCTACAGTGAAAATCCACTACTTATAAATAATGGTGATAAACTCTAGATAAGTTACCAAATTCTTTGAATTGTCATCATTTATGCTGTTGAATTTAGATGCCAAATCCATGTATTTTTAAAGTATTCTAAGAAACAATTTATATTCTAAATAGCTTATTAAGGATGTAATTTCTGTAAATTTTTTATCATGTATATAGATAAACAAGTATACATTTTTGCATGTCATTATTAAACTATCGATCTAAATGTATGTGTGTGTATATATATATATATTATTCATGGATACAAGTTCTTGTCTTTAAAATTGACTATTTCCCAATAAAATTATACATAATATCCAATAAAAAGATCTAGTCCATCGTTTATTAATTATTTTCTATTTATCAAAATTATCAACATTGAGGATTATTTCTATATAAAAGACCTACATTAAAGATTTTTTCTGAATACTATAAATAAAGTGATAACAAAAAAAAAATTAATTTGTGAATCCCAATGCCAATCATGGCTTTTTAATTTGTGAATCCCAATGCCAATTATGGCAATTATTTTTATAATATACATTTTATATGTTTCAATATTTTTAGAAGTTAAAGGGTTTGAATCTTTCACTACCATTTGAACATCACCCCTTCCTTACGATTTGAACTAATCCAAACGAAGTTATGATACCGTAGACAAACTTTAAGTGAGTTACCAAATTTTTTTTTTTTTTTTTAATTGTCATCAAATATATACTGAATTAGATGTCACTATTTGCAAAGTATTCTAAGAAATAATCTATATTAATGTTTATAACTTATAAGCAATGCAATTTCTTACAAATTTTATAATTTAAAAAAGTGGGAGTGAAATTTATTGAATAGTAAATTTATTATAATACTCCTCTTATCCTTAATGTAGAGGTTCTAATTGGTGAGTTACTTTTAATCATAAATGTAATTGTTTAACAATTTTTCCTCCAATCAATCTTATTGATATTCATTCAACAATAATAAAATAGGAGAGGGAGAGAGAAAATTAAGATATTTAAGGTGTTTTAGAACATATTATATGAACTAACTTATGTAGTAAAATAAATCTACTCAAATAAGTTAAATAAATCTTATATTAAAAACCATGTGAGAGTAGTTATTATAATTAATTTCTCATATGTGTGTGAGAGGAATTAATTAATTGTTGCTCTTTATTTGTTTTGATATTGTGTAAAAAAATCAAAAAAGAAAAAGAAAGAGATATCGCGCAGATTTTAACTTGGAAAAGTGGTTTAGTAATACCACAACTCAATAGCACACAGAATTAAGAAAACCATACCCACAGTTTTAACAACACAGCACACAGAATTAATAAATTTTGGTAAGCCGTTTCTCCCTTTCTAAAACCACCATCTCTTTATTGTAATTCATCTCCATGTTTATGCCATCATACCTTCAACTATATATACAAGAATTCAACCATAATATCCCAATACACATTCTACACGAGCAAATCCGATAGAAATGCTTAGCATGACTTCAAAGGAGACTTCAATGTTGAGAACAATTGTTCAACTATATTATCAGATCAATGGAATACCAAAGGTGAGTCTAATGCTATTACTTTCTCTATTTCAGGTTAACACTCTGCGATTTATCTTTCCTTCTAATCTTTCCACTATACATAATTTGGAAAACATGATCTACACAAAGACGTATGTTAAGTTTTATGTACATAATGATATTTTCTTGTGTGAGTGATGCAGATGTTGCCGAAAGAAGAGTTTCTGATAAGGACTCTACTTTTTTGAATGGAGCAGAGAACATTGATGTGATGCCATTCATAGTCAACTTTCCAGGTGTTGAAGTAGCATAATCGTTCTGCAAAGGAGAAATAGGATGAGGATTTAGCAGCTTTGATAAGAAGAAACCAATGCTCGTTCTCCTCTTCATGTCTCTTCTGCAATTTACTTGGTCATGTCTTATTCTCCAGCTTCCGCAGCTGCAGCTGGTAACTGAATATTAAATCTTAAAAAAATAATTGTCAAATATTCAGTAATGTCAGGGTAGATTTGAATATTATGAATGATGCAGAAAAAAAAAGTATAAAATCAAGTTTCATTTTTCATAATTTTTTATCATTTACAAAGTTCTAGTTCTTTGGATTTTTTTGTTGGCCCAAAAAAAATCTTTTGAGTTTTAGAGATAACTAAGAGAGAGAAAAAATGAGTGACCGCCACACAAATCTCCCACGGAAATACCGATAAATGACACATCCGTCAAGGTGAGCTTCCTTCCGTCAGCGACAGTTCATTGGTTGTCTTCCATCGCTGCTGCTACTCATCCGTTGTTACTTATTCCCCCCCCCCCCCCCGGGGGTTTCACCTTATACAAGGTTATCTAGAAGAACTAATTCTGAAGCTAGTATAGAACTTGCCATTCGCCAGTATTTCAAAAACTCCATACGAAGTGGAAGCTTCACCGTGTTATGTTTTGCGACTTGTAGAAAAGAGTATTTTATCTCTTTTCTGCTTGAACCTCCAGATTCTTCAGTATGTATATAATCTATATATCAGACCATAGATGTTTCTCTCCCTTTAGATCTCTTTGGTGTCCTTTTTTAATTTTCAGATTTTTAGTCGTGTTCTCAATTGTTTGAAGTACATATACGCAATCGAAGAAAAACAGAATATGTCCGCAATAAAAACTTTGGGTTTTATTGGATTTGTTTAATTAGATGAACTAGAAATGTAAAGAATGAGAGCATCAAATTGTCCAGCCAAAGGTTACGTATTCCCATCTTATCTTCATATTGCTACTTGTTGTGTACAGTTGTCAAACGCAAAGAATATATCCAGATTCGTGTCAAATTTGTTTCATTCTTTATTAGCAATTAATATAAAATATATGAAAAACGTAAAGATCTATGTTAATGTTTTAGACACTTCTTTTGGTTTGAATTATTTTCAATAGGATTTAGTATCACAGATAATATTTCAAAAGAGACAGCTAATTTTTATATGGTATATCAGTTCCAATCATGGCTATATATACAATGTACAAGTAATTCATTCATACATGCATGTATGTTTTTAGTTTATACAAAGGCTACAGCGAAAATCCACTAGTAAAAAATAATGGTGATAAACTTAAAATAAGTTACCAAATTCTTTGATTGTCGTCATTTATGTAGTTGAATTATATGCCAAATCCATGTATTTTTAAAGTATTCTAAGCAACAATTTATATTTTATATAGCTTATTAAGGATGTAATTTTTATAAATTTTATATCATGTATATAGATAAATAAATATACATTTTTCACTATAAAAAAAAATAATGTATTGCCCATAGAATTACCGACGGAATAAGATCCGCGTGTTGGTAATTTCTGACGAAATAGCAATGGAAAATCTGTCTTAAAAATACCGACGGAATTTTGTCAAAAATTTCTAACGGAAAAATTCTGTTGGCATGGTAAATTGCCGACAGAATTCTCCAACGGAATAATTCCGTCAACAATTTCTGACGGAATGTTTCAGTGGTAAATTCCATCACTCAAACTGTGATGGTTTTTTTATTTTTAAAAAAAAAAACAGAAAAGAAAATTAACAAAACATTACTGACGGAATTATGTCAGTAAAGCTATGTGACTTACAAAACGCAATCTACTTTTGGTCACATTGGGACAAAAACTTTTCCCTTCTCAACAAAAAAATTTCCCTCCGATCGCTTCCAACATCTCCACCCTATTGAACCTTCAAAGTATATTCTGAAAATACAGAATTTTCAGAATGCTTGACTCCGCCCTCTGGGCCAAAATTTATCCTTGGGTCAAGGTGTAGATTTGTCAAACAACTATTACACAAAAGAAATGCCCTGGGCCAAATAACTATTGAGGGGAACCAAAATTGCCAATCAACAATTAAAAAGTGGAAAAAAAAAACACAATTTGGAGCAGATTCACTAACGAACTATTACCCCGTCATCTTTGTCTTGGTGTCTCCGTCTTCCATTGATTGTCATAGTGTCAGTGACGTCGGCATTTCCAAAGCTTCTATTGTTGCTGGGTGTTCCACTTACCCTCTTGAACTCATCCAGTAGTCCACAACGTTCGACTGGCACACACCTTACACCCTGGTTCCATCCCTCCGATGCCACAAGCAGCAACCGCAATGCATGCTCCCATGGGTCCCATCTCTGTTGGTGTTTTCATTTTCCAACAAGAAGGCTTAACCGCTCTTTTCTCCGTTTACGCCTTTGTCCTACACCGAGTGTCTCACATTTTAATTTAATTGTGATAGTTTTTTTTTTCTAATAGTTATTTGGTTTTTTTTCCACTTTTAATAGTTATTTTTTTTTTTTCACTTTTTAATTGTTGATTGGCAATTTTGGTCTCTTCAATAGTTATTTGGCCCAGACGCTCTTTGGGTAATAGTTGTTTGGCAAATTTGCACCTTCACCCTTTATCCTTTAACTATTTTTTCTTGAATTTTTCAGAAAATAGGCTATAAATTCCAAAATAAATAGCTTTAAAACTATTTATGACATAATTAATCCCTTCATAATATTTCTAGATCCTCAAAATAATATTTAAAAATATTTCCCCTAAATTTTTAAGGTCAAAAAATAATCTTTATTAATTATCTTAAGTTTTTCTTCATAATAAACTTAAGACTTTTGGCTCTTACTAGTTTAACAGCCTTCGTACCTCAGTCTTATTACTAAACTTCTTGCCCCAAAATTCAGGATCTTACACATACCTTCACCTGTATATACAAGAATTCAACCATAATATCTTAATTCACATTCTACATATGAGTAAATCCGATAGAAATGCTTACCATGACTTCAAATGAGACTTAAATGTTGAGAACAATGGTGCAACGACCACATTATCAGATCAATGGAGTACCAGAGTGAGTCTAATGCTATTACTTTATCTATGTCAGGTTAACACTCCACGATTTATCTTTCCTTCTGATCTTTCCACTCTACATAATTTAGAAAACATGATCTACACAAACGTATGTTAAGTTTTGTGTACAAAATGGCATTTTACTTGTGTGACTAATGCAGATGTTGTCAAAGGAAGAGTTCTGATAAGGACTCTACTTTTTTGAATGGTCTCTACTTTTTTGAATGGTCCTTTGATGGATGATCTTTATTAAGAGGGGAAAGATGTTTTCACCTTATACAAGGTCATGCTATGTTTTGAAACTTGAAGAAAAAGTATTTTCTCGCTTTTCTGCTTCAACCTCCGCTAGATTCTTCACTATGTAGATAGTCTATATATCAGACCATAGAGGTTCCCTCCATTCAGATCTCTCTGGTGTCCTTTGGTAATTTTCAGATTTTTAGTTGTGTTCTTATTGGTTTGAAATACACATACGCAATCAAAGAAAAACGGAATATGTCCGCAATAAAAATTTTGGGCTTTATTGGATTTGCTTAATTAGATGAACTAGGAATGTAAACAATGAGAGTATCAAATTGCCCGGCCAAACGTTATGTATTCCCATCATATCTTCGTACCATTAACTATTGTGTCCAGTTGTCAAATGCTAAGAATTGATCACACCAATTTCAAATTTTTTTCTCTATATTATCAATTAATATAAAATATATGAAAAACACAAATATCTATGTTAATGTATTAGTCACTTCTTTTGTTTTTGCATTTTTTTTATAAAAAAAATAGGATTTAGTATGACAGCTAATATTTCAAGAGAGACAGCTAATTTTTATATGGTATATCAGTTCCAATCATGGCTATATATAATGTACAAGTAATTCATTCATACATGCATGTATGTTTTTAGTTTCTACAAAAGGCTACAGCGAAAATCCACTAATAACAAATAATGGTGATAAACTGTAAATGAGTTACCAAACTCTTTAATTGTCATCATTTATGTAGTTGAATTAGATGCCAAATCCATGTATTTTTAAAGTATTCTAAGAAACAATTTATATTTTAAATAGCTTATTAAGGATGTAATTTCTATAAATTTTATATCATGTATATAGATAAATATGTATACATTTTTGCATGTCATTATTAAGTTATCGACCTAAATTTTATATTTATATATATATATATATATATATATATATATAGTATTTATGGATACAAGTTCTTGTCTTTCAAATTAACTATTTCCCAAAAAAATTATATATCATATACAATAAAAAGATCTAGTGCATCATTTTATTAAATTATTTTTATAAGTATTGTCTGTTTATAAAAAAAAAAAAATATCAGCATTAAGTATTTTTTCTGAATACTATAAATAAAGTGATAAATAATTTTGTAAAAAAAGTGGAAAAAAATTAATTTGTGAATTCCGTTGCCAATCATGGCTTTTTTATAAAATACATATTTATATGTTTCAATATTTTTAGAGTTTGAATCTTTCACTACCATATGAAACTCAACCCCTCCTTATGATTTGAACTAATCCAAACGAAGTTATGATATTGAGGACAAACTTTAAATAAGTTACCAAATTATTTTTTTAATTGTAATCAAATATATACTGGAATTAGATGTCACATCCATGTATTTGCAAAGTATTCTAAGAAATAATCTATAATGTTTATAATGCAATTTCTTATAAATTTTATAATTTAGAAACGTGGGAGTGAAATTTATTGAACAGTAAATTTATTGTAATACTCCTCTCATCCTTATAATGTAGATTCTGATTCGAGAGTTAATTTTGGTCATAAATGTAAATGTTTAACAATTTTTCCTCAAATCAATCTTATTGATATTCCTTCAACAATAATAAAATAGGAGAAGTAGGAAAAAAAAATTAAGGAAGATGTTTAAGGTATTTTGGAACATATCATATGAACTAGCTTAAGTAACATAATAAATCTACTTAAATAAGTTAAATAGATCTTATATTAAAAATCAAGTGAGAGTAGTTATTATAATTAATTTCTCATGTTTGTGTAAGAGGAATTAATTAGTTATCGCTCTTATTTATTTTGATATTGTGTAAAAAAAAAAAAAAAAAAAGATATCGTGCAAATTTTAACTCCGAAAAGTGGTTTCATAATTCCATACTACCCAGCAGCACACAGAATTACAAAAACGTATGTTTAAGTGTTATGCACAGAATGATATTTTCCTTGTGTGATTGATGCAGATGTTGCTAAAAAAAGAGTTCCGATAAGGACTCTACTTTTTTGAATGGGCCTTTGGTGGATGATCTTCTCAGAATGGGAAAGTTGTTTTCACCTTATACAAGGTTATCTAGAAGAACCAATTCTGAAGCTCTTAAAGAACTCGCCATTCTCCCGTATTGCAAAAACTCCATACGAAGTGGAAGTTTCACCGTGCTATGTTTTGAGACTTGAAAAAAGAGTATTTTATGTCTTTTCTACTTGAACCTCCAGATTCTTCAGTACGTATGTAATCTATATATCAGACAATAGATGTTTCTCTCCCTTTAGATCTCTTTGGTGTCCTTTTGTAATTTTCAGATTTTTAGTTGTGTTCTCAATGGTTTGAAGTACATATACGCATGCGAAGAAAAACGGAATACGTCCGCAATAAAATTTTGGGCTTTATTGGATTTGTTTAATTCGATGAACTAGAAATGTAAAGAATGAGAGTATCAAATTGCCCAGCCAAACATTACGTATTCCCATCATATCTTCATAGCGTTAACTGTTGTGTCCAGTTGTCAAATACTAAGAATTGATCACACCCATTTCAAAAAAAATTTCTCTATATTATCAATTAATATAAAATATATGAAAAACACAAAAATCCATGTTAATGTATTAGTCACTTCTTTTGTTTGTGCATTTTTTTTAAGAAAATAGGATTTAGTATGACAGCTAATATTTCAAGAGAGACAACTAATTTTTATATGGTATATCAGTTCCAATCACGGCTATATATAATGTACAAGTTATTCATTCATACAAGTATGTTTTTAGTTTGTAGAAAGGCTACAGCGAAAATCCACAACTAACAAATAATGGTGATACACTCTAAGCAAGTTACCAAATTCTTTGAATTGCATCATTTATGTAGTTGAATTAGATGCCAAATCCATGTATTTTTAAAGTATTCTAAGAAACAATTTACATTTTAAATAGCTTATTAAGGATGCAATTTCTATAAATTTTATATTATGTATATAGATAAATAAATTAAATATACATTTTTGCATGTCATTATTAAATTATCGACCAAAATTTTATAAATATTTATATATATATAGTATTTATGGAACCAACCATACAAGTTCTGGTCTTTCAAATTAACTATTTCCCAATAAAATTATGTATCATATCCAATAAAAAGATCTAGTACATTGGTTTTTTTGGAAAAAAAAAATTATAAGTATTGTCTGTTTATTAAAAAATATCTACATTAATGATTTTTTCTATATAAAATATCTACATGAAAGATTTTTTTTTCTAAATACTATAAATAAAGTGACAAAATAATTTTGGAAAAAAGTGGAAAAAATTTATTTGTGAATCCCAATGCCAATCATGGATTCTTATAATATACATATTATTTGTATGTTTCAATATTTTTAGACGTTAAAGGATTTGAATCTTTCACTACCATATGAACCTCACCCCATCCTTATGATTTGAACTAATCCAAACGAAGTTATGATGTTGTGGAAGATCTTTAAATAAGTTACCAAAATATTATTTTAAATTGTCATCAAATATATACTGGAATTAGATGTCAAATCCACGTATTTGCAAAGTATTCTAAGAAATAATCCATACTGTTTATAACTTATAAGCAATGCAATTTCTTATAAATTAATTTAAAAAGGTGGTAGTGAAATTTATTGAATAGTAAATTTATTATAATAAACCTCTCATCCTTAATGTAGGTAGAGCTAGGAAATTGGACCAGCCCAGATTTATAAAATGGAGCCTCCAAAAAAAAGTTGGGCCTTAAAAGACTAGCCCTGTAGGGACGAAGGCTTAAAAGGGCTAGCTTGTTATCTTTTTTTTTTTTTTTAATATTAACTTGCCCAGTTGGTAATTGCTCACTTGTCCGTTGGACCGAGTCGAAGGAAGCTACTTGCTTGCCTTGTTACTCGTACTCACTAACTTAGTCACTTTCACAATCTCACTAATTTCGTCATTCACTTAGGAGTTCACGCCTCTCACCTCTTAGTCTCACTGTCTCGGCCTCACGCACACACAGTCACGCATCAATGCATCATGGATTCACGACATCAGATCATCAGTCTTGCACAGCTTTAGTTCGTGAAGTCCACCACTCCGTCAAGGCACTAACGGTTGACAGACTGTTCCTTTGCCCTACCCAGTTTTTCTAAAGGTTCCTCACAATTGCTGATCTATCCTCAAATCCTTCCCTTCCAACCTAATAAATTTACATATGATGGTAATTTACTAATTTTTATGTAATTTTTTTTTTATTGTAAAGTTATCTATCCATTTAAATACAAATGCATAAGAATTATACTCTATTTTTATGATTTGGTTTATTATTTGTTGCGAGATAAAAATTATGGATGTATTCATGATACGGGTAAAGAAAGTTTTAATATTTTTACTCTTGAATTAGATCCTACTACTCGATGTAAAGTACAATCAAATGTCTTTGACATTGATGATAGTGGCGAAGAAGATGGAAATGAGCTTTTTATGCTTTGTGTGAGTTATTAGTGGACCATATGATTTACTTTTGATTATAGATTAGTGATTGTATTTGTTTGTTGCATGATGCGTGTTGTTTAGATCTTTTGTTGATAACATTTATTTGATAAATTAGAACTTTAATTATTGTAATTTATTAATTGTATTTCTTAAAAAAACGTAGGAAAAATAATTAATATTTTAAAAAAAAAATCTTCCGACCCCGTAGGCCATTACGACCCGCATACTCTCGGGTTGGGCTTTGAAAAACATTTGTTTTTCTTACCCTGGGCCTAAACCTTGATTCCCAACTCTAAATGTAAGTTCTAATTTGGGAGTTAATTTGGTCAAAAATGTAATTGTTTAACAATTTTTCATCAAATTAATCCTAATGATATTCCTTCAACAATAATAAAATAGGAGAGGGAGGGAGAAAATTAAGGAAGATGTTTTAGAACATATCATATTAACTAACTTAATTAACATTATAAATATACTTAAATAAGTTAAATAGATCTTATAGTAAAGACCATGTGAGAGTAATTATGATAATTAATTTCTTAATGACTTTTTATAATATACATATTAATTTTATGTTTCATAATACTTTTAGACGTTGGGTTTGAATCTTTCACTACCATATGAACCTCACCCCATCCTTACGATTTGAACTAATCCAAACGAATTATGATATTGTGGATGAACTTTAAATAAGTTACCTTTTTTTTTTAATTGTCATCGAATATATACTGGAATTAGATGTCAAATCCATGTATTTGCAAAGTATTCTAAGAAATAATCTATAATGTTTATAACTTATAAGCAATGCAATTTCTTATAAATTTTGAATTTAAAAACATGGGAGTGAAATTTATTGAATAGTAAATTTAGTATAATACTCCTCTAATCCTTAATGTTGGTTCTGATTCGGGAGTTAATTTTGGTCCTAAATATAATTGTTTAACAATTTTTCCTTAAACCAATCCTATTGATATTCCTTCAACAATAATAAAATAGGAGAGTGTGAGAGAAAATTAAGGAAGATGTTTAAGATATTTTAGAACATATCATATGAACTAACTTAAGTAACATAATAAATCTACTCAAATAAGTTAAATAGATCTTATATTAAAAACCAAACGAGAGTAGTTATTATAATTAATTTCTCATGTGTGTGTGAGAGGAATTAATTAGTTGTCGCTCTTATTTATTTTGATATTGTGTAAAGGAAAAAAAAAAAGATATTGTGTAGATTTTAACTTGGAAATGTGGTTTTGTAATACCACTACTCAGCACACAGAATTACAAAAACTAGACCCATAGTTTTAACAGCTCAGCACACTGAATTAACAAATTTTAGTAAACAGTTTCTCCCTTTCCAAAACCACCATCTCTTTATTGAAAATCATATCCATGTTTATGCCATCACACCTTCAACTATATATACAAGGATTCAACCATAATATCCCAATACACATTCTACACAGAGCAAATCCGATAGAAATGCTTAGCATGACTTCAAAGGAGACTTCAATGTTGAGAACAATGGTACAACTATATTATCAGATCAATGGAGTACCAAAGGTGAGTCAAATGCTATTACTTTATCTGTGTCAAGATTACTCTCTACGATTTATCTTTCTTTCTAATATTTCCACTATACATAATTTAGAAAACACGATCTACACAAATTAAAAACGTATGTTAAGTTTTATGTACAGAATGATATTTTGCTTGTGTGATTGATGCAGATGTTGCCGAAAGAAGAGTTCTAATAAGGACTCTACTTTTGTTGAATGGGCCTTTGGTGTATGATCTGTTGAGGATGGAAAAGGTATTTTCACCTTTTACAAAGTCATCTAGAACAACCAATTCTTAAGTTCACAAAGAACTCGCCATTCGCCCGTGTTTCAAAAACTCCATACGAAGTGAAGCTTCACCATGCTATGTTTTGAGACTTGAAGAAAATAGTTATTTTATCTTTTTTTCTGCTTAAACCTCCAGATTCTTCAGTATGTATATAATCTATATATCAGGCTATAGAGGTTTCTCTCCCTTTAGATCTCTTTGGTGTCCTTTTTTAATTTCAGATTTTTAGTTGTGTTCTCAATGGTTTGTGGCACTTATATGCAAGCGAAGAAAAACGGAATATGTCCGCAATAAAAATTTTGGGTATTAAATTGCCGACCCACACATTATGTATTTCCATCATATCTTCATACGGTTAACTGTTGTGTCCAGTTGTCAAATGCTAAGAATTGATCACACCCATGCCAAGTTTTTTTTCCTTCTATATTATCAATTAATATAAAATATATGAAAAACACAGACATCTATGTTAATGTATTAGTCAATTCTTTTGTTTTTGCACTTTTTTTAAGAAAATAGGATTTAGTATGACAGCTAATATTTCAAGAGAGACAGCTAATTTTTATAGGTATATCAGTTCCAATCATGGCTATATATAATGTACAAATTATTCATTGATACATGATACATGTATGTTTTTATTTTCTAGAAAGGCTACAGCGAAAATCCGCTACAAACAAATAATGGTGATAAACTTTAAATAAGTTACTAAATTTTTTGAATTGTCATCATTTATGTAGTTGAATTATATTTTCCAAATCCATGTATTTATAAAGTATTCTAATAAATAATTTATAATTTTTATAACTTATTAATGATGTAATTTTTAGAAATTTTAAATTATGTATATAGATAAATAAATATACATATTTTTGTTAATGTCATTATTTAAAGTATCGACCAAAATGATATATAGTATTTATGGCTACAAGTTCTTATCTGTCAAATTAATTATTTCCAACTCTTTCCCAATAAAGTTATATATCATATCCAATAAAAAAAGTATATTGCATCGTTTTATTTATTTTTTGTATAAATATTGTCTTTTTAAAAAGGGAAAATATCATATAAAAACGGTTAAAATAGAAAAATCCTAGATTAGGTTAGTAAATTTAACAAATCTTAAATTGGGTCAATGACCCAATTTATAATATTTAAATGTTAAAAAATTTCCAATAATACCCTTCATGTATCGTCCAAAGAGAAAACCATTGGAGTCTCTGCCTCGGTCGGTTGCTTCTTCCTTCTCATCCTTCTTCTTCCCTACTCTCCGAGGTCATCATTCTTCTCCTCTCTAACTTTCGCTTCTGTACACAACTTTTTCCTTTCTCTATTCGGTTATTTTTCCAACAATTGTATCGTGCGCGTATAGGCATCAACTTCATCTCTTCTCACAAGACTCCACGGTTTGTTCCAGAATCGGATGAACTAACATAGGCTTGTGCTCGAACCAGAACTCCCACCAGTCATACATATATACACATATGCCACTTGTGACTGCGAGCTTTTATGCCTTCATCTCTATAACAATCTATTTGGATAGCATTACTCAAATCGATTGAGGAATGAAGATTAAATTCGAGCCTCCAATGAATTTTCTGTGATTAGAGTTTTTACATAGCGCTTAAACAATATATTCTGTCTCCAATTTTGTTTTTTTTAATAACTACAGGATATAAGAGTAATTTGGCCCAAATTTTAAATCCCTAATTGTGTCACATAATCTAATTAATAATTTGTTAAGTTTAGTAACCCAAATCAGAATTTTCCTATTTCAACCGTCTTTATATGGGATTCTCCCTTTTAAAAAAGATCTACATTAAAGATTTTTTTAATACATGAAAAAAGTAACAATAACATTCGCAGCTTTCAAATTTAAATAACACTGCTTAAAATAGACATAGATCCATCAAATGCTAATAGGTTATATAACTTAATTCTCAATTAAGTTTATTAACATATTTGATAGTATCATTTATTTATCAAAAACATAATAATATTTCAAATATGTTATTTTCTTTTACTCCATCTTTTGATTACAAAATATTTAAAAAAAAAAAAATCTCAATAACAAAATTCTACATGATCAAGATTCCAATCAAGACAATATCTAATATAGAAAGTACTAATTTTAATTCCTAAAATGATCAAGTACTTTTTTTGCCGACTCTAGTCTAGAAGCTCGAGTGCACTGTTTCATTTGGTGCCCAAAATCAAAGACAACTAATTCTTATCTTATAATAAATCAATTTTATATATTAAAAATATGTTTTACATATATTTATATTTAATTTCTCATATCATTGTGCTCAATCACTAGTGCAAAAAAGGTTTTTAAGACCGGACAAAAGAGGGGTCGTAAGATCGGATATGCGACCGGTCTTGTTCCAGCCGGTATTAAAAGTCTACCATTTAAGACCGGACTCGAACCGGTCTTAAAGAAACTCTTTTAAGACCGGACATTTAAAAACTTGGGTCTTAAAAAGTTGTACTAAATGAAGCCGAAATATTTTTTGTTCGGTCCTAAAGCTCAACTTTTAAGACCGGCCAAAAAAAAAAAGGCCGCTCTTAAAAGATCGTAATTATAAGACCGGACAAGACACATACGGTCTGAAAAATAGCGGCTCCTAAGACCAGACGACTAATTATACACGGTCTTAAAAGACTGACTTTCAAGAGTGGATGATAAATACATCCGGTCTTAAAGATTTTGATTTAAGACCGGACGTCTAAATCTACCGGTCTTAAAAGACCAACTTTTAAGACCGGGTTTAATATCAAAACTCAAAAGTCGTCCTGACCTTTAAGACCGGTCATATAATTACATTCGGTCTTAACAAGTGAACATTTAAGACCGGCTTATTATTTCCGGTCTAAATTTTCCCGAATTTTTCCCCCGTTCTTCTTCGATTATATATATATATACACACAAATCCACCACCCAATCCAAAGACATAAAAGTCGATACTTTAAGCTACAAACTATGAACAATTATTTGAATAAATTGAATTGGAAAAAGAATACAAATATTATTCACCATGAAGCTATTTGGCCTCTTAATTAATGATTACTATGACTACAACACCTAAATTAATTCATACAATAAAATAACTTACTTACAAATACAATAAGTTACAAGTACAACATACATGCGCCCAAAATAATATTCACCATGCCTTCATCTCGATTCCCCCACCCAACAACGTAACATCCTCTATATAACATGCCCCTTTGGATCGGATCCGCCACAAAAATAAACAAGAACAAAATTCATAGTCGGTGACATTAACTATGAACATAGATAGAAGGAATATAATATATATAGTTAAAGCCTTAAAGTCTTCAAAGAAATCTGCATATGAATATTACCTTATGAATTGACCCTTTTATAAAGTGATATCTTCCCATATCCCTTCTTGATGATCACTTCTTATGCCGGGTTCATTATCCGCTTCATCTTCTTCGTTCATGTCCAGGTAGACCCCTTGAAAAAGGAGTACTCTCGGGAATACCATAATTTGAATTCATTTCCTCATCAATATCAATGACCCTTTTTCCTTGGAGAGCTATAGACCACATTTTATTTTCTTGATCGGTGATATAGAACACTTGTTTTGCACGGGTCCGCCATAATAAAAGGTTCATCTCCAAAACTTCTACCATTGACATCGACTAATGTAAATCCTAGCCGATCGATCCGAACACCATTATTGACATTAACCCACTTGCATTTGAAAATGAGAAATCTAATTTTCACATAGTCCACCTCCCAAATCTCTTCAATAACCCCATAATATGGCATGACGCCAATAAAGGGCTCTTGTCTTTGAACTGGAGAAGTGCATAGATTCAGCCTCTAACATAACACCTTTGTTCGGTGTGCTCGTATCATCTAGGGACTTCGTGTAAAATGTATAACCATTGATCACATACGAATTCCAACTTATGACATCAACCTCGGGACCACCTGCTAACCATTTGATTGTATCGAAACACATTCCTCTCCCTCGACCTTTTGTTTGAACCGGTTTGCAAAAGTTCTCGTTATGCTCCCTAATCAACCTTTGTTCGGTCATTCGATGATTTTCTTTCCTTACAAATTTTTGCTTTATGTGCAGCTATGCGTCGGCTTGAACTTCATCGACGTTATTCAAGATGTATAAGTGGACTTATGACAATTCATCGGGATCCACACTCTTTACGGAAGCCCCTCATCTACCCCCATTGACATCGACGTTTTGGAAGCCCAATATGTCTTACTTTGGCCAAATACTTTTGACAAAATTCTATGGCTTCTTTAGAAACATATTTCGAACAATCGATGCTTCGGCGGTATGCGTTCTTCACGTACCCTTTTAGGAATTTCATAGATCTTTCAATTGGGTACATCCACCGTAAATGGATAGGGCCACACATCTTTATCTCCCTCACTAGATGAACAATTAGATGAACCATGATGTCAAAAAATGTAGGAATAAAAAGCTTCTCAAGGTGGCACAAGATAAGATATCATTCATCTCCAATTCATCCAACTTTTCAATCTCGAAAACTTTACTACAAACCGCATTGAAGAAGAAACAAAGTCTAGTCAAAATGTGTTGAAGATCATATTCGGTGATGCCTCAAATAGCTACTGGGAGTAGCTGTTGCATCAAGACATGAAAATCATGAGACTTTTGGCCTACTAATTTCAAGTCCTTCATCGATACAAGCCTCTTCAAATTTGAAGAATACCCTGTGGGAACTTTTGTGTCATGTAAACACTCACAAAAACTTCGTTTCTCATCCTTAGACAAAGTATGAGAAGGGGGGACAATAAGTTCTCTTCCCATCGGCCTTGGATGTAACTCTTCGCGTATTCCCATTGCTATCGGATCCAATCTTGCCTTCACACCATCCTTGGAACTACCTTGTATGTTGAGAAGCGTGCCGATAATACTATCACATACGTTTTTCTCCACATGCATGACATCAATACTGTGTCTCACATCAAGATTGCGCCAATATGGAAGATCGAAGAATACAGATCTCTTTTTCCATATATTTGTTTCTTTTCTACTCTTTGCAGTCTTACCGAAGACGACATTGATATTTTTCACATTTTCATAAACTTGCTCCCCAGTCAATGCCACCGGAGCATCTTCATACTCTTGGCCACCAAAAAAGGCTTTCTTTAATCGACGATATGGGTGGCCCCGTCTAAGAAATCTCCTATGTCCAAGATAAACCGTCTTTCTTCCATGTTGAAGTTGATGGTAGCGTGTGCCTTCTTCACAAACCGGACATGCTTTATGGCCTTTTACACTATACCACGACAAGTTCCCATATCTTTGGGAAGTCGTTTATAATACAAAATATCATGGCTCGTATTTTAAACACCTCCTTCTTGAAAGAGTCAAAAACATCAACATCTTCGCCCACAACTCCTTCAAGTCTTCGATCAAGGGTGAAGGTAAACATCAATGTCATTTCCGGGTTGTTTCGGTCCCGAAATCAACATAGATGACATGATGTACTTTCGTTTCATGCATAACATTGGAGATAAGTTGTAAATAATCGTAGTACAGGCCATGAACTATGTATGCTGCTAAGGCTTCCATATGGATTCATGTCATCCGTGCTAAGGGCAAGCCTAAGGTTCCTAGGTTCTTCGCCGAAGTTCGGAAATAATTGATCGATTTTCTTCCATTGAGAAGAATCGGCCGGATGTCGAAGCTTTCCATCAGAAATCCTCTCATCTCGCATGCCACCTCAAATTTTTTGCATCATTTTCATTCGCAAACAACCGCTTGAACCTTGGTATGATTGGAAGATACCACAACACTTTTGCAGGCCCCTTATTTGATTTGTACCTTGGGGTTTCACATTTCGGACAATTCTGCTCCTCTTCAAACTCTTTTCTATACAATACGCAATCATTCGGGCATGCATGGATCTTTTTGTACTCCATCCCCGAGTGGACAAAGTATTTTCTTAGCATCATAGTATCGATGCGGTAACACATTATCATCCGGAAGCATGTCCTTAAAAGCCTCAAGCATTTCGAAAAACTCTTGTCGCTCCATCCATGACGTGCCTTCAAGCTTACCAATTTCAATACAAAGCATTCAACAATTGGTATTTTTTACACCCACGGTATAGAGGGGTCTCGCATCACGGCACATATTACCATATGCATGTGATTGATGAAAAGCCTCTTCTCCTACATCACGGATAATGTCCTCTATGTGATCATCCATATTCGTGTCATTATCATCAAAGGCCACTTCCCTATGTTGAGACCCACTTGGTATTTTTTCACCATGCCATACCCATACTGTATAAGTCTTACAAATTCCTTCACAAATTAAATGTATGTGTATAACTTCAGGACTTAGTCGCCTCTCATTCAAACATTTTACACAAGGGTAATAAAACTTCCCACCATCAGCATGGGTATTTTGTTTAACAAATTTTATAAAGTCCCTCACCCCATTATGATATTCAACACTCGTCCGTTTAGCATTTATCCAACTGTGATCCATAGTAGAATTTCTATATATATAGACAGAAAGATTTAACATACATATATATGCTCAAATGTCGGTTATGTCTTTTTTTTCCTTTTTTTCTGGATAAACTTGCTCATTAAATGCAGAACGAAGAATCACTTTTGGTCATAAATGTATCGCAGTGAATCCAAGAACCAAAATAAATGCACGATGAGGAAATTAAATGCATCGCGTGAAGGTCTTGTGGACTCACCTATAGCATATAAATTCAAATGCGTTTGCTTAGTTTTTCTTCTCTCGCCACGAACGTTGATGTTGCAGAACGCAAAAGTAACCTAAAAACATTTATTGGTCAGTTGGGTAGGTCTAAAGTGCAATTATAATCTTCAAAATACAATATCCATTAACAACACGAAACCCACAAGAACATTTGATCGATTTCGCTCAACCCGGGAAAAACCTAGAACGATGAGCGGGAAAATCATAAAGTTATATAACCGAAACACCTCTTACGGCTTGGTCTATAGACGTTTAGCTAAGGAACCAGAAAGTGATTGTCGAGAGAGCAACGTGAACCGCGTGATGAAGTGGCGACGAACACGAGTAACACTTTAGGCGCGATAAGAGAAGTTCGAGAGAGGGAAATTTAATATTCCACGCGACAGAGCGAGACATGTTTTATATTTTGGATTTTATTAAGACCGGAGTTTTATCATACTCCGGACCTAAATTGAGACAATTAAACGGTTCATTAAAAAGTAGACGGTTCTATATATAAAATTTTTTAAGACCGCCGTTTTATAATACTCCGGTCCTAAAATTCCTCGTTTTTGTGATTTCTAAAAAAGGATTTGGCGAGCACAGCAACTGAATGAATAAAAATTAAAGGAAAACTGGAGTTTCTTTAATTACATATATTACTTGCATATGCACGTACACAAGAAAAAATACAAAAGAAAAACAAGTAGAAAATTATCAAAAACAAGAATCTGACTAAACATCTCCTAAAGCTTATTATCCTCCAAAGCCTTGGCGATTTCGGCGTGAACAACATTAATTTCCCGCCGGAGATCAGTAAGTTTTGTCTTACTCGAATTAGCCACAATGCTTCATTAGAAGAAAGAGGAGAGGGGTCGTAGTAGTCGCGGTGGGGCCAAGAGGTTGGAGAGGGGAGCGGGAACCTCTTCATCATCCGAAGAAATAACAATGGGTCCAACGACCCGAGACTCTTTCGTCACAATAGGACGGACTCTCGATGGAGGAGGCGCACCGTATAACGATCGACGGAAGGCACGAGCATCATGACTAAGAGCACCCCTACGAGCGATTCTCTTTATCTAACCATGGTTTGAGCAATTGGGGCGAGAGAGGTATGAAGAGTTAATTAATAAAGGCGAGAGCTGTTCTCGAGATAGCCACGTACGTAGTTTGGAGTTACGAGGTAGTGAGGAATTAATAAGGAGTTATAGGTACGTGGTATAAAATTCCATTATTTAATATTTTTGCAATTCATTTTATTTTAAGACCGACCTTTTATCATTAACCCGGTACTTATAGGTATGTGGTATAAAATTCTATTATTTATTTTTTTTAAGACCGATCTTTTATAATAAGTCCGGTCCTAAAAGTCTTACTTTTAAGACCGACCTTTTATCATTTACCCGGTACTTACACACCTTTGTTCAAATGAATGATGCGAGTCTCTTCGGCTTCCGAGATAAACTTCCCAACTAGGCGTCTCCTCGTATTCGATGAACAATGCGTCTCCTCATTAAAGTTTCCGAGTGTTTCACATTGTTCGGGATGGGTTCTCTATTTAAACCCGTTGTTATTCTTGTACTTTCTTCACATTCTTCTCCCCGGGTCCTCCGTTTCCTCCTCCTCCTCTTCAACCTCGCCCCCACTATAATGGCTACTCCCCCAGGTCCTCCGTTTCCTCCTCCTCCTCTTCAACCTCAACCTCCTCCGCCACCGCCTCCTCCAAATCCGACTGTGAAGCGGTTGGTGCGATCCTGTGGCCGCGTCGATCAAATCGATCGACATTTGGGCCAATTGGTTCGGTTTGCTCATACCATGAACAACAAGCTAAACATGGTACTCCACGCCAATGACGTGAAGTACAATCCCGCCGAAGACGACTCCGACAACTCCGACGACTCGACGACCCCCCCTCCCTCTCCGACTACGAGAGGGATTAGTTTTTTTTTGTTGCTTTTTTATTTTTTTTTTTTTTTTGTGATCGCTACCCCTATAGGGCAGCGTAAAAAAATTAGTAAATAAAATATTTTTAAATTTTGTTCTCGTGCGAGTTTAGTACTTTATCCATTATCGAACACGGAAAGCAATAAACAAGGCAACTATGAAGAATGGATAATGGCGAGACTAAAAAACCTAAAATAAAAGAACGAAGACTTTAGTTAGTAAATCGACGGTCCTAAAAACACACGCCATTTTTGTCGGCTTTGGTTTCCATATCCGATTGCCTCTTGTCCTTTTCATTATCGTCTTTCTTTTTCCGACAAAAAGGAAACAAACAAAACATTGTCCTCGTGTAAATCCAACAACGAAATTGTAGAATACGGTTAAGAACATACAAAAAAAAGGATCTTTTACCTTATTCGGATAAGAACAAACAAAGTGACTATTCTTCTCAAGGTTGGACCTTCGTTATCGTCGGTTTTACCTCCCCATGTTAGAAACAAAGTGTCCTTTTCATTATCTTCCTTCTTTTTCCGACAAAAAGACAAAAGACAAAATAAAAGGGACACCGATAATCTTTGCTCTACACATGGAAAGGTAAAAACGACGATAATGAAGGACCTAGCTTGAGCGTAACGCGAACCTCGGTTGTCTTCAACCCTATCCATTTAATTTGTCTAAAAAGAGGTATTTAAAGGTGATTGACTTTTAAGATCGTACAAATAAAAACATACGGTCCTAAAAGTTAAGCAGACTTGAAAAGACTTTTAAGACCTATTATTTATAATAATACGGTCCTAAAAGTTAAGCTGGCTTTTGAGAGTGACTTTTAAGACCGACTTTTTATAATACGTCCGGACCTAAAAGTTCATGCGGACTTTTAAGCTTTTAGGAGCGGACACTAAAGCAATATACGGTCCTAAAAGTCTCATACTTTTTACACCGAAGACTTTGTGGACCTTTAAGACCGGACAATTTGTTAATGAACGGTCCTAAAAGTCTCAAATTTCAAACACTAAATTAAATAGCTATATCCACCATCCAATAATACATTCGAAACCCAAAATGGACACAAGAAAATTGTTCGAAAAATTAACTAAATTTATTTATTGAATTTTACATTGCCTATGTATATTTACAAATGAATTGTTCAAAAAAATAAACAAATTTACTGAGAAGATCGATTATTGTTGCTACGAGAATATACTTACAAATGAATTTAGGACATTAATTATTATCTTTTTGTGACTCTAAGATCAGACCATACGAGATATTCACAAAACACATTGCGTATGTTCTCCGGTTCATCATGAGAAAAGGGAAGCGGTGCATTGAAACATCGTAACATCAAAGATAGAATCGAATTAACTTGCGTGCATATTTCATTTGTAATAGTAAGCCAGAAACTGAATTACCTTGCATAATATGTAACATCAAATACATTTACCTTTGCAGTTAATTTAGTATCCCCTCGTGTGGTAATATCATACATGTGTTTCATGATGTACGGCCACATAAGTTGGACGCCTTAGGTGGTTGCCGACGGGTCTAAAAAGAACAAGAAATATATATAAGAGCATATATATATAGCTTAATGACCAAGTTCACAAGGCGGTGTGCTACAAATATTGTACCAACCTCGGGTGCGTACCATATGGGGTTGTCCGAGTACCACGCCTTTTCTTTTCTACTATTTGGAAGGTCCTCATGGCACTATCATCAAAATCACAAATTTATCAATGATTCTTTGAAAATTCATAGCAGAGATTTCGAGACAAGAGAATCAAAATGACATGCTTACTCGTTGATGGTGCGCACCAACGTAGGCAATGCCTCACCGTGAGTGGAGCATAAGAAGATAACTTTATGCACCTCCATGCACATGAGGACCAAGCGCCGGTGGCTGAAAATTCACATGATAAACTATACTCGGTGATATATGTAGCAGAATTAAGTGAATTGCGGACAAGATTTTTGATATGGACTGTGGAAGAATGGCAAAAAGTACAACTTTCTTCTCACTTCACACAACCTCTTTGATATGTACTCTGTCTCTCCTCCATGGATGTTTGACTTGAATAGACGGGGCACAAGAATCCAAAATCGTTGATCCCGCCCTTTTGAACCAATTCATGATGCAAGAACCTACAATAATGACATCGATCGGGGAATTAGTATATATGTATGTATGTCTAAACGATGCATTTAAATTATGTATTCATAGAAGAAGATACTTACTTCATAAAAATTTGAACAATTGCATCGGTAAGCTCTGTCGAGGAAGCGGCGGGGACTCAACATCAACGATGTCAACTTGAACGGGCCGAGGATGAGGGACGCCTACTACTTCATTGGCGAGGCCACGATTTATCCTTAAAATATCCACTTTTCATCGAGATCGGATATTTTTTCCCGGCAGCTGACCAACTTAGCGATGGGGATAGAGCTTGAGGAGGGGATGAAGCTTGACGAGGGGATGGAACTTGAGGAGGAGGGGTTGAAGCTTCGGGAGCGGTAGAGACATGTACAAGCATCATTTGGCCAAGGGATGAAGGTTCCCTTGACATCACTCACAAGCTTGGCTCATCGGTTTGGAGAGAGGGAGCGGTGCATCAATGATCACCTTTTCAGCGACACTCGACTTCATCATCAAGCATTTCTTGGTGGTGTACGGTTGATCCCAAGTTGTGAACAGTCCCTTTTGCAACCAATAATCGTCCATCATGATGATCGGGATCCTCACATAAAGGTCACAAGGTTGCTCTAAGCGTCCAACAATGCAGCTCCCTCTAGTGCTCGTTTGCACGGTTGCGAGTGAGTGTGTGAAGGAACACTGGTCTCGGACGATTGCTCAAAAGCAGCCTCATCGACTCGGTTCCTCCCTCATCGGCTCATTTGGGATTGAAACATTGCGGTCATTGAAGCTTCTCTAGTAGCCGTCGTACGGTCCATCTCCTCCCGGGTAACCATACTTTGTCTATGGCGTTTGGATGTACCAAAGACTTGCTTTATGCCTACCCGTCCTCCAATCCCCCTTACACGCCCGGGTGATCCGATTTTCGGTCGCAATGGTCGAACATCATTCCTCCCATCCGACACAAAAGATCCATCTCGCTTCTTTCTTTTTAAGATCTTCTGTAAGATACGGATAACGAGAAGCTTAGTAATGAAACATGTTTAGTAACTAAAAAATAACAATAACGATACTTACAATTCTTTCAGCAACTAGACGAGTTTGTTCACTCGTGTAGGCGCCGCTTGGCTTTTGCCGAATATGCAACCACAACTCCTCGCGACGTATTGGAGATGGAGGAGCATGTATCACAGAAGGATTGGATTACGCTTCATCATCCAATCTCTTCCGCTTGGCCGCCATCAAATCTTTTTCGGCCTTTTGATATCCGCGAGAAGCCCTATGAGGGCAATCATTCTTTCTACCTATCTCCTGTGCTTGTTCCCTTCTTTTTGTGAATCGGGATTGAAAACATCTATTAATTATGAATTCCAGCCATGCATGTCACTAACGAAATTAGAGAACTTCGCTTCATATGAATGTCAATCAAACGGTAGTCAAATTCTTCACTTCATCAAGTTTCAACATTTTATTTAAGGAAGATGTAGAATTGTAGAAGAAATTGGAGCTATGTTTTGTAGTACTAGCTAGATAGATAGGTTAAGAAACAAAAGAGAATTATGCTTACGAGAATAATACAAACTTGATCTTTTTAAGGCATCCAGTAGGATCAGCAGTCCCCATTAGATAGTAACAATTGGGTATATAAAGTTTCCCCCTTTTAAAACTATTCATTTCCTCATTTGCAAGACAAACCATTACACAATTAATACCTTCTCATCGGTAATTTACCTTTTCGGGGTTGACATATCGACTTGCATAGACAAAGGCGCGGGAAATGTATACTTCTATTCACACACCGAACCATTATATAACTAACAGGATTAGATGAACACAATAACATTCACATATCCGCACAGGTTAATAAGCAAACAAAAGGGAAAACAAAACTAAATATAAACTCACCAAAGCTTCAGGAGTGGTCCGCAGAAGAACAAATTGTCGCCAAATTCGTTCATCAATAAATGTGTAAACTTCCCAAGGATATTTGGCAGGCAAAACCTCGGAGAAAATATACGTGTTAGCGAGAAAAGTCTTAAACTTCCTCCACCGATCAGCACAATAAGACAATGTCTTGTCTTTCAACTTCTGACAGTCAGGGACAGTGTATGTAACCCGGATAGTCTCCCAAATAGGATCCTTTACATTCTTAGAGTCCACACTTTTCCACTCATCTGTCAAGATGCTAACCTTTTGCATGCTAGACAGCCGACAAAACTATTATATTTGCTTTTATTAGGACCGACGGGTTCCAACCTTGCATCAAAGCGAATCTCGAGCTTTGACCCAAAAGTCTAACTTAGGGTCACATCCATCATTCGTGTGCCTCTTCTACCACGGCGTGCGGGCGATTACGAGCCTCATTGTGAGATGAAGAGGGTTCGTTCTCACTCACACCCGTCACACCGAAGGCGGCGTTGCCGAAACACGAATAGAATCGTTTTCACCGTCCATTTTCGAGACGGGAAGAGAGGAATGCCGAGAAAATGAGAGAGTAACAAGGGCTGATGGTACGTGGGCGAGGAAGAGAGGTAATGCAATAGGAAGGGTTTGAAACGTGAACGAGGTTCTCCACGAGTAACAAAAGCTTTCACGCGAAGAAATGTATATCTTGCGTTGATTTTTAAGACCGGATGCAAAAGAGACGGTCTTAATATTTACATTAATCCGGTCATATTAAAAGTCCGATCTTAAAAGTTTAACATTTAAGACCGTTCCTTGTAAAACGTGGTCTTAATATTAATGAACTTTTTCGCACCGGAAGTATCATATGTCCGGTCTTAAAAGAAAACTTTTAAGACCGTCTTTTTGATAAGTTCGGTCTTAAAAATTTAGACTTTTTATATTTAAATTTTTCCTTATTATGTTTTACCGCGAGAAAATATAAGTACGGCTATATGAGATATATTTAGTAAGTAATTGAAATTTCAATTCAATTTTTAAGACCGGTTGTTTTTTAGTCGGTCTCAATAATGTTTTTAAGAACAATGAGAAATTGGTCCGGTGCAAGAAGTTCTTTATATTTACGGGCGCCACCTTAGGTGATTCCTTTAAGACCGGGGTGTCGATTCTCCGCTCTAAATGAGGCGGTCTTAAAGCCCTTTTTTGCACTAGTGAATATATAATATGATTAAATAATTTATTTGGCTTCTTTAATCTCTCTAAAAAAAACTAATCTGATCTTATAATTAGGACCAAATAAAGGTAATAGTATAATGTCATAACTGAAAAGCACGCACAAAACGCAGAATTTTGCCCACAATATATAATATAGTACAAAGAATACCACAACACAGAGAATTAACAAAATTTTGCACACTGTTTCTCCCATTTGTTTATTGAAAATAATAAACAAATGAAGATGACATCCATAATTTATTTTAAATATTTTTTTTTTTCTTTTTCTTTTTCTTTTTTTTTTTTTTTTGGGGGGGGGGGAAGCACAGAGATCTATGTTATATCAGTGACAGAGAATTTTTATCTGGTATATCACTTTTAATGATATATCATGTTTATTTATAGCTGTATGCTTTTAGTTTCTCTATACAAGAATCCACCAATAACAAATAATGAATTGAAGATGACATCCATAATTTGGATACACGTTTTTGTCTTTCAAATTAACTATTTTCAACACTTTCCCAATAAAATTAACTATCATATCCAATAAAAGGGTCCAATAATTTGTCTTTCGTTTTAACTATTTTTTAATAAAAATTGTCTTTTAACTTGAAAACGAAAAACCGGAATCTACCTGCAACATTTTTTTTATATAAGAAAAAGAAACGATCGCAGCTTTCAAATTTAAATAACACAGGCGTATTTTAGATATAGATATCACTTAATTCTCATATGTGTTTATTAATTATTATCATATCTATTAGATACAATCTTTTGTTAGTTAAAAGTACAAATATATTTTAAATCTGTTATTTTCTTTTATTCCATCTTTTATTTACAAATTTAGAAAATCACAATAACAAATTTCTACCAGATCAACATTCCAATTAAGAAAATAGATAACTTAAAGAAGAACTTATTTTATTTCCTACCATTCTCAAATACCTTTTTCATCAACCCCAAAATGCCCAAGGAAAATACTTAGGTCAAGATGCTTATATCCATTTCGTCAAATTCTCCAATCACAGGTGATCATGTGTTCTATTTTTGAATTATTATCATTTAACTAAAACCCAAATGAAAAAAAAAAAAATACAACATGTCGTTATGCATGATTGGAAAACTTGATATAATGGATGTAAGGAACTTGATGTAAGTATGGTCCAATGTCTAAGTACATTGATTCATTCAATGCACAAAATCAAATACAATTAATTCTAATCTTATTAATTATAAATCAATTTTATGAATTAAAAATATGTTTTATATTTATTTATGTTTACTTTCTCATTTCCTTGCGCTTAAATTTTTTCAATAAAATAAGATTTTTTAGATAATATTTTACAGAAATTATTCACGCATTGATGTTTGTTCCTATAAGTTTATACTATGAAAACAATAGTAAATTTATTATAATTAATTTAAAATATACACACACATATATACACATATGTATCAGAAATTAATTAGTTGTTACTTTTACTACTTATTTTGGTAATGTGGAACTTTCAGCTTCAAAAAGTAGTTATGTAATACCATAACCACTCACAAAATTGGCAAAATTTTGCCTACAGATACTATAAGCACAATAATATATATGGCAATAGAATTGACAAACCTTTGCCTACATAACAGTACAGATTTAACAAAATTCACCAAACAGTTTCTCCCTTTTCCAAACCACCATCTCTCTATTGAAAATTAACGCCTGAGTTTGTGTCATCATAGGCCTTCATCAGCTATATATACAAGAATAATTCAACCTCACTATTTCAATAATAGAAAAACAAATTAAAAGCTCTTAGCATGACTTCAATGGAAACTTCAATCCTGGGAACGATGGTACAACCTTATTATCAAATCAGCGGAGTAACAAAGGTGAGTCTAACATTATTATTCTATGTATATTAATACTGTACAATTTTTTTCCTTCTAATCTTGCCACTCTCTTGTACATAATTTGGAAAACATAATATCCGCTCTCTCTCAATTCTCAGTGTCATTCAAACCTTTGATTGAGTAAGTGAGGATTCCGTTCCTCTCAACCAACCAACATGACACTCGAACATTAACTTAGAAAACATAATCTACACAAAAACTAATGTTAACACTTCTACAGAAAGCATTTTTAATGTCCATTTTTAGGACCTTTATCGTTGAAAGTTTTAAAATAGAAGTTCCTTTAAAAAAAGATGATGCAAGTAACTTACAAAGTCTGTTTTGAAAAAACAGATGTAAGTAACTTACAAAGTCTGTTTTGAGAAGAAGCTTTCCTTTTTCCCAGATTGCCCTAGCCATGGGAATCCCCTTCAACGACAACTTTTGAGAAGAAGCTCTCCTTTTGTACAAGCCCAAGGATATCGGAGTGATGAGGGATATCAATTTGTGCGACAATGAGTACGTAACAGCATTGCAACGTCCCTGTCGTGATATCCGTTCAAGCAAGAGAGACCACTACAATGTCTTCTTGAGCCCGCGGTAATAGCAAAGGCCGTGGTCAATTTGATGAACAACAATAAGATTGCTGGACAAAGCAAAGAGGTGAAAAAGTCATGCTGATTGAGGGCAGTAGTTTTGCAGACCCAATACAGATAAGCAGCACTTGAGGGAAAATAGGAACCGAGATGCAAAAGCTTTATTTTTCCTCCAACAAGCTAAAATTGCATTTGCAACTACTTCTAAAGAGGCATGACAGATTTTGAAGATTAAGTTTGAAGTCTTATTAAAAAGACAAGTTTGGTGACCTTTGAAACAAGGGGAGTGTTGGATTATTTAGATTAATTGTTATTTTATTTGATTATTTGATATTTCTTATATCTTAAAATTAGATATGGATATTATATCTTAAGATTATATCTAAGTTATTTTGATTTGATAAAATTAAATTCTAGGATTAGTTTTAAATCTGTCAAGCTCATATGTATTCTTTTTTATTTAAGGATTAATAATAATATTTCAGAGATTCTTAGTTTACCTTTGCATCTATATAATCCTTCAAACAAACAACTTTACTGTGGAACATATTCAGCCGCCATAATGCGTGAGACCTACACGTGTGTTAAGAAACATCCGTCAGAATTGAAGGCAATAATAGTATAATACAATGTAAATTCTCTATCTACATCATGCCAAGAAATCTAAATTCACTTTGAGAAAAAATCTGCATCCATCAAAAATCAAAGCAGAGAGAAAACACACATGACTTATCACAGGAAATAGGAGCTCATGTTAAATATGGCAATTCGAAGCAAGTTCCTCGTCTGTCAAATTAATTTCATATGAGTAAATATCCTACGGAATCCACTCAAAATTCCTGTATGTTATGAAGGATTCTAATAGAAATGACTCAAAAGGAAAGCGAGCGGTTCAAACTTCAAACCACCACCACCACCGAATCTATCACCAACAAGATCAATCATCAGGAGGTAAGTAATAATTTCACATTACTATTCCAATCCGAAAGCTTTGTGGTTGCAAGCACTGAAGTCGGCAAAAGATGGTGGATCGGACCAAAGGCAAATCCTGGACCATCTTCCTCAGTCAAAGAAAGATTAGTTCTTGCCATTGTGTACCTAAAAGAATACAGCAAAAATACCAACGTGTTTCTTCAGACATGGGTGCCCACTAGGAGATCATCCCTAGCTGATGATCCAAACTGTAATAATAAGAATAAGGATGTTGAATATTACCGAAATGTTTCCAAAGGTTATTATCATAATCATCATCAGTTGGCTGCTGCCGACGAGGAATCTGCTCAAGAGTTTCGATTAGTCCTAGGAAAGTTGCCTGATCATCATCATCAGAGGAGTGCCCCCACTAGTGTTCGGTTTTTCAAAAGTCATGAGTATGTTTCTTATGTAAATTATGCGCGATTGCACTATGAGTTGCTTGGATCGATGGCCCTTCCATATCATCGGACAGGCTGGTATGATATACATACATACATATATGTTCGAATCTGTCATGCATTTTCTTTTACCTTTTTCTTAACTTCAAAAAAAGTTGACAATAAATAATCTCTGAATGACTAGGATTCCAAGCATATTGATGAAGAAAGAAAGGGAGGCAGCAGGGATAGGATGTGTGATAGGAGTGTGTGCTATGATATCTCGATCTCATGGCTGCTCAATAGTGGGGTCTATATTAGGTAAGATCTCAAGGTACAAGTTGAGGACGACAACGTTCTGCAGATAAGCGGGGAGAAGGTGAAGGAAGAGGAAGAGAATAATGACAAGTGGCACCGCCTGGAGCGGCACCGTGGCGGCTTCATCCGGCAATTCCGGCCCCCGGAAAATGCTAAAATGGATGAGATCAGTTGCAAAAGGGCGGAAGGTGTGTTGACTGTTACTATCCCCAAGGAGACACCACAGAACAAGAACGTGAGAGCAATCAATGTCTATTAATTAGTATCCAAAACATATGGAACCTAAGTAGTGCGGGTTATAGTAATGGGTCTTAATGGAACTAGTGGACGTTTCTGTTTTTGTGATATATATATACAGAAAAAAATCTTTAGCACAGCCAAAATATAAACATATTGAACTACTCCTTTTAGTTCTTATTATAAGGCATTAACTAATAAGTATATATATTTGGTTATTTTTGTAAGGCACTTGGTTGTTTCTAAATAGTATTAAATATTTTTATGTATACCCATAATTAAAAAGGTTGTGAGTGAAAGTAATAATTAATAAAAAGTAATTATTACTCTTTTTTTCGAGCAAAAAAGAGTAATAATTAATATGATATTAGAGTTTAGTATAATCAATAGGGATAATATTGAAAATTACTTAAATTTTAGGACAAATTTAATGACTTTAACTGTTTTTATTGACTTGTGAGAATTGTTAGTTGGTTCCTTAAATAAGGACCAGAATGAGCATTTACTAAATAGTATCAAATAACCTTGAAAATACAAATAAATAATAACTGATAATTATAAGTCAAAGCAATATGTAAGATGATACTAACTTTTTCGATATTTCAAACAAGAATTTTACTTTCTTCTCATAGCCCAATGAGTAATAAACAAACATTATCTTTACATAGAAGATAAAAAATTAACTGGGGCCAAATTTGTAGCCAAATAAAATATCATATAATAAATACATATATACTTTCACAAATTTTATAAGATCAGCCGGGGCCAGTTAGGGCCCCAGCCATAAAAGGGTTCCTCCACTACACACACACACATATATATATATATATATGTATCATGTATGTATATATGTATGTATGTATTTTTTGGTCAAATATATATGTATGTACGTACGTACGTACCAGGTAACACGATAACAGATGTGTTTGTTCCTTGTTACCACCCGTGCTCTAATTTCAACTGTACGTTTAGACTTTAGAGGAAAAGTGATGGGCCGCCTTTGCAATAATGAGGCCCACGTAAGTTGGGTCTGTTATGACTTTATACACTAAATGAAAAATGGCCCCATAATTATGAACCCATCAAGTTCAGTTATCTTCTCTTTCCTGTGCATGTGTATGATTTTTATCGTCTTAGCAAAAAAAAGAAATGATTTTTGTCGTTGACCAAAAAACCAAAAGACTGTATGATTTTAGTCTTAGGCGCTACAAGTTTTGCTTTGTGAAATTTTCAGATTACTGGAAGAAAGATGTTTAACTTATTCCTCGTCTTTAGGTTCAACTAGCGAACGGGTCGGACACTCTCAACAAAGAGAGGGGGTTCAATCCTGAAGTTAGCCAATGCGCTGGGGAGGTATCCTAGGGGTCTGCGAAGTAACGGTAATCCAGGCTAAGTTTGAGGCATGTGTTTCTTAGTTATGAATTCCCTGCGAAGTGAGTTCTAAGCACCCTGCCCTTAAACTGTGGATGAGCCCAACCACTCTCCTAAAATTTATATATCAAACAAAACAAAAGTTTAACCTGATATATTTTGTGGTTGACGTAGAGCTTTAAATAAAATATTCTCTCCAGCCCAAAAACGATTCTTCACGTTTCTAGCACAATGTCTTGTTAAAACATATAGAATTGTAAATACTCTGTACATATAGATTGGGGTTGTAGTAGTTAGTCTATCTCTGTATGTCATCGTAGTTTTATATCTTTTTTTTAATTAAAGTTTTATATCTTATTGGGGAAGGTAGTTTATCATCTTTCAAGAGTATTGCTCATTGAATCATTGTCTGCCAAGTTAACAGTAATTAGTAAATAAATCCCCAAGAAAAAGAAAGATTGAGTTTTATTTTATTTTTATGTTTTTAAAAAAGGAAGATTGAGTTGATTCCACTTGATGTTGAGAAAAAACAAAAACAAAAAGATTTGAACCGATTTGATTGTTGTTACCAATTGATTCAATCTGATTGTTATTGTATTTGGTCATAACTAAACCAATTTAATTAAGTGGTTTAGATTGGATTAAAAGTGAAGCATGCTTGCTTGTATGAGTAGGATTCATTCAATTTGGTTGTTATGTCCAATTAGATCATTAAAAATCTCGTATGATCAATTTAAGTGCATTTGTTGCAAACTTGAGAGATTCTTTTCTCATAATTGAAGGGAAACAAAAAGGCATTCATTTACACTTTTATGAAATATTCATGTAAATAAAGCACAAATATGATACTCCGTTTAAAACTATTACCTTTTATATAACTCAACGATAACATTTTAGACTCAACGATTAGAGAAAAAACATAAAATTTAACTTAGTCGATCCGTTTAAAACTCTTGACTAAATTGACTGAGGGACTGGTTTTATTGGTATAACCAGTGCAACTCTGATGGGATTTTAATGCCATAACCTAACTAGACCTTGCTTTTACTATCGGCCATGGTAGCAAGTGAAACTTGGTGGCTCTTGGCAATCAGCGTAATGGATGAAGAAAAATTGATCGTCCTCCTGAATCAAAGAACAAGAAATTTTGTATCAACGATTCTTGTTGTGATTAGTAGGTGATAATTAAATACAATAAAATTCTTGACTTCTATCTAAATTATTTAAACACCCCAAAAATGAAAAAAAAAAAAAAAAAAAAAAATTAAATTAAATTAAATTAAATTAAACACCCCAAAAACAAAGAAAAAGGCAATCAGTCTGAAATTGACAAAAATTTAGACTCACTTGCATGGTTCAGAAATTATGTGCTGATTACACCTATAATTTGTTTGCATTTTCAAAATTGGAAAAAAAAAAAAAAAAAATTTAACTATAGGCCGGACCCCACTATACATACAAATTTGATCAATATATACACAATCCCATTCAAACACATATAAAAAATTTGTAAAAATTTTTAAATGTACCCATTCGAAAAATTCAATACGACATTAATTACTAATACAATTTACTTTTTTAGAAGGAGAAAATTGAAAAATAAATTTTGGAAAATAAATTCTAAATGTTTTAAATATGATCAAGCCAAGTTAGGAAAAGGAGCTTATATTGTGAATTGGGGGAGTGTCTGTGTTTCAAAATATAAGACAAATTATAAAATCCCTATTTCAATATATAAGGCCATTTATAAAATTTTAAGAGTAATTAATATTTTTTAAAAAAAAAAAAATACTCCAAGAGTATATCAAAATTAGTTAACAAATAATTAATTATTGATAACACCAAAAAAAGACAAAGTTATAAAAAATCAAAATCTTAACTACCTAACTATTTTTCTTGATTGGTTTATTTTAATTAAAAATATCTTATAGTTACAAAATATTAGTATTTAATATGGAGCAGGCTTTAAAAAACAAAAAACAAAACAAAGCATGGGATCAAACTCAATGTAAGAGGGGGTCAGTACTCAGTAGTCAGTACTACAAAGTGGGAAAAAATTATTTCGGAAAAAAACTAATTAATGCCTTATGAATTGATCCTTCAAAGTTAAAAAGTAAATAGAGAAGTCAAAACTCAAATAAATACATTCAGATCTTGTGTCTGTGAATCCTGATTTCACATTCAAATTAAGAAAATTAAAGTACATTTTTACTTTAAAAATGCTTTTGAAAGAGTCATAAACACCCAAAAAAAATTGTAATGCAATATAGTACTCCATCCCATATTAAATATAAGACAAAGTTAACATTTTAAGATAAATTAAAAAAACTAATTAAATTATTTGAAAATATTTATATTTATTACTTTTTAACCCATTTTGTTTAACATATAAACTAATAATATCTAATATAATGATACAAAATATATTATATAATTAAATAACTTATAATGCAATACCGTAAATAATCTTGCAAAATTTATATGTTAATTTTTTATTTGTCAAACTTAATAAAACGTTAGGTACTAACAATTAATATAACAAAACAATGAAGATTTAAAAACTGCAATATTGCATTAATTACAAAAGATTATGTTTATATTATTTCATCAATAGCTCCATCATGAAAAATTTTGAAACAAAAATACACTTTTACCCAAATTTAATACTATACATATAAGATATTGTTCTTTAAATCTAATTGAAGTTTTTTTTTTTCTCACTTTTCACAACTAGCTAAAGTTTTTTTTTTTTTTTTTTGTATACTTATTTTAATTCAATCTTGGTAAAAATATTCAGGCTGAAAAGGGGGGAAAATTGCTGAAAATGCAGTTTCCTTTATGTAATGCATAATAAAGGTTTGTGAATGATTTTTGTTAACAGCTGTCAATATATCGAATATCAGATAATTTCACACACACATATGTATGGTAGCTGTCAAAAGTGCATATAATTCTAAGTAATAGCCAATAAGCACTTGTTACATCGCTAAACTACTTGCTGAGAATAAAAGATTACAGGCAACAACAAAAGACAAGCAGCTGTTACAGATAAACATAAATACTTTTAATACTGTAAATCTATACTCGAAATTTTACGTGTCCTTATGTATGTACAATCAACCTCCACAAATGAAAGGAATATATACAGTAATACAGATATATATGTGTGTGTGTGGATGGAAAAAAAAAAAAAAAAAAATAGCTTGTCATGGTACTGACTTTTTACAACTCTAAAGAGATTTGTCTAAAAATTTTGCAGGCCCTTGCTAAATTCCTTCAAGGTCCCATTCTCTTAAATCTAAACCTGATTCTTACTAACCTAAAACTTAACATTTAGAATATTCACAAAGTTTTTCTTTTCTGGATTTCAGAAAATGCTAGAACATCGCATTCATTCATTCTTATAATTCCGGGATGTTCCCAGATAAAATATATGCAGCAGCAAAACTTTGAATCTACATTATCACAAGTTAGGTACACCTAATAGTCTAAAAGTTCCCAAAGAAACCCATAAGAAAGCACACAAGGCAACAAGAACTGGAAAGAAAAAGAAGATAACCCCTTTTTTGCCTGCTCTCTTCATAGTTGCAGTGTCATTACCTGCAGCAACGCTTGTGTCCTTCACGCCAATATTCAACCTATTGAAGCTAGACAACCGCTCGAAGGCCCGATTCACCAAAGCATTTTCAGATGCTGATGCAGGAGTGGTTGGTATTGACTCAACAAAGTTCCAGAGAGAAGAAGATAATTTACTTCCAGCAACACCTCCCACAGTGCTTTCTTGAGTTCCATTGCTTTCAGTATGAAAGCTAACAGACTCATAATATATACCTAAACATGACCAGAAACTAGCATATATCAGAGAAAGAAAACCTATGACACTTTTCTACAGAAGAGCCATTTGAAAACTGGCTCAGATCACATTTTCCCAATGGAAACAGATAGTCAGAAATCTCAACGTTAGTATGAAAATGCTCTCAAATATGCCACAAAGTTTATATGCTCCAGCAAGGTTTTTCTGCCATGCGTCAACAGGCAAGTCAACCAAAAGCAATAAACTGTGATGTCCTCGGACACAACAGAGATAATGATGCTTGCATCTTCATCCAAATCAAAGACAGTAAAAATCGTTGGTTGGTAGTACAGCTAAACCACCAACCCTGTATCTTGTTCTGTTGAATATACCTGATGTTGGCAGAGACGTAGAAACATTGATGTGTTCTGCTGAATGCAGGATGTTTCTTTGAGCATGCATCACGACTTCACCAATTTGATTTGGATTTTCTTGATTTGACAGCAGCTCATAATTTTGATCTACAGTAGCACCATCCATTGTGTTCATATATGGATGTGATACTGGCTCCATGTCAAGATTAAACATCTGAGCATCAAGGTACAGATCAAGTTCACTCAATCCATCTTCAAACTGCAGGTTCTCCACAGGCTTATCGATGTTTGGCAATGCATGTTCAGGACCGATGAGATCATCCAATTCCAAAAAGTCATCCACACATAAGCCAGTTTCAGCTCCTTTAGTGTTGGGAGTAGAAGTAAACTGGGAGCTTCAGACATTTGCAGGTGAGAAATAGCTGACCGAGGGAAGTCAGAACTGGGACCCACTCCACATTTCTGAACACCACCTGAGTGAGACATTTCAAGTGGCTCAGGAAACATGAGTTCCCTACAGAATTGATCAACCACGCCGTTCTGCATTTCCTCACATATCAGAGGTAAGGCAGAATTATTGTTCACATTTTGCTGTTCAAGGAGAGACTCATCATCCATAAGTTTCTTCATGATCTCCTCAATTTCATCATCAAGCAATGGCTGCTCGGGACCATTCACATTGGAAGTATCAACACAAGGGACAACATCATGTTGCTGTGTTGGAACTTCACAGTCAGCTGACTTGACATTGCAATCTACAAAATCATCATCTGCCCACTCTTCTTCATTAAATGGTGCACCATACTGCTCACCGTTTTTAGGACCAGGACCACTTTTCTTGTAAAGCTTGTAGAGTGCAAAATAGTCCTGTTAATGTATACAGAAAAGCCCATCATCAGCAATGAAATTTTAATCCAGAGTTAAGACAAATTTATTAATACAGATCTTTTGGATAAGAAATCATTAATGGAATAAATCAATACTAAAAGACCAATTAAACCAATACCTTGATGCCTTGGCATCTTTGAAGCTCTTGTTCATCCACCGTGTACTCATGCATAACCCAATCAGTACGCTCACCATTAGGAGCTCTGCCTTTATAGAAAACCAGTGTCTTCTTAACTCCAACAGTTCGGGAATTGTAAGTCACATTACGATCTTTTCCTGTAGCTTTCCAGTACCCATGTCTTGTTGCTCTGCTTGATCTTGCAGCAGTAGGGTACCTCCTATCTCTAGGACTGAAATAAAACCATTGTCTATCTCCAGTTTTTAGTCCAGATTGCGCTGCAAAATATTACAATTAATAAGTATTAGAAATTGAACAAGAGGAAGTTAAAAAATAGAGAAAACAAACGGATGCAAGTAATTTTAAAATAAAATATGCTATAAAAGGCTATAAAAGGAATCACATGAAATATGGGATATAGTAGCATCATGGCCTATCTATATTTTCTAAGCATTAAGTGAGCAACCCCAAACTTTAGCACAAGGAAAATGTAAAAAACCACTACTTTGTGCTCGGAATTGCCCGAGGA
Organism: Acacia acuminata; assembly: GCA_019022655.1. Lineage (NCBI taxonomy): Eukaryota > Viridiplantae > Streptophyta > Magnoliopsida > Fabales > Fabaceae > Acacia > Acacia acuminata. The sequence continues at coordinate 1,363,925 of JAFJYI010000123.1, forward strand.
TGTGACCCATTTGGACAACTAAGATTTGTCTTTACAAGGAAGCTTTTGTCCTCTTAGCTAATTTCTAAACAGAATAATCAATACAAATCCTCAAAGCAAAGGACCAGAATCAACCATTAAATAACCTAAGCTCACATGTGACATGCAAGTAGAAACCAAAAAAAAAAAAAAAAAAAAAAAAAAAAAAGACGATGATTTGTCAATCAAATCCAATGGGGGAAGGGAGAGGAAAAGGGAGGCAAAAACCATCGTAGAAAGAACCACGCGAACACCAAGTCAGCAAAACATATTCACAGTATATTATAATCCATTCTAAGCACAGATATCTGACTCAGTCCAGTTAACTCAAACATGAAGATCTAAATTTTAACCGATCAAACCAAACAATGAATCGAAACACCTAATAAAACACAAGATCCATTTCAGGTAACCAAGTCAACGCTTATACAGCCCCCAGGGGGAAAACAAGAAAGAATCCAGGAGAGAAAAGCGGATACCCGGCAATTCCTCAGGGTCCCACTTGCAGACGTCAGTCTCCCGGATCACGTCGAGCTTCAGCTTCTTCCCAGACATCTTCCTCTTCAGATAATACATGACCAGTTCCTCGTCCGTAGGGTGGAAGCGAAACCCAGGCATCGAAGCCATCATTTTGCCGAAACACTCGGAGTCTGATTCCAAACCCATCTTAGAAAAATTCCCTTGGAAGCCTAGAAACCCCCAAAAAAAAAAAAAAAAAAAAAAAAAAAAAAAATCCGATTTTTTGGCTAGGGAAAAAAAACTCAAAACAAAACTCCAAGGTTCAATAGAAGAATCGAAAAGGGAGTATGGAAAATCGGGGATTTGGGATGAAATCCCCTTGAGGAGAGAGAGAGAGAGAAGGAGACGAAGCCCCCAATTCTAGAGAGAGAGAGGGACTGGGATTTGGATTTGGGAAGAGTGTTGTGGTCAAAGAAGTAACAGTGTGAAGGAGGGTGGTTCATAGCAGTGAGGACGAGATTTCGTTGAAAAGGGCGCGAGGCGAGAAAGTGAGGGTGATTCCACATCAGTGAGGTCAGCTAGATGCGTTTGCTTGGGCTTCACGTTTTGATCAACAAGGTGTTTCAACGACAGGGTTCAAGGATCGCACGGGGTTTAATGTGGTTACGGGTGTGGATGATTGCATTCGTCAATACAACTGATATCGAAAATTTGAGGGGAAAATCGGCTCTATGACAATCAAAGACCCAGAAAAACATTTAATTTCGTCTATGGACCATATATTTTAAAAGGGTCACTATAATTTTTCTTTCATTAAATTTAGGGACAATTCCAATAAAATATCATATGAATTTGTAAAACCCCCAGAAAGTCAGTGAATTTGTAAAAAGACTGAAAGGTGACAAGGATTTTTGAGGGATATGCAATTTCATGCAAAATGACCATCTTGCCCCTTTTGAGAGAGAGATGAATGAGATTAGAGATTCAGAGCCTCCGCTGCCGTTGAAGCCGACGCTTGACCTCTGCTGCTGACGCACACACCGCGCCTTAGAGGCCCGCGGCCGCACGGTGGTGATGAAAAAAAAAAAAAAGCTGAAACCCACGAGAAGAAGAGGAACAGTAAAAAAAAAATTTGATCGTCTCGATCCGGAAGAAAGTGAAAGAAGAAGATGTGAAGGAAGGAAGGAAGAAGATGATGATTTACACGGTGACGGAAGAAGAAAAAATGGAAGAAGAAGAAGGAAGAAGAAAAAAAAAAACTACAAAAATGCCTTAGACATTCTCGACGCGCATTCTCGAGAATCCTAAGGCATTCGAGAATGCGTGAGAATGCCTTAAGGCATTCTCACGCATTCTCGAGAATTAAGGCATTCTCACGCATTCTTGGGAATGCCTTAGGCATTCTCGAGAATGCGCTCAAGAATGCCTTCTTTTTTTTTTTTTTCTTCTTCCTTCTTCTTCTTCTTCTTCTTCCATTTTTCTTCTTCCGTCATCGTGTAAATCTTCTTCCTCTTCCTTCCTTCCTTCACATCTTCTTCTTCCACTTACTTCCGGATCGAGATCGATCGGAAAATTTTTTCTTGTTCCTCTTCTCTCGTGGGTTTAGTTTTTTTTTTTCTTTTTCATCACCGGTGCCGGTCGGTGAGGCGTCCAAGGCGGCGGGTGCGGCATTGGTGGCAAAGGTCGTCGTCGGCTTCAACGGCGGCGGAGGCTTTGAATCTCTAATCTCGTTCTCTCGCGTTCATCTCTCTCTCAAAAGGGGGAAGATGGTCATTTTGCATGAAATTGTATATCCCTCAAAAGTCCTTGTTACCTTTCAGTCTTTTTACAAATTCACTGAACTTCTAGGGGTTTTACAAATTCATATAGTATTTTATTGGAATTCTCCCTTAAATTTACCATCGTTTTAGTTATGGTCCCTCAAATTTAAAAAATAGGTGTTGATATCTCAAGAGATAAAATAAGATAATTATAAAAAGTGCAATTTACACTATAAAAGTGTTCCTATAATTTTAATTTATTATAGGGATCAATGTTTTAAATAGAATGAAATTTGAAGGATAAAAATCTTTTATTTAAAACTTGAGGGATTAAAACCAAAACAAAGGTAAATTTAAGGGATCAAAAATTATACTCCTCTGGTCCTTAATATAAAACATATTTAGAGAATTGATTTTAGTCTTAAATATAAGACATAGTTTCCATATTTGCCAATGTTTTCCTAATTTGTCCATGTTGATGCACCCTCAACCATAATTAATGAGAAGGGGGAAAGCAAAAATTAAAAAAGATAATTATGGTGTTTTAAAAAATATATATCATATTAACTAACTTAAACCACTTCCTTAATCTAATCTAATTAAATAAATAGCCCTATACTTGTTTTAAAATTATAGTGAAAGACCTAGACCCATTAATTTCCAGCACCATCCTCTTCTCGTAAAGGCACGATACTCTCTCTTTTATATATATATATATATATATATAACGAAAAATGGTTCTTTGGGAGAATTTTATTATATGATCAAGGTAGTTACCTTATTTTAAAAGGAAAATTCTAAAAAAATACTTCCAAAATTTGAAAATCTCACATTAGTTTTTCCTGTCAAAATGAGTATTGAATTACTAATCAAGTATAGTTAATGCCTAAAATATTAGTAGCAAACAAAACTGATTTGAAATTTGGGAAAATTTCATCTAAGGACCATTGTAGAGGATTAATATTAGTTGGCACTCATAAGATTCTGAAAACCCATTGCAATCCCTGGGGGCCAAACTGAAATTAATTGGTTGAATCAAAAACCACAAATGACCCTATCAAAAATAGGGAAAAAAGGCGCCCGATGGAGGGAGAGACCTATTTGGGCGCCAAATACATCCTGACTATGGCGTTTACCTTGGGTTCTTGAGGAGTTTGTTAATAATGCAAGGATGAATCAAGTTTGAAGCAGTGTGACTTTACCTTCTCTCCATTTGAATCTGAGTTTTGCAAACAATCCATAATCAATGATTGTTGCAGTTGGAGTCTCGTTGAGGGTTGAAGTAAAGTCCGAACTTCCCTTTTAAAAAGCCGCATCTTCTTCATCTAAAGTAGTAAAGACTTGCAGTTTGCAAGTGGTTTATGGTTTGGTGAAATGGGCATTGAAGGAATGAGTGATTGCATATGTGGGATAGGGTGAGACGCATCCAGCATTTCAAAATGTTGAAGCTCCTATGTTTTTCTGTCAATCAATTAGTTTGTCTTGTTCATATGACAAATGTATTTATTTATGAGTAGTTGAACACTTGAAAATTAGACTTGATGAAGCTCTTATGTTTTCTTGTCAATTAATCATTTGTCTTGTTCAAATAACAATTGCATTTGTTCATGACGAGTGAAACACTTGCAAATAGAACTGTATTAAAGGGAGCCACATATTTCTTCTCCTTCCTTTCTCCTCCCAACTCCAACTCCCTCTCTCTTTCTGGCTCGGTTACATCCATTTTTGCCCACCCTTTCTCTGTAGCTTTACAAATCGTGGAATCAAAACCTATAACATAATTAAATCCATCCTACAAATAATTTTACTCTGCATCATGAACAAGTAGAATAGCCTTATTAACAAAATAAATTAATTTCTTAACTACAACTCATTTGCAAGTGATTTATACGTTATGAATAAGTGGAATAACCACAATAGTGCACATCAATAAGAGAGTAGAAAATTGTCTCGTCATTCAATAAACTAGGTAAAAAGTATAGTTTTACAAGTACCAGATTGATAATAACTACAGATTATATAGCTAAGTAGCATCCATCAATAAAATTAGAGCTTTCAGTAAATCTAACCAGAACTTTTTGTTATAGGTCAGAAACAAGCGATTATTTTCAGAGCCTTTAGAAATATCCAAATAGGCAATGTAAATGAGTTGCCTGACTTAAAATCATGGGCATTTCCAGAAACTAGATCAACTCTATTCATATACACTACTCGGCCATTAATACTTCTTAATCATATAATCCATGAAATATTTTTGGCTGTTGATAAATTCGTTAACTTGTTCATTAAAAGAATAACACATTTAGAGGAACTTTCCAAACTTTATTTTTTTATGAAGTTAATACTTAAAGTTTGAAACTTTTAAGTTATGTATATTATAACTAGTCATTCAGATATTAAATTATATGTAGATAATTTCTTAAAATATTGCGCTTCATTCATTTAATAAAACAATAAATCAACTAATAATAAAAACGTACTTATATGTAGAATTTGGGAATCGGGGCCCGACCCCTGCAGGGCCTGGGAGAACGAAAATGTCTGTTTTTCAAAGTCCGGCCCGATAGTACCAGGGCCTGAAAATTACTATTCCAAATTTTAACTATTTTTCTTCTGGTTTTTTTCCAGAGAAATATAATTAGTAAATTGCAACCATTAAAGTTCTAATCTATCAAATAAATATTATCAACATTAATATCTTAACAACACAAATCATCCAACAAATAAACACATTCATTAATTCATAACAAAAAACAAACCATTGTTTACAATTAACTCACATAAAACATAAGAAGCATTAAACTAAACAAGATTAGATGACTCACATAAAATATAAGAAACATACAACTATCATTGTCAATTGTCACCTTCGGAGTATAGTTATTATGTATTTATGTAGTTGTGCTTGAATGGATAAATAACTCTATAACATATAAAATACATAGATAAAGGTCAAGAAATTTTTTTTTTTTAAAAAAAAAAACACAATGCTACAGTGAAACGGGCCTAACGGGCCAACCCGAAGCCCTGTAGGGCCGGCCCTACAGGGCCAAATTCAAAATTTTGACTGATTTTTTAAGCCCGAGCCCTACAAGGCCAGGGCTTAAACGGGCTCGGCCCGATTTCCCGGCTCTACTTATATGTAATAAAAACCAAAGTTTTTCCTCACACTACATGAATATTTTTTCCTTGAACAGGGAACAGCATATGAACAGTTCTGATCCAACAGGACAGGACAGCAAAAGTGGCTTTACGGGCTTGCTACAAATGTAGTACTACCTCTGATCTTAAATATATGATAAAGTTCGTAGTATCCGAATAGTTATCAATCTCGAGAGAAATATTCACATTTAGTACTGGACAGTGAATTGAATAGAATTAATAGCTATGCTAAAAAAAAAAAAAGTCTTGACTACTTTAGGCCCTGAATAAGAAAGAAAAACTACAAGACAATATTTTTTTACAAAAAAAATTTGATCAAGGTTTTTTTTTTCCCCTTTCAAAACTTAAAGTGTAAAAGGTTTTCGCCTTTCCCAACCAGTATTATTACTAAGACTATGGTAGTCAAAATCGCGCTTAAAGCACAAAAAACGCCGTTTTTACGCTTTTTTCCGGGCAAAATGTGTTACGTGGTGGAAAAAACGCGTCAGAGGTAAAAGCGTAAAAAGCGCCGCTTTAAAGCGTAAAAACGCAACGTTTTTGCAAAAAGCGCCGAGTTTACTTAGGGACTTAAGTGAAAGTTTTAAAAGTTCTAGAGAGGGACTAAAGTGAGAATTTTCAAACTATTTTGGGGCAAAACTGAAATTTCAAAAACATCTGGGTCCTTTTCTGTACTTAATAAATAAACATCATTTTACCCCTAATTACACTTAATTCAATACAAATGTTCCTAACTCAACTTAGTACTTAATCATACAATAATGTCTCAGAAAATGCATTAAAAATCCCAATTTAATCATGTAAAATCATATAAAAAATATGGTTTGATTACAATGTTAGACATTTTGATTGATATTGCATTGATCAGTATATGTGTGTATGAAGGCAGGTACCTTATATACATATGCAGGTAAAAACTCCGTTTTATTTTACGATTTTACGTTTTACGATTTTTCATTCTCCTTCCATTTTTACGTAAAAACCACGCTTTCACTATCATGACTAAGACCATAAGATGAAAGTTATAAATATATCAGCTATTCACCCTTCATTTGTTATGGAGATTGTATATTGATCTATATATAATATAAAATTTATTTTAAAAAAACTAAACTGTACACATTATAACCAATTCATTTATCCAAGGTTTTTTTGGATAAAAATAACAAAAACCAGTTATAAATAATAATGTCTAACAAAGGCACCCAAAAAACCCTAAATAATAACTAAAAACTATCCCATGAAGAAATTACACCACCAGCTCCTAAACATATCAGCGATAACGCCAACTTTTTCTTGAAAAAAGGTCCATCTGTGCCCACCATTATTGTAAGCAGCAAATCAACCAATCAAAAGCCCATAATGGACTGCAGCGGCCATTACATTGTGACATTGTGAACCAACCACAAGCATGACGCATATTCACACACAGCAATATTATCAAATATTTGACATTTCTTAACTAGAAACAAACCTGCATCATCAACATCATATGGTGTATGTATCCAAAAAAAAAAAAAACATCATATGGTGTACAAGTCATCATTAATCTGTACTTCCCAACCATAGACCCAAAAATAGTAACATTACACATCATTTACATATAAATTAATTTACTAGCAAAGTAAATATTATACAACATTACAGCAAGTTACTTTTGAAGAAAGATAAACCACTATGTCCATTTGATACAAAACATATCACTATATGTCACTAAGTTTGTATAAATCAATGGTCATCATTCAATTTTCATAGATTTAAGCACCATTACAATCAAATGCCAATAAATTTGGGAGGGGGAAAATCGCTAACATGCACAATTGTACTACACTGTATGGTAAACAGTTAGAAAAAGTAAAACAAAGACATGCCAACCAAGTTCGGCAACCTTAACAATTTTTTTTTTTTTTTTTTTTTTTTTTTTTTTTTTTTTCAAGTAAGGGCATATCTCAAGTTAACATAAGATCATTTCCTCCCAAAGGAGGACGAAGGCAGACCCGAACTTCATGCTCTTCCGGTCCTACACGAAGTTTTGGCACCATGATCTCAAGAACTGATCCTGACCCATCAAAGTATGCTTCAAGATGGGCATCTTCAGGAATTCGAGTCGAAAGAGGAATCTCTCGAACAAACTTACCAGGAGGGCAGTGTTCAGAAGATGGATCAGTAAGCTTAAATGTTCTATCATGTCTCTTGATAAATGGCTTCCCAGATATGCTCACACAAGAAACCTTTATGATACCATGGGTGAGAGTATTCCTCCATGAAACTTTCACACTCAGAAGATCCACAAAAGGAAGACTAATAATGATCAAGTATCCTTGTTCATCCTCATAAATAGTTTTTGCAGCTGTCACAGGACCATAGACAGTCTTCATTACCCCTGTAAAGTCAGAAAGCCAGTGTGGCTCACCTGTATGCATTTCTATATCTGAAATCTGATCAGGTGAGGGATTAACAGCCAAATAACAATCGTCGTCATTCCCATGAGGAAACAAGTCTTTCTTCCTCTTGCCATTCACCGGAGACAGGTCCATCACATCACCATTACAGTGGTTGGAAGGATGAGTTGACAAATTCAGCCCAGATCCATTGAGTAGTTTCTTTGGGTGTGCATTTGAAGCACTCTTGATTGGGGGAGGTGGTCTTTCAAGCTCAAAGTCTGTGTTGGGGAGATTTCTCCATGAACTGAAATCACTTGCTTCAGATGGGATCGCGAAATTGAGATCCCTGCCAGTGATTTCCATCCACCTTTTTCGCTCTTCCTCATCAAGCCCTGAAAGATTGGGTGATGGAACAACCTCAATGCCATGCAAACATTGGGGGTTTGATAGGCCTCTGTAATGCTTTCGTTGCATCCTGTGAGATCGTACAAAGCCTCTGTCAACACTAAATGGGAATGGGCGCTCCCCTTGGCGAGAATGGCCATTCATGTAACTCCTCAGCTGCATCTTACCCAATGCATTTTCTGGCCTATCCTGGAAAACCCACATGTACATATTTTCCATATCATGTTGGACCATGAAAACATCGAGCTTAAGATCAGATTTATCAAACCCTGAAACTCCATTGCTGTCCCTGATTATCTTAGCCTTGGATTTTTCATTCAATGCAGGCTTAAAATAGAAGCTGAAGAAAAACCATGCTCCCCATATACTGTCAACTCGCTTTGTGCACTTCTTTCCACCTTTGGGAAGAGGCGTGAGGAAACTCTCAGTCTCATAACCTTGAGTACCAAGACTAACATCTAATATATCACACGGATCAGAATTCCATGACTGAGGAGGCGGCGGGCTGCGCTCAGCAGACAGGGGCAGATTTATATCCGGTGGACGGGAAAGTATGATTTGACCATTCATCTCCAAATCCAGTTCCTCGTGAGAAGATGCACTTGAATCCATGGTTAAGAGCGTAGATGGGTGATGATTCTCCATTGACAATTTAGATGTGAGAGGAGAATAACCCAACTCAACTCATGTAGTTTATGAGAATTATAACTGGTTGACTCAATGTTGCCATCGCAAAAGCAATTCCGGAAAGACCTTGTAAACACCTCCTTCGCATTAATCCCCCTCGTACATCTCCATCAAAACCCTAGACTTGTTAAACAGATAACAAAATCGTCACACACTGGTAAAAATAAGATAAACAAGCAGATATTAAAAAGCCCGAAACCACAAGATTCAAAACATAAACTCTGTAAAAAAAAGAAAATTAAATGAAATACTATACATGGAAGGACACAGAGAACAAAGGTGAGTAAACATAGACAAAGCCACGAGTCTCTTCAATCTCCACCCACTGTAGGAGAGGAAGAGATCTCGAAATCACTGGAGGGAAACTATGCGTAGCCCAAATCCAAAGATCCCCGAAAATCCTCCAAACTCAGGTGGGAATCACTCAATCTTTACCATCAAAACCGTAAAAGCCAGTGAATTCTATAACTTTCGGCACAAAAAGGTGTGGCAAGAATTACAAGAAATTGACGGATAAAGATACTGAGACCTGAGAAGAAAAATCAAAAGGCGTGTTCAATACCTTCGGGGATAAGCATCGGAGAATCGATGAGAACAATGGGAAGAAGAACCAGCACAGCCAACGATGACGGGCCTCTCCGTCATATGACAAATCACCATATTTTCGACTTCGCCCTCTATTTTTTTCCCCACAAAAGAAAAATGAGTTTTCTTCTTCGTGGACCCGTCAAACTGAAACGCAGGCCTGGAGAAGCCGTTTCAACATAACGCGATGTTCAGGATCAACGACCCCGTCGCCGTTTTTTAACGTTGACTTTGTATTTATTTAAATGATTTACCAAATATAAGCTAAGTATGTAAAAAAGGTTTTAAAAAACTTTTGACTCTTTTTAAGTCGAAATCATAATAACGACGCTAATAGTTGTTAAATAATTTCTAGAGTTTATGACTTTCAGTTTGGGTCCAAAACAGATCATAATTTATTCCCGTTGAAAGAATGGAATTTTGGTGGGAATGAATAACGTAATGAACGTGGCTGATGAATGGTTTTGGCCTTTTGGGTTTTGGAAATTGATTTTTTAAGAAAAAAAATTGTAAATTAGTTTTATGAATGAAAATTGATGTATGTTTATTTTAACTTTTTACAAGTTTGAGAGGACTTTTGTCTCAATTTAAAAAAAAAATACTAAAAAAAAAAAAGTACTTTTTTTTGTACTTCTCAAAATGAGCAATGGAGAACTTACTTAGGCCCGTTTGGTTCAAAGAATTTGGGGGGGAGGAATGGAACTTTGAGAAGGGAATGGAACTTAAAGGGAGGGAAATGAAGATTTAAAAGATGAGAGAAGATGGCTTGAGTTGTTTGGTTGGAAGAAAATGAATGGGTGGTAGTTGGTAAAGAACTAAGAAATGTCTATTTTACCCTCAAAAGAAATTAATTCAAAATAAAAAAGAAAAATATTTTTTTTGCCAAAATATATTTTTTAAAAAAATGTCCCCTGTTAAGTTTGAACTTCGATCCAAAATTTTTTCGCCAAGTTCGAATTTTCCCGCCAAATTTGAATTTCAGAGGTAAATCTGTCCAAAAATGTGAATAGTAACCAGGGAACTTGAAAACCCACCAATTTTGGTGGGATCTCAAGTTCCCACATATGAGGAAGAGTGGTGGGCCCGGTGTGGGTCCGGGAAGTCGTTTCGGGAACTTGGCGAACCAAACGATCATTTTGCATGGGAACTTAATTAAGTTTCCTTCCCTCCCTCCAAGTTCTTTAAACCAAACGGGGCCTTATTTGGATCCTTACCTCCGGTCTTTCTCTCATTTTTTTTTTTATATTCATGACAATATTTTATAAAATCATTATTTTTTTTAAGGTAGTATATATCTGTGAATTAGTAGAAAAATATTTTATAAAATCATTATTTTTTTAAGGTAGTTTATAGTTGTGAATTACTCCATCTGGTCCTTATTATAAGGCACCAACTAACAAATTTATTTGGTCATTTTTATAAGGAACTTGTTTATTCCCAATGAGTATTAATTATTCTTTTCCATGTCTGCCCATAATTAATGGGGGTAGTGGGTAAGAGTAATAATTAATATAATATTAGAGTTTAGTGCAATTAATAAGGGTAGTATTGGAAATTACTTAGATTCTAGGACAACTTTATTAATTTTAACTACTTTTATTGGTTTGTGAGAAAAGTTAGTTTGTGTTTTATAATAAGGACCAAATGGAGTAGTAGAAGCACATTCATTTTCATTAGTTTATATTTTGATATTCTTTCATTGTATTCTTGTATTTTTGGTTTTTAATGTAAGGGAAAATTCTAAATAAATACCATTTGAATTTGCAAAACCCCCAGAATTCTGTCGAATTTGTAAAAAGACTGAGAGGTACAAAGGACATATGAGGGATATCCAAATTCGGGTTAAATTACCCTTTTACACTTAGTGTTAAATAAATAAAAAATAAAATAAAATACCCCCTTTGCCCGTAGGCCACCGGGATGGTGGTGATGTGGCCGGCCCGCGGTGGGGGTGGGGTATTTTTTTATTTATTTAACACTAAGGATAAAAGGGTAATTTGACCCGAATTTGTATATCCCTCATAGGTTCTTTGTACCTCTTAGTCTTTTTACAAATTCGACAAACTTCTGGGGGTTTTGAAAATTCAAATAGTATTTATTTGGAATTTTCCCAAAATGTAAATAGAAGGAGAATAGGCATATTACTTTTACTGCAGTTACTTCCATTTCTCTTTCTAACCTTGTGTTAAGTAGATGAGAAAGTGTGGGAAAAAGGAGATCCCATGCAAATAATTAGTGTCTATTTTAAAAAAGAGTAGAATTTTGGGAAGACTTGATGGGATGACCAAAACTACATACTCCTTGGGATCATTACGTTATTCAGGAACACTTAATGTGGGTGCAAAAAGCAAAAAGTAATTGGTACTCTTTGGGTGACAAGAATACAAGATATTTTCATGGAAGGGAAAATGGGAGGAGAAAGAGGAATAAAATTGAGGCTATTAAAAATGATAATGATGAGGAATGGACTGATAACATTAATAAAATCACCAACCTTGCTACTATTTTTTGTGTGAATCTTTTCAGAGAAGAAGACGGACCTAGCATCTCTCTAGGAGCTACGAGATTTCCTGAGGTGGGCTCTTTTAATCAAAGAATTTTGAACTAGGATATTGCTAGTGATGAGGTTAAAAGAGCAATCTTTGGCATGGTGCCTTGAAATCTCCAGGCCTGGTGGTTTGAATGCCTTATTTTTCAAAACCAATGGCAACAAAACGTTTGGGATCTTTTGTTGTCAGAGTGGTTAAGCAAGCTTTTAAAGAATCACGAACTGTTAGAGACTTGAATCACACTTTCTTTGTGCTTATTTCTAAAAAGGATCATCCTGAAACTATTCAAGATTTTCTTCTAATTAGTTTGTGTAATGTAATTTATAAAATTATTACTAAAGTGACTTCTAATCATATTAAATGTTTCCTTCCTCAAGTCATTGTTCCAATTCAGTGCAGCTTTGTACTCAGGGGCACAAATTCTGATAATATCATTGTAGTACAGGAAGTGGTGCACTCCATGTGGAACATGGAAGGGAGAAAATGTTTTATGGCCATTAAAATTGATTTAGAAAAGGCATATGATCGTGTAAGATGGGGTTTTGTCATCAAATTCCTATAAGACCTTCAGTTTTCTCCTAACCTTTAGGAAGTCATAAAGGAATGCATTTCGTCTCTATCTGGGCATGTTCTATGGGAGGGAGGCAAGGAATCTCAATTAAATCCCATCTACAAGTTTCGACAAGGTGACTCTCACCATATTTGTTTGTGATTTGTATGGAGAAACTAGCTCACTTGATCTATAATGAAATTATGACTGGGCATTGGAAACCAATTAAATTAGATAAGAATGACCCTCCTATTTCTCATTTATTTTTTGTTGATGATCTTATGTTATTTGTTGAAGCAAACCTAAAGCAGGTGGAAACTATTAAAAGATGTTTAGAGACATTTTGTGCCACATCGGAGCATAAGGTTAATGCTATCAAAACAAAAGTGTTCTTCTTGAAGAATGAAAATAACAACTAGGCCACTCAATTAAGTGGGACACTAGGTTTCACTGGATCAAACAGCTGATTTGGATAAATACCTAGGAGTTCTTCTCAATCATAACATCACAGACGTATCAGTTTACCTAGACAAGGTTCAGAGTAGACTAAGCAATTGGTAAATTTCAAAAATCTTGCTTGCTGGTCGAGATACTCCAATTAAGTCTGTTTTAGCAGCTATGACGACATATGTAATGCATACAGTGAATCTTCCTACTACAATATGTGAGGCGATTGAGAAGAAATCTCGTGATTTCCTTTGGGGCTCACTCAACCGATGAATACAGGAAGATGAACCTCATTTCTTGGGATAAGGTGTGTAAAAAGAAAAGGTTGGGTGATCTTGGAATGAGACATGTGAAACAACAAAATAAGGCCTTCATGATGAAGCTTGGGTATAGGTGTTGGCTTTGGGGGTGATCTAGAAAAACAAAGAAGAGGATAATCTGAGTCGTGTCCGAAAACACTGTCCTATAGAGTTATTCCGCAACCATAGGTAAAGAAGAAGCGGTACTCCCGAGATTAAACAGATTCTTCTTGATTAAATCAAGGCGGCAGAACTGGCGGAAGATAAGATAACTCAGCAAGAGATTACCGATGTTTTCTAATTCTCTCTTAAAAATGGTGTCACAATTGGGATATTTATAAATAATGAATCAATGCCTTAAAGAGGTGACTCTTGAACATTACACCTCTTCAGAAAGTCATAACTATCTGTTCAATTTATGAACCATGTTGCTTCATGAACCAACACGAATCCCTTTATTTGTAAGAACATGACTTCTCAGAACGCATCTTTTCATTTAAACATATTCCATAATATTGGAAAGACTCTTTCTTTGACACACCCATATGCAATATTTACAACAATCCCCCACATGTGTCAAAGAAAACACCATTAGCTAAGTTACACCCATGGACATAACCATTGTATCTGGTGGTCCGTAGAACTATGAACCAGACCTAGACCAATAACACTTAATACACAGAGATGTTAGTGAAGCATGCTTCTATGAACTAACAAATCTTGGTGCGTATTAGAGGCATTAATGGTCAGATTATATCCTAACATTTCCACTGTTAATCAACGGTTTTGCGCGTTATGACGGCCATGCGCGTGCCTGGTGCATAACGAATGCTCTAGAGATTTCGCCACGATCTCATAGGAGCGGCCACACTCCACATTCGTAGAGGTGATTTCATGTAAGTGTACCTGCACTAAGTACACCGTCATGTAAGACTATGAAATCATTAAGAGCTTTGCTCAACCTCAAAACGTGCATTCTAGCACTCTCTCATTGGCATAGGAAGGGACGATTGATATTTTTCGTGCTAGTCAGAATTGACGAACGACTTGTTCTTACCCATTGAACCTTCTTCATGGGATCACCAATCACAAAGGTTGGGTTGCCATCATTTGTCAATTACGAGTTGGCTTTAGTCCCATTCCCCTCGACCAATTTATTTCATCCTGCAGGGTTTTGTTAACGGCCGATAGGTCTATTATTGACCTCACCAAATCGATTGAGATAACTTCAACACAGATCTTAAGCTAGCTTATCATATTATATCTCAAACGATTTTTATTTCATCATTGTACTTTTACAATGGCTATTGCCATCTGGCAATCACAAATCGTCGACTTTAAGTGTCGGTTTCTTATCAAAATATTTGCTAAGAGATTTTCGACATTCTCAGCACTCCATCTATTTCCAGAGTAATCGACTCGACTCACATAATACTTTAATTTTGTCACCACTAAAGGTCAATGATAACTAGTGGATTTTCACACATAAACTAGATCTTAGTTAATATCCGTGTGCATCAATACAACGGAATCCACTACTTGATGCCAATATTATTTATGGCATTATCTCTTAACTATTTCTTTCTCTTCACGAGAGTTTACATATGCTCAATCTCCACATATCATTTGCTATGTCGTGGGATTAATATTTATCGTGCTACAAATTCTCAACAATTTGTACATACATTGATTGAGCTTTAAAATCATCTCAAGTAGTATCATAAAGAATATTCACATAATGGTTCTCAAAACCAATATTTAGAAACATTTCTTATTTGTCATCAATATTCTTTTATTATCTTTAACACCCAAAATCACATTCAATTCTCTCATGCTTTCAAGCACATAACATGATACTTTTGACCATAAAAGTCATCCATATTAAATTAAATATTTCACGATATCATGCATGTTTATACCAAGAGAAATTAATAATACTATGAAAATTAAGCACATTTATCTCTACAATAGATAAATAATTAAAATTTCATACCATTGTCATGTGCTTTGTTTCAATTCACAAAATATTTGATAATTCGCAAAATTTGCTTTGTTAGAAAATAACAGAGCCTTTGTTAAATAATCATAACGCATGGCAATTTTATAATTTTCAACATATTTTCTTACACCAAAATAATAATTTTTAAGGTATCCCATATCTTAGATACCCCCACACTTTCAAATATTTAATAATCAATAAAATTCTAATTAAATTAGAATCCCACTAGTATATTTATAAAGCTTCACACTTTATAAAACTACATAATCATATAATTGTATACTTCAACAAAAGGTCGTGTCAATTTAATCTTTTATTTTAATTAAATGAGAATGTCTCGAACATTATCATTTATTTCACATAACAAAATTTCCTTTTCACAGAAAAAGAGAAAGTCCCAACTTAATTAATTTCCTTTTGTCAAAATAATATATATTTTATATATTAATATTACGTCCTCACGCTTGAGAATTTCCCACATAAATTTATAAATCTTTAATTATTTTAAATACCAATATTTAATAATATTCACACTATTTAAATATGTGTGAAACCAATGCCACAAATTCTCTTTGAAAAATTCAAAGCATTAGATTATATAAATCACCGAAATATAAACATAAATTGTAGCATTAAAAATCTAAGATTTCCAATATTCAAACGAATTTATATGGTATATCAAAATAAATCACACATCATGTAATTAATTATTTCAATCAAATGATCATGGTGAAAAATCTTCTAATAAATTAAATAATGACTATATGATATATTCACAGATATATCACCAGATTTATTGAAACAAAATTTGCTTCAACTTCCAACTATTATCATGCTAAACACAACAAATCTCACTTTTATTTAGCCATATTAATTTAAAAAGATTCACAACATTATAGGAGATTAGAAATTATTAAACAAATTAATATCTCCATTGATAATAAAGCCATAAATGGAAATAAATTCCCCTTTCATTCTAATTAATTAAATTAGAATTTTTCAAATATATAACATCCTAAAATTTAGGACATCTAATAAATCTCATCATTTAACTTTTAAATATATTTACTTTCTAGAACTAGAAACCAAGCATGAACCCAATAATGATCTCATTATCATCAGTATTTTATTTCCATACGATCACTAATGTAATTCAAGATATTTACTAATAAAAACAATAAAATCTCCTGATCAATCCAAGGGCATAAGATATACATTATCTTTCCTTTATTAATTTAATATTCATCAAATCTTTATTAAAATTAGGAGAGATAGTAGGAGATTTATTAACTACCATATCAATTAAATCGATATATTTATTAACAAAGATATTCAAACTTTCAACGGAATTAAATTCACCGTGCAAGTGTAATCAATAATTAAATAAAATATTGATTTCTATGGGCATATTCATATTGAAAATTCAGCACATCAAATATTAAAAAATAATAACTGCATTATTAAATTTTTAATATATACCCATGAATATTATATATATTTATATAATATTCCAATCAATCACGCGTACCTTATTGCGGTTTGATCACGGTGAAGAAATATGCTCTTTCTTCCTCATCATCGGAGAATTTGTTGTTGCCAACACGACGCTCCTTCACGCCTTCTTCATCAAAACATTGTAAAGACTATCCCTTTCTCTCGACCAAACTTGCAGACTTCTTTTCGGCCTCTTGCCAATATCCGTTGCAACATCGCGCTTTTCTCAAAAACGTCCTTGCATCGTAATGCGAAATCGCGGATAACGGCCTTGCACACGTCCCTCTCTTTTTCTACTATTTCTCCCCTTCTAATATCTTAATTAGTGTAAGCCGTGCAAGAACAATTCTAGCATTATTGTATGCGCATTGCTCTAGATTCATTGTCTCATCAACAAGAGAATTGCGTTTTCAACATCGTAGCGGAGGATGAAGCCATTAATTGGACAATGGTAGGCATCGTCGCACATATACATTTAGAGAACCTTAGTCCGGACTCAAGCGATGCAACCAATTAATGCCCTAGTACGCTCCAAATTCCCAAATTCATTGTCCATGAATCGAAATTCAGAAACGCTCAGCCTCCAATTGCACTAACTCTATAGATTGTTGGCTTTGGGGGTGATCTAGAAAAACAAAGAAGAGGATAATCTGAGTCGTGTCCGAAAACACTGTCCTATAGAGTTATTCCGCAACCACCGGTAAAGAAGAAGCGGTACTCCCCAGGATTAAACAGATTCTTCTTGATTAAATCAAGGCGCGAAGCGCGGAAGATAAGATAACTCGGCAAAGAGATTACGATGTTTTCTAATTCTCTCTTAAAAATGGTGTCACAATTGGGATATTTATAAATAATGAATCAATGCCTTAAAGAGGTGACTCTTGAACATTACACCTCTTCGAGAAAGTCATAACTATCTGTTCAATTTATGAACCATGTTGCTTCATGAACCAACACGAATCCCTTTATTTGTAAGAACATGACTTCTCAGAACGCATCTTTTCATTTAAACATATTCCATAATATTGGAAAGACTCTTTCTTTGACACACCCATATGCAATATTTACAACAATAGGGTCTTGTTAATGAGCGGAATTCTTTATGGGCAAGAGTGGTCAGAGGTACATATGGTTATGGTGATGATCTTATTCCGCAGATCAACCCACGAAGAGAAGGCTTTAATACTTGGAGTGGAATTAAGCAAAACCTGGACAAAGTATTTGAAGAAATTCAAGTAGTTAAGGATGCAAACAAGAATGAGCTAGCACGATGGAAGGGCGATAAGAGTGGAAGCTTTTATGTTGTTCGGCCTACCGTATACAAGACATTGCCGATGAAGTCCCATATAGGAGGTAGACTGCTATTTGGAAACTTAAAATTCCACAAAGATGTAAGTCTTTTGCGTGGTTAAGTTTCATGAAAGACTTACGACAAATAAAGTGAAGCATCAGAGAAACTTGCACTCCTCTTGGGATCTGTGGCCGATGTAAAGCAGAAATTAAGGATCTATTGCATGTTCTTAGAGACTATGGGGAAGTATGACGTCTATGGGAATCCTTTATTCCGCAACCTATCAAGCTAGATTCTTTTCATCAAATTTTGAGGAACTGGCTATCTTTAAACATGAATAACAACTTGCGTAGTAAGTGCAACGGGAAGGGCTTAGTTATCATCATTTGATGGTTGCTTTGCCGGGATTGGAGTGAACGGGTTCATGGTAATACCGATTCTGGAATTATTAGCATCTTGGGTCGTGCAGAGGCAATTATGGCTGGCGTGGTGAATGTTACAAACAAGTTTCAGGAGACTAATTTGACAGCGCAATCAAGGACAACAAGCAGTTCTAAACTTGCTATTTGAGACGATCAAATTATAATAGAAACAGATGGAGCATTTTCTCAAATATCTCATCGTATTGCATGTGGAGGTGGCATTGAAGACCCATCATCATATGGAGTGTTGAAAGGTTTCACTCTCAGGCTCGAGACGGGAGACCACTTGACTGCTGAATTATGGGGATGTTTAGGCAGCCTGAAGCGAGCTTGGGACGGAGGTTTAACGAGACATTCTAATGAAATGCGACACGGCCGAGGTAATCCACCTTTTTCAAGACAAAGCTTTCGAATTGCATGAGGACCAAAGGCGGATTTAGAGGGGCCTAGGGGTAGGGACCCCCTCTAAAATTATATGAGGAGATATTTTTCTTTATCTGGGGGTTATTATTTTAATATTTCGACTACACACAAACAAATCCACACAGAAAACTTATTACATATAACTTGTTTATCTTTTGATATCAACATATAGTAGTTTTGTATAATTTTGGCTTGCAATTGGTCCTTAACTTTTGAGTTTGAGATTGTCATACATTAACAAAATATAAGAAGATATCCATATGTATATACAAGCTTAATTAATAAGCTAAGCTAATTTGATTCTATTGTATTTCATCATTTATATCTTAAAAATCTAGTTAATACTCATCCGGTCCTAAATATAAGATATATTTACTTAATTTAGATAGATTAAGGAAGTTGGTTGAGTAAGTTAATTTGACATGTATTTTCTAAAACACTCTAGTCAAGTAGTCATCATCTTTCCTAATTTTTTCATTCAATATGTTCATTGATTATTGTTAAAGAATATGAAAACTATGTCTTATATTTAGAACAAAAATCGATCAACTCCTTAAATATGTCTTATATTATAGGTCAGAGGGAGTAATTTATTGAAATATGCATAGTGGTTGGTGGATTAGAGCCAAGTGGGGCTTTTATATGATGGATTTCTTTTAATTTTTTGTATATTATATTAGGTTTGTATTGTATTTCAAGTATTTTGATTTATGATATATCATTTTTTTTTTATTTTCACCCCTATCATTAAAATTCTTGGCTCCGCCATTGATGAGGACTACCAGCTAATCATGGAGATGAAAGACATGCTTGATAGAAGTTGGAAGACTCAATTTCAGCAAACTGACATATATGACAACAAAGTGGTGGATCTTCTTGCCAAATGTGCTCTCAACAACCACCATGGCCTACAGATTTTAGGTCCAGCTGCTGTGCAAGATTTGATGCCGCGGGAGGCTCTTACATTTGTTTCCTTTCTTTCGTTTTGTTTGCTTGTATTTTACAGCATATCAAAAAAAAAAAAAAAATTAGTGTCTATTTTTTTAATTAGAGTTTGAATTAGATGTGCCTGTGATGTGAGAAGATGAAATCGAATGTGTGAACTGAACTCCCTTTTTATTAAAAAGTTTGATTAATTAATCAATCTACGATTTCCCATTACATGAAAGTTTTCAAGTCTGTATTAAAACACGTTTCAGGCAACATTATCATATAAGAAGGAAAGCGTGTCAAGCAAGCAACATTATCATATTATCATATAAGAAGGAAAGCGTAGGTTTAAACTGGGGCGGGTATCTGTTGATAGAAATGAAAACCATTTGCCTTTACTTGGTAGTTGGTAAGCCTTAAAAGGTAAGATAAGGATATTCTTGATTAAATTAAAAATAAAAGACGTGTCCAACCTTAAACTGTTTTAACGGTCAAATATTCAAGCAGTTATGTCGGCTGCCGCCGCCGAAGAGGCCAGCTGGGTGCGGAAAAAGTCATGGATGAGAATCTGCAAATACATATTCATTCGTATCATATATATACCCCCCTGAGTCTGACTGACCTCTCTCAATTTGTCAGTAATCCTCCAAACAGTTTTTGTCATCTGGCTTTCGAAGCTGGGGCTGGACAAAAAGACATCAAACTATTTAATACAACGAACGAAGAAACCACCAAAGTCTGAAGATTTTGGAGTTTCGGAACAGAAACATGCTATTTGACTCTACAAACAAGGCCTAGACTCAGTATTCTGGTAAGCGAGGCTTGCTTGATGCTTTTTTGTTTTTCTTTTAATTAGGCGGAAAACGACATTAAGTTGATAGGTTTTCGAGATTTTTGGTATCGTAAACTTCGTTTTGAGTTGATGAAGACCTCTCATGTTTGCTATTATGCAGTCAACAGGGCTTAATGGAAGTGTATGTTTGGCAAAACCAAAAAAAGTGCTTCATAGGGACATACCATGGTTTTGTGGAAAAATTTGTCAAAACTCTCTAAAAGCCCAAAAGCTTTTTTTTTTTTTTTTTTTTTTTTTTTTTTTTTTTTTTTTTTTTTTTAAATAAAACTATGGTTTTGAAAAAAAGTTACTTTTTCCCACTTTTTTCATCTCTCTCCTCCTTTTTCTCACTTTGTTCCCTTCTTTTATATATGATTTGAGAAATTTTTCTTTCACTTGTGATTCATGAATTGTGATTAATATGTGGCTAGTTCCAGCAGGCTGAGGGAAGAGAAGGTTTTTTGGTGGCCGAGGATATTTTGGTTTTTTCATCTTTTTGCATATATAATTAAACATAAAAAGTAATTTTTCTTTTACTTATCCCAATGCCATACCAAACATCACTCTTATATCTTTAAGATTCTATTTTCTTAGCCATCAAACATTTAGCTACTTATTGTTTAGATAATTACTATTTGTCAAATGAGTTTTGTCTATACAATTTATTAATATATATATTTGATCTATTTTTTTTATCATATTACATAATTTAGTAATGTTATAATTTTTATTTTGTACACAATAATTTTTGGTATTGATTATGAAATTTAATGTTAAAAATATTTAAAAGAAAACCTTATTGTTTATATACAATTATCACAAAAGCAAATGTCCGTGTTAATAATTTGAGCATAAAAAAATTATTCGATAACAATGGTTGTGTTTGGGCTAGCGCTTTGGTCAACGTTGCAGGTCAAAAACTAAACGTGGCGGTGTAAACAAATCTCAATAAAAAAAAAAAGGAAAAAAAAACCTCATAATAGGTGTTTGGATTAGCTTTTTTGTTCACTGGACTTTTTCACAAAAAGCTCATTAATATAAAAGCTCCCGGATGGAGCTTCTGCGTCAGCCTTGTGAGACTTTTTGAGAAAGACGCTGGGGCCCTTTTTTTTTTTTTTTTTTTTTTTTTTTTTGGGATGGAGCTGGAGAATTCACTCGAAACTTCCGCTTTTCTTTACCCCCAAAAAAAAAATCCAGCTTTTTATTTTTTATAACTTTTTTTAATAATTTTTATCATATATATTATTCAATCAAATTCATGTCCTTTTCGGTCATTTTCTATTTCAACCGACTTTTAAAATAATAATCCAAACACTCATAATTTTAGAAAAAAAAAAGTCATTTCTACAAAAGTCAAACGGGCAATCCAAACACAAATCAATTTTACAACTTGAATTTCTTCCTAGGGTTTTTGCAAAAGTCAAATAGCTTTTAAGCTACCGCTCCCATCGCCAACCCAAACAGACCCAATATCCAAATATTATCATTTTATCAAAATTACTTTTTCATAGAATCTATTATGCTCCTAATCTATTCTGAAAAAATATTTTTATCAAAAAACATAAGCTATTTTCCAAAAGCTAATATTGTGATACTTATTTTTATTTTTATTGGTTTTTGGTTATCTGAGCATTTGTATATGTATTCATTTTTACTGCAAAAGTAGTGAAAGCAAAACAAACTTACTAGGAGCGACTTCAATTTTAGGCATTGAACTGTCTATTACACGTAGTTCGTTTTCCATTATTTTCTCTCTTTCTCATTGCAAGAAACAGATTGTCATTAATCTAAATCGTCATTTTCTATTACAGGTTGTGAGTGAAGTGAGCTCGTTTTTTAGTTCTATATCTTCAGCTTCAATGCAGCTTTGACTTTGGCTGAGTTTTTCAACTTCGGATTTAGTAGTTTCACCCACAAGTTGGACCTAAAATGGTTTTCTGGGATGGATATGTGAGCGATGAAGTAATGGGCACATTTGCTCCTATTGTGGTTTATTGGGTATATGGTGGATTTCTTCAGTTGCTACCACCTCTTGACAATTATCGATTGCATACTAGAAGAGAAGAGGAGGAGAAGAATTTGGTGTCACTCTCAGATGTAGTGAAGGGTGTTTTGTTTCAGCAGCTTGTCCATGCAATTGTTTCACTTTTCATGGTTAGTCATTCTGCAAAGACTATTTAAAATTTCTAGGTAAACAGCATGTTCATATGAAAATCTTACTTCATTAAAAACTTTAGACTTCTTTCTACAACGAGGGAGTATCAATAGGAAAAGATTAACAAAAATGAGAAATCAGTCTTACATTTAGGACCGAGATTAACTCCACAATTAGGTCCTATATTAAGGATCAGAGGGTGAATTAGTTCTCTCAGCTTGTTTCCTTGGTTTAGGATCTGTGTTTTCTGCCCCATAAGGTTACGTTTGAATCCCCAAACTTATTGAGTACCTAATCTGCAGCATATGCACAAACAAATGGTGTAATAAATCTCTTTCAAAGTTCATGATCCTGAGAACATTTTTTACATATTCTGGCTGTTATTGAATGACTAATATGCTTCCTAACATTCTGCAGTTGACCTTAGAGGCAAATGGATCTGGGGTTATAGAGCAGCCTTCCCTTCCCATTCAAATTATGCAGATCATTATAGCAATGTTTGTTCTGGATACATGTCAGTACTTTGTGCACCGTTACATGCATCAAAACAAATTCTTATACCGCCATGTTCACTCCCAACATCACAGATTGATTGTTCCTTATGCAATAGGAGCCCTTTACAACCATCCTCTTGAGGGTTTTCTTGACATTTTGGGCGGGGCAATCTCGTACCTTGTCTCGGGGATGACCGCGAGAACAGCCCTTGTATTCTACTGCTTTTCGGTCATCAAAACTATTGACGATCACTGTGGACTCTGGTTGCCTGGCAATCTCTTCCATTTGTTCTTCGAGAACAACACAGCTTATCATGACATACATCATCAACTACAGGGGTTTAAATATAATTATTCTCAACCATTCTTTCCCATATGGGATAAACTTCTTGGGACATTCATGCCATACCGTCTTGTAAAGAGACCTGAAGGGGGGTTTGAGGCAAGGCCAGCAAAGGAGACGGTCCAAAAAAGTTAGTCTTTGGAATTGTTCATACTCTAATTTCTGATGTGTTGTATTTTTTAGAGCTTGTTGGGTCATTCAGGAGTTGATGCTCGGATTCCCTGTATAAATATAACGATGGACTACCAATTAAATAATAATTGATATTATTCAGAAAAGAATAATATCAATTGTTATTTGCTGGTTCTTTAATTATTATTTAATTAATTGAATTTGTTTTTATTATCATCTTTAGGAAATCAGGAAATAAGTGGAATATCACACTAGATAATTTAGTTGCAAGAATATATGATTATAAGTTATATGAATTTCATATTTTGGATTTGAATTAGAGTATTTCTCTCTATAAATTATTGTAAATAGACCTAGTGTCTCATCAATAAGATCATAAAATATTTCAAATGTAAATTGGTTTAGGAGATTCTTCGGACTGTTTTAGATAGGAGGTGAGATTTTTGCATACTCTTTATATCAGATGTCCTCATTGCCTTCTCACCTTATTTTCTCATATCAACTTTAGTTATCTCAATTTACATTCTCATTCTCATATAACCTTCTCATCAGCTTACCCAAGTCGTTACCTCATCATTGGTATAGAGCCGTTCGATCCACAAATGTTACTTACTCATTCCATTCACTTTTTTCACAAATCTATAGTATCACCACCCATCCAACATATTCTCATTCATCGTCTAAAAGATACTTTCCCAAATATGATGGTTGAGATCCACAATCATGGATTTCAGAGGCCGAGAATTATTTTCAGCTTTATCACACTTCTGATGATTTCAAAGTCGATACCACATTTAGGCATTTATAGGGTGGTTCTTGTGATTTGTTCATCACCATTAGCATGGATCGTACAATCCTCTATTGGGATGAACTAGTGAAGGTATTATCATAAATTATGGGCCAATAAAATTCCAAAGTCCCTATGAGTATTTGTTGGTCGAATTCCTTATGACAAGTGAACTAGTCGAATAAGTAATAAAAGTAAGTAGAGTTATTGTTCCACAGGGACTATCAATAACCAATATGCAGCCGGTTTCTCTTGAAAGTTGTGTGTAAGAAAATAGAGTTGATTTGTTTGTTTTAACTATTACTAATGACAAATAAAGTAAATGGGTGATCGGAAGTCGGTTGAAAGATATCAGTTTAAAGATAGGCTGAGTTCATATTTCAGTCTAAGTCTCATTATTCCCCCAGTTTGCATGTGACGCATTGCTATAGCATTTTGCTGCACAGCTTCTGCAATGATACAGCAAAATGCCTTTCACAACGTTATTCAGCTAGTCCACCACTAACCTATGCAAAAGTGTCTACATCCTATAAGTACACTCCTTACTCTACTTCTTCGATATTTCTATAGCGATTTTCTAGTTTAGAGTGTCAATTTAACCTAGGTGTATTGGCTATGAGCCGTAAACCCATTCCTGTAGCCTACAATTTGAGTCGAGCAACAACTGTCTAACAAAGGTCTAACATCGACTCCCTTCCAATAAGCTGAGGCCACTAATCTAGCCCTTAGTGGCCAACCAATAGGCAAGACATTAAATCATTGTTAAACAATCTGAATATATTGAATTAAAAGCTTAGGAAATTGGGTTTATTCTACAACTTAGAAATCCATCCTCATTCGGCCAATGAAAATTTAGTTCGTAACTAATGAGGGAAACACAAAATAGAGTACGGTAGAATAGCCTACGGAAAAGTTATACTAAGAAATAAAAGAAAAGTGAAAAGCTCGTCGGAGTGATCAACAGCATAGGGGACGTCCTGTCACGTGACGTCTCTACGTCTTCTACAATCCATCTGGCTTGGGGAAGAATCAGGTCTCTTTTGTAACTCTCTCTCTAGATAATTCTCTCGTTCTCTTGGTGTGAGTCTAGTCGAATTGGAATTGCACTGACTCCTTGACTCTCACAACTTCGACAACTCTTCCAGGTTTAGCCGTGCTTTCCTCTTATAGTCAGGTCCTTTTGCGCCGTACGTTCAGTGAGTTAGGCCTTCCAAATCTGTTAGGTCCAAATCTCTAGATTTGGTTTATTGATCCTCTTTTGATTCGGCGGGATTCTTCAAATCTTCTCTTCGATTCTCCGCATCTTCTATTTCAGTCTGCATCAATTCAACCTCCATCTAAATGTCTGTCTTGATGACCCATATTAAATTCTTGAAAAACCCTCAAGGAAAGGTCAGCGCAATGTAACACATAACTCCGCATCACTTATGATGCTACAGCATGGTGGTCGCATCAAATTGCTAGCACAGAAGGAAGGATACCATATTTTTTAGCGTTATATCCGCTTTGTTATGCACTTTCACAGTAAACCATAAAGTAGCCCTTTTCTTATGCTCATGTGCAGGATAATAAGGTGAATGCAACAATTTACAGAATCTATCCTCTATTTCCCTATGTGAATGGATTCTAACACATTTTATCAGATAAAATACAATTAAACTCAGATTCACCATTCAAAACAATCAAAACACATAGGAAAAACATGGCATAAATATGACTCATCATTATTTTTGCAACATACAACAGGTGGGAAGTGTTGAAGAATATAGCTTAGAGTTTGCTAAACGTTTAACACAAGTCAAAAATTGGTAACAACACTGCCTTCTTGGAGTTTGCCTAGGCAGCCAGAAGGAAGAATTAAAATCTAAATTGAGGATTTGCAGGCCTTGTACTTTTATGAAGCAACTTACCTAGCCCTAAAATATGAGAAGCTTATGTTATCACGTGAGCCCAACCCAAAGCACTAAAGCACCTAGATTTGCATAGCGCAACCCAGTTTTATGACAATGGAGGATGCACAATACACATTTGATTCATCAAACCAAAATAAATTAATTGTATCGTCCTCGCAACTGACTCAATACACAACATTGGCTTCAACGGACCAACTCATCTATATATGGAACCTCAAATCCAAAGGGAGAATAAAGTCTGCTATCAGTGTGAAAACATCTTTTTCCTAGGCCATTACTACAAGTCAAGCTTTTCACCAATGAAGATCACCGGAGAGGTCAAAGAGGTTATGCCTCCATTAGTAGTTGAAGTTGAGATTGAATTCGAAGGAATGCTTCAAGAATCTCCTTCAACATTGAAATCCGCAAGTCTTAAGCTTCAATGATAAAGATTACTGTCCAAAGTCATAAAATTCTAATTCTTGCGGACAATGGGTCCAAACATGATTTTGCATCCAAATAATTGGTATCTGGCGTGCGTATTCTTGTTTGGTCTACTCTTCCTTTTGGAGTCTTACTTAGAGTTGGTGATACAACTTATACGGCCTTCCTACCACCTCTACCTAAACCTACAAACATACCAGGAAGATAATTTGTATGTTTTGCCTTAAAGACAAGGCAAATTTTTAAGGAGGGGATAATGGGTAGAGTACCAATTAAATAATAATTGATATTATTCAGAGAAGAAGAATATCAATTATTATTTTCTTTGGTTCTTTAATTATTATTTAATTAATTGAATGTTTTTTTTTTTTTTATTATCATCTTTAGAAAATCGGGAAATAAGTGGAATATCCCACCGAGATAGATTTAGTTGTTAAAATCTAGGATTATGAGTTTGAATTTCATATTTTGGATTTAGTATTTGGATTTTAGATTAGAGTCTTTCTCCCTATAAATTATTATAAAGAGTCATAGTGCCTCATCAATAAGATCATGGAATATTTCAGATGTAAATTAGTTTAGAAGATTCTCGTGGGTTGTTTTACTGAAGAGGTGAGATTCTTGTCTATACTTTATCTCAGATGTTCTCATTGCCTTCTCAACTTATTTTCTCATATCAACTTTAGTTATCTCAATTTATATTCTCATTCTCATATAACCTTCTCATCAGCTTACCCCAATCAATACCTCATCATATAATCCCAAGTTGTTTGGTCGCTTCATAGTCTCTTGTTCGGTTCATATTGTTATGGAAGCTCTTTACTTCTATTATAAATGATAGCATAATTGATATGGTTACATAGCCTTTCATCATCAGGGTGCCTTTGAGGCCAGGGCAGCAAAGGACTATTTAGACTGTAAAAAAGTTAGTCTTGTGTGGAATTGTTCATATTCTCACTTCTGATGGGTTCTATTTTATCCGAGCTTGTGTCATTCATGGAATCATGAGCTTGTTTCCATGTGACTAAGCAGTTATGGGGTTCAAATCCCGGAAACAACATCTCCACTTGCAGGAGTAAGATTTCATACATCAGACTCCCCTAGAGTTCACATTGGTGCACTGGGCTACCCCCTTTACGCTAACTAGGCTTCCCTGTAAAAATATAATTCCAAAGTTGTTTGGTCCCTTCATAGTCTCTTGTTTGGTTCATGTTGTCATGGAAGCTTTCCAATTCTATTCTAAATGATAGCAAAATTATATGGATACATAGCCTTTCATCATCAGGGTGGCTTTGCTGTATTTAGTTTATGAACGTGGGAGTTGCTAGCGGAGTATCAAATTGTCATACTACCAATGGTGAGAGGCTGAGTTTTTATACGTTTTAAGTTTATTCATTTGTATCATACTATATTCTTGAATGTTTGTTCATATAATGAGTAAGTCATTTTGGAGTTGTACTGCACTTTTGACTGAGTCATCATTCTGGTATCAGTAGCTAAGAAGAAACGATCCATCAGAAAAAAAAAAACATCACTTCACTTTTTGGACAAAAAACAGAACTGCTGCAGAAAAAAGGATATAGCCGCTCTTCTTCGGCTCCTCCCTTTCTCATGCATTTTCGATCTGAATAAGACTAAAGTGCAGGATCTTATAGGGAGATATGTTTCATAGCACAGCAATCAGTCTTGTAAAAAATAATGACTTGAAAATTAAATAATGCCCCAAAAATTGGAATATGTTGTAAGCATATCAACATTATCCCAAAATTTAAAGAGGTGGAGTGGGACGGAGTGGCATGAAACGAACAATACCTCTGAAAACTAAACAGACATCTCTTTTAGTGATAATTCACTAAATGTAGACATCTCTTTTAGTGATAATTCAAACTTTAATTTGCACGTTGTGAGAAACTAACTCTTTCTACTAGACTGAACCCTGTTGTTATAGAGTGATCAGAGAACCTAACATGGCAAACACTTAAAATTGCACCAAAAGCCACCTAGCTAAATAATAGTGGGTGGCTGTGGTCGTGTGGATAGTAATTAGATTCAAACACTCTTATAATTTTATATATATATATATATATATAAATGCCTCATTACACCAAAAGCAAAACAAGAATTTAATTAAGAAATAAGTGCACAACTGTTTGTACAACCCATAGAAAACAAGATATAGAAAAGAGTGTTCTAGCATTGGGCCATTGGAGTCATGAAGAGAATCTTGGGCTTGCTTAGATTCTTTTTGGATAATATAGACAGCGTCTTGTTCGTTGTAAATGCCACCTATGATGTGGTTGCATTGGCTGCCAACTTGGATATCTTGCTCGACACAACATAAGGCATCACTTGTACTCCTATCAGAAGGCTTGGCGGAAATGAAATTATGATTGGTGGAATCTTCATGTTGAGTTGAATTTGGCGCGCCGCTCCTCATATGATGCTGGATTGAATTCAATCAGAGGAAGAAACCAATCAAATTGATATAACTCTGACACCATTTTGAAATTTGAACATAACTTAAAAAATATAATATTTTATAAGAGTTTATTTTTTCCAGTATATTCCAAGACAGGATGGGGTGGGTATGGAGTAATAAAATGCTCGTAATGTAGACTTGGGGCAGAAAAATAAACCTGCAAGGTTATATAGGGCTATGCATGAGATAAAATATAAAAGAATGGGAAAAAATGGTTTTGAAAATATTAGTCCTGTCCTGCCCTATAGTCATCTCTATGGTCATCTCTAACATTGTAGGTGACAGAACTCACGCTCAGTTGGTCGTGACAAAAGAGGGACATGGGAAGCTTTCTTCTTGGTTCCTCCATAATGCTGCAAATTTTGATCTGGAAAAAGAATTGGCATCATCAATCATAACAAATCATTTTTAACAAAGAATACACATAAAATAGAAATGGAATTCAAAATGGATATTGGCAGCACCATCTGATGGAGACACACAATTGAGAATAGCTTCATGGAAGATTGCAGCTTGAAGCTGGTAAGTTTGGCATTCATTCACCAAATGTAAACGCAAGGCTTCTCTAGCATCTGGATACATGAACAGTTAAATTTGTTTACTATTAAGCTGCTCTATGAGTTAAGGATGCTGGATTAGGAACCATCTTTGAAGTCTAAACATTAGAGTCTTTAGAGATATACCTGAAGAACACATAAATCTAATATCTTCAAACTCACAAGACTGAAGAACCAATGGAACCTCTGCTGCCATAATATACTGTGGTTTCCTTGGAGTCCTATTAGTGTCCAGTAAAATTTCAATCACCTACAAATTTAAGCATTAAAGAATTGAGATAAGGTTCAACCAGATTTGTTACTTTAGTGCCGTCACAAGTAAACTTGGAGAACATGTCATGAATGCAGCCTGAACAATATTTTCATTTTCTCCAAACAACAAGACTGGCTCTATTGTAATTTCACAAAGCTTAAATAATAAAAAAGGAGACGTCTATATAAATCTATATATGAGAATGTAGGATACGCACATCTGGAGATTCAAGACCTTTGCCAACCATGAATAGAACGGCAACCATGCAGCGAACCTGATGCCACAGAAAAGCTGTACCTTTGATTTTAATCACCCAGAGTTGATTATCATCATACCTGAAGGTAGATTGAAAAAATTGCTCAGACTGTATAGTCCACAACAACTCCAACTGAGAAATTGCTAGTTCTAGTAAGGATGATACATTCATGCAAGTTTTAACCTCACATTAGTAGGAGACATCTCAAACAAAGTGATCTGCCGCCTATAGTTGTGCACATTTGCTGCATCCATTTTACAGAAGTTCCTGAAGTCATGTTCTCCTAAAAACTTCTTGGCAGCACTCTCCATGTCCTGAAGGGACATTATACAAAGAAAGTATGTACAGCTCATTAGTTATAAGCCTTTTGAGTCAAGGGTATAATCAGACAGGTAAAGGAGTTGAATTTACAAAAATTTCAAAGGAAAATGGTCTTCCTACCAGAATATTCAAGTTTTCTCTCCAGAAAAAATATTTATACTCCCTGCTTAAACAGCTGAACCTGATTGGCAAAGCGAATGAAGAAAGTGATAAGTGATAACAAATTAAGAGGTCAAGAACTCAAGATTTCCAAAGTAACAGGTAAAAATAATTTCTCAGTCCAATTCTGGGAATCTGAAGGTTGGAAAATACAATATAATTCAAGAAATATCCAAAAAAATCCTACCTCAAAATTCAGTTGCAATTATATGATTCGATTATAATAGCTTCCTATATGAAACCAACTTCTTGCCAACTTAAGATCTTGGAGCAATTGAAATTGCCGCCCAAGGCAGTCAAACCACCTTAAATTAATTATTCAGGTCTATCTGGCGTCTATGGCAGGAATTTAATATTAACACCTTTGTCTTTTCTTTGAGCAATTTCACTGCAAGCACTAATTCTAGTCTATAATATCTATCTCAGTATTTCTATTCCATTTTATATACTACTTGCACTTAAAAGAAAAATTTATTATGTGTTGAGCTTCATAGACCATTACAAATTTGTTGGGCCCATTCAACATCAAAAATTTCAGAATAATGGGTTATCAAATACTAAAAGGACTTGTAGTTGTCACTATACTGGTACATATATCCCACATCAGCTCCAAAAATTTTGGTAGATGTACGCTAACTTGACAACAATAATACACATTATATTAAAAGGTAGTAAACCATCTAGTCACAACTTAAATATGTCTTGCACTACAGATTAGTTACCATAGGATTGCAATTAAATGTTTGAGCAGGTATAGAACTTTTATCCTTTATCAAAATCCCGTTGATGTCATGCAAGGGATCCATTGTAGCGACAAATAATTGTTGATCACCTAATTAGTTGAGTTTGTAGATACCATTTAATCACTTAATCTGTCATCCCGGGGGATGACTTTATTCAAACTGGTGCATCTATAATAGGGATTGGTAATCAATCGGTCCAACAGATGGTGACAAATGTCATGGAGACTTCAAATAGGCCCTTTCATGCATTAATTCTAATATTGAGGGCATTGCAAAGTTTGAAACCTTGACCAATATGGAATAACTTTTTGTCCCCTACCACTAAACAAAAAGGATTTGGACAGCAAATTGATGGAGTTTCAAATATGCTTACTTAAGAAGCACCCAGAGTAGGAGGCCTGGGGGAGGGTTTAGGAATCTTCCAATAAGCCACAACAAAAATAGTAATTCCCTGCTCCTTATTGCTCTTGCTTTCACTGACTCCCCGTATAACTTGATAATCAAATGATAAAGCATAGTTACAAATGAAGCAGACAAACCTTGCATGGAAATCAACAGGAACAGGACACCAGCCCAGAATTCGAATATCATTAGGAAGGACTCGGTTTAGCACCTTTACATAATCAATTTCCACTTCTGCAAAAGGCGTGTTAAATAATTCAAAAAAGGGAATAAATAGAGTACAACTCAGTATAAACAATGCTGAAGAAGCAAATGACACAACAAAGTATGGTAATCAGTCACCTCTTTCGCTCTGGCAAACACAAAATGTCAAATAATTTACTTTAAAAAAAAAGTAATCTGATTTTTCAAAAGGACTTTGATCTAACCATGCGGCTCTTCTGAAAAAATCTCTCCAGCATTTCTATTATTTGTTCCTGATACCTTGAGGTTTGATCTTAGGAAAAGAGCTATTACCTGCTTCAAAATTTTGCCAACATAATTAATTAACAGAAAACACGATGCTCCATATATCAATAATTAAATTTAGCTGAAATGGTTAAGATAAATACAAGAACACCACCAGTTGAACTTTAACACTGACGCTTGACATAGCTACCTTTCAAGGGTCGCATCATCAAATGGAAATTTATTAACTTGCTTCAAGTTTTCTGCATAAAATTTCTCCGTCTTTCATTTAGAATCTTATTTAGCATTTCCCTAAACAGCCTCAACTTATCTTACGAGCATTCGCCATAGAAGCAGGCTCTAGGAGCACAATGACTATTATTGCCATCTTAACAGTTGGAAAAGTATAAATGGGAACTTATATAAACCATGTAACATTGATATTTATCTGTCATTGCTGGTAGGAGGTGTATTTTTCTTCTTTCCACTTCATTTCAAGTCAACTTACCTGTCCAACAGAAGAAACACCTTTGTCTGTTCTACCACATCTTGAATATTGTGACTCCTTCTTATCACCAACCAATAGCCTTGTTTTCTCAAGAGCTTTAAAAATCTCTGACTGCAATAAAATTATAGATTATGGATCACACAGAGGCATTCACTGCTGAATTGACAGAATATTAATACTGGGGGAAAATTCAGAACTCTTAATCCATCAGATGGATAATTTGTAATATACATTCATTTGTGTGATGAGCATAGATAACTTCTCTTGCTAGTATGCATGAAGAAGAATTTGTGCAGCTTATGAAAATAAATAGCTTAAAAATCTTTGTCAAAACAAACCTCAACAGTTGGATCCATTTGTCCCTCTGAAGAAAAACCATAGAACCTGCATTTAGCAGATAATCAAAAAACCCTAATATAATTATCATTTCCCATTTATATAATTATAACTCAATAAATATAAACAAGAGAATGAAATAATGGAAGGTGAAGCATTCCAGATTCTTCCAATTCAACAAAAGGAAATATTAAACCTGCATGAAAAATTCAGATTCTACAAGGCTCTAAGCATAGTCATGTCATCTCCAAAGGAACCTCTAAAGCTGCCCAAATATACTCATTAATACTTGAACTATTTAACGAATATATCACGACCTTAAAATTCTAAAAGTAGTACCATATTTTATGTTGCATTGAAAAATAAATTATGTGAAATATATCACATATCTGTCTTTCCTTTATACATCACAGCTTTGATGCTTGTTTTTAAGTAAAAGGCAAAAGAATAGTTAGATCTGTGCTCATTACATGGCTCTGTGCCTCTATGCTTGTTTTAGAAAGAAAACAAAGCCAGAAAAAAGGGACATCATATACCTTTTTCCAAAGTACATGACTGTCAGAGCTACATATCTCTTGCTGTGTTTGATAAGCATCGAATGATAGCCTGCGCCAAGATTTAAAGGTAATTCACATGTGCAGCCTGTTATGGCAGTCTGGATTCTCTCATGACAAGAGGGTAAGATATATATCAACAATAATTGAGCAATAAATATGAGGAGAAACTCAGTTCATTTATCATTTTGTTTAAATATGTGAAAGTGAAAAATCCATGCAAACAAAACAAACATATTAAGCATCTGAGTTTAGAACTCAATGAAGTCAAGATGTACATCAAAAATATGTTTACAATGTATAAAATAACAGAATGTATACTATATTTATAACAACATTAGTGAAGGTAAAATTTTCAGGAATTGACATTAGATATTTTCTACTGGCCTTTCCATCTAAAAACAGTCTAATACATTTATGCAAATAGATGGCCCATATTAAACAAAGAGTCATTAGGGTCAAAGGTAAAAGAATAAAAGGACAATGAACAGTGGAGCCACGCACTTATTCTTAGTAGTGGCAGACAGAATATATGGTCAGAAGAACACTTTTTCTCTAACCTGATTCATTTAACATGGTTTACAGTTTTCAATTAAATCATTTTCTTATGTATTTATATTATGTGCATATTATCTATGGGTATAAATATAGAAATTCCAATTGTATACTCAAGACAAAATGTTTTCATGTATGCAAGAAATCACTACAAATTACAATGTGCCATTGCTAAGCAAGATAGTGTGCTATTATGATTACAATTGACAATGGCAATCATATTATCAAAACCAACGTCCAAGAATGATGGGGGACCTGGCGTTTTTTGTATCTTCTCTTCTGTCTTCGAGTTTTCGTTTTTTGATTTCATGTGTTTGTCATCAGAACCATTTAATTTCTTCTCGATCTGCATCACAATTTAATATCCCTAAATAATGCAGTAGAGTACTTTTGTCTTTCTTTTCCTTGAGAAAAATTTTCCAAGCTGAAAATTTGAGGTGGTCCATAAACCTCACAATGCTACGAATGTAAAAAGAAAATATTAGCCAACCTCGTGATTGCTACGATCCGTGATTTGAGACAATAGCTTTGCATTTTCGGCCTCTAATTCCTGGTTTATGAATCAAAGTCCAATAAGAAGAAGAAAAAAAAGATGAAATAGAAAGCCACATTTACTTCCAGACTCTGATTACAGTTTCTGTACTTATCGAAACAGAAAAAACACTAGCAGCAAATAATTATCTAAAGTTCCCTTCTTCTATAATTCCTGCATCCCTTTAAAACTTACAGAGGATCCAGCAACGCACATTGAACTGATAAAAGTATCTCAAAGGATATTTCAGAAAGTGCAGAAGTGTAAGAAACAATAATTCCTAAGCTTTACGAGCTTACAATAACTAAAACGAGACAAACTGAAAATACTTGCAGG
Source organism: Acacia acuminata (assembly GCA_019022655.1). Classification (NCBI taxonomy): domain Eukaryota; kingdom Viridiplantae; phylum Streptophyta; class Magnoliopsida; order Fabales; family Fabaceae; genus Acacia; species Acacia acuminata. The sequence goes on from JAFJYI010000123.1 coordinate 1,399,303, forward strand.
TATGCTAATCAAGCAGGAGAAGCCAAAGTCATTGTACTCAGAAAACATTGCCCGTCCAACCAATAAATCCCGGATAAACCCAGAAAGCAAGAAAACTGTTTCCTAAAGTTCCTCGATTTGGATTCCCCGTTTTCCTAGAAAACAAACAGAGACTGATAACAACTGAAGCTGCAGTGACGGGAATACCTTAACCCTGATTTGAAGAGAATCAATCTGGGATTGCAGGCTGGCCACGGAGTCAAAGTGATTTGTCGACATGGTCGACTTCAGCCTCGAGCTCCACTGCGAATTCGCAACAATCGGGCGATAGACTACTGTAGTTATTAGTCCAAATTTTTAAATTAATATTTTTCTGATTCATGAGCGAGTTTGGATCCCTTTTATTTGGAGAAAAGTCTCCTTGCTTTGATTTATGAAACAATAAAATTAGAAGTGCTCTCTAAATAGGATTAGAAAAATATCAACTAACTTAACAAACTACTTATACTAATAGGATATTATCACTACTAATTTTATGTCATTACCACTTTTTCATCGTTAGATCAGAATCTCATCTACATTTATCATTTCTCTCTCCTATTAAAATTCTGATCTAACAGTGAAAAAGTGGTAGTAACTTAGTAGTGACATAAAATTGGTAGTGACAATATCCTATCCCTTTTGAAATTAGTACAATACAAGTACTTTGTTAAGTTAGTTGATATTTTTATAATCCTATTTAGAGAGCACTTCTAATTTTATTGTTTCATAAATCAAGAATTTCATCAACTCTTTTGTGAAATTGAATAATTTTTTAACTCTACCCTGTTTAATATATATAATATTAAATAAAAATAAAGTCAACACAATAATAAATTAAGGATTAAATTGTACATTTATCTCAAAATTTTAATGTGGTATCTTATAAATATAATCAAAAAATATCTTCTCTCTCTACCTTATATTGAGGAGAAGAGGAATATAATATGTTTTTTGGGGATTAATCCATCAATATCCGAAGCAAATGTAGGCCAAATAATTAAAGTCACTGCATCCCAAGACTAGAACACAACAATACTTGTTAAGGTGGAAAAACCTGTTGATCCAAGCGTTTATGGTGAAAACATTGTAATCATGCTCCTTAGAATATTTATAGGGGTAAATTAAGAAAAATATTCACAAATATAATAAATAACTATATTTTAAATCAAGATCAATTCCGAGATAATATTATTTTAGCATGAAACTAAACTTGCATGAATATCAAAAATAAAATAATGTGACTTATCATAAATCTATATATTATATAGGCTAAAGTATACTTCTAGCCCTTTAGGAAAGAGTTTTCTTGGTCCGTTAATTTTATAAAGTACACTTTTCTTGGTCCGTCAATTTTATAAATCTATAGACAACCAATATATGAGGTATTTTTTTGGTCCGTTAATTTTATAAAGTACACTTTTAATCTTATACTTTTAACATCATTAATGTTACTAATAGAAAATGTTGACGCAAACAAACTTAAATAATGGCGGTATAAAATATGCTATCAATCTTAAATTTTAAAATATGTGTAAATTAACAGTATTAGAAATATAGAATTAAAAAAATATACTTTCTAAAGTTAAGGAACCAAGAGCATATTCATATAAAACACAATAAAAATATAATTTAGCCTATATTATATAATACTCGTAGTAACACCGTTAATTTCGTTAGGTAACACGTTTTATTTTTATATTCCTTTATAATTGAAATTTTTTTTTATCTCTATAAATCAAGTAATTATCATAATTTAAAATTATACTTTTTGCCAAAAAAAAAATACTTCATTTAGTCCTAAATATAAAACAAAGTTGACTTGTTTGGATTGATTAAGGAAGCTAATTAAATTATTTTAAAATATTTATATTTATATTTTTTTCTACAGACTAATTTGTTTAACTAATATAATCTAAGGATACCCAATATATGATATAATTAAGTAATCTATTTGAGCTTCCTTAATCTCTATAAAAAAAAAAAAAAAAAAAATTGTAAACTATGTTTTATATTTAGGACCAAAAAGGAGTAATAAATATTAGGAGATTTATTTTGGATCTATTAATCAATAAATATAATTTATTGATGCTTATTTTCTAATTTCTCTTTTTATATTCCTTTATAATTTAATTTCTTTATCTACATATATATTAATCGATAAACGTAATTTGATAATTTTTAATTTTTTGGAAAAACATAATAAATACAAGGGAATTTAGTTTGGTAATAAATACAAGGAGATTTTTCATACCAAAAATAAAAAATCTTAGGAGATTTTGTTTGGATCGATTAATCAATAAATATAATTTATTAATGATTATTTTATAATTATTTTTTATATTCCTAATTTAATTCTAATTTGTTTGGATTTATTATAGGCATTTGAACTTAAGTGCGGAAATATTAATTTAAATCTATTACTTATATAATAAGAATAGGTTCGCTATATAACACATTTTAGGTCTACCTGTGTGGCAATATTCTGTACTTGATAAATTAAACTATCTAATATATTATTATTATAATACCTTCACATATTTATTATTTTAGTTTTTTTGCTGGATATCTTTATTATTTTAGTTGGTATGATATTCTTGCACCCGCAATTATATCATTATAATTTCCTTATTCATTTTTAAAATCTGAACCTAAAAAAAAATCTCAACCCCTATAAATTGAAATATTTAATCTATTATACCTAAACCTTTTTTTTGGTTCAAAATATTATACCTAAACCCAATCTCAACCATTATAAATTGAAATATTTAATGGCAATGCACGGACAATAATACTTGATTTATATATTACTTGTGTCATTTTTTTTTACTTAATAAATATATGAAAATTAGAGAATATTAAGGTGAGAAGGAAAAGAATCTCAAGTCATTCAATTTGTAGTACAAATGAAATGTTAATGTTTAATAGGCTTAAAAAACACTATTCTTTTATTTTGTTAAAAAAATACCATTCATTAAAATCGTTGACATATTCTGAAGTTTTAGTTACCACCTCTTGACAAATGACAGCCTCACCTATATTTTAGCAGTCACCAGTTAAGGAAATTAGAAAGCCTAGAGAATCATGGACGAGACAAACTCGTTCAATATCCGCATTTTTATTTCCGACACACACATGAAACCACCTCAAGTTTTGCAACTACCTTTGAACACTGTTTTTTCTCTTTCAATTACTTACCCTTAATCTGGTGCCACCTGCTACTTGTTCGGTTAGGGTTGAATCCAACAAAAACTGCACTGTAATCTATTTTCACACCCATTTCTGACCACTTCTTGAGCTCCCACAAGCTCCATCTCTTTCTTTCAGGTTTTTTGATACAAGGTCCATCTATTTTCATTTGCTTCTTCTAATTTAACATTGTCATATCGTCTTTTACTAAATATCTGAAGCACTTGAGTTGAATATCTGATCATTTTAGGACAGAAGGGAAGTGGTTTCTGGTTTATCTCTTTATTGAAGATTGATTCAGGGGCATTTTGAGATTAAAGTCTTCTCTAATTAATGTGCCAGTGAGTGGAGCTTAACTCTGATTTATATGTTGCTGACACACACACACGCATACACGCATCCACAACTGGAAAGATAAGAGATCAGTGAAGGCTTCTAGAGAATTAAATATAGATGTGATGGATATCAGTAATGATTCTATATCAAGTAAGCATCGCAAGCCTCATGATTCATTATCTGTTTCTCCATCACAAACTTCTCCAAAGTCACCCAAACCCTCTGGCTCTCCAAGGTCCCCTAGGTTCCAAGTCAAGCACCCACAATCTCCAAGAGATGGATGTCCCAAAAAAGGTAAAGTCTTAAGGACAGATTATTATTATTATGGGGACTTGTTTCATGAATGAATATGAGAATAAACATGTCATACATGAATCCCATTAATAAATGATCTGGATTACTAGGTTCCATTGTCTTAATAATAATATATGATTACTACTCTTATGTGCCGTAAGTTTGATCAATTTCAGAAAGTGCAGATTCTTTCCCTGTTACTTCATTGAAAATTTCTCCGAAGTCACCAGCGTCCCCCACTTCTCCAAGGTCTCCAAATTCCCCAAGGTTACCTGGCCATAGTACAAAGAATGAAAGGCAATCACGTTCGCCAAGAGATGGACGACCAAAGAAAGGTACATAGGCCTTTGTTTGAATGGATAAAACGTATTTCAAAAAAAAAAAAAAAAAAAAAAAAAAAAACTCTTATATCTATATGTCAAAGAGGAAGACCAAGGAAAACCATCAATAAGGTTATTGAGTGAGACCTATTTGTTAATAATTTATCAAGAGATTCAATTAATGATTGAACTCAATGGCATTATATGATTCATATAGCCGACCCTACCTAATAGGGTGAGGCTTTGTCGTTATTGTTGATGTTGTTGCTGTATATGTTTGAGAGAAAAGTTTTAATCTTTTCTTATAATGCAGGAGGTTGCGGAGGGAAAGGCACGTGGGGAGGATTGCTTGATACGGAAGACATGGACTTTCTGGACCCTCATGATCCGAACTATGACAGCACTGAGGTAACAAAAATAAAAATAGAATGATATTATTTGCATGTGAAAATATCAGATATTTGGTTGCTTATTTTGTGTTTTATGTCTTGTAATTATTGCCAAGAAGTATGAAAGCAAGTGTGTGGTTTGCAGGAAAAAGAACCTCCAACTGAAAACAAAAAGAAAGGGGAGTTAGAAGAGTACAAGAGGAAAGCTATAATAATAGTGGAGGAATATTTTACCACTGATGATATTGTTGCTGTGAAAAATGAACTGAAGTTACTTGGGGCACCATACTTCAGCTACTATTTTGTTAAAAAGCTTGTCTCAGTGTCAATGGATAGACATGACAAAGAAAAAGAAATGGCTGCTGTTTTGCTATCTGCACTATATGCAGACACAATTGATCCTTCTCAAGTTTACAAGGGCTTCAGCAAACTAGTTGAATCTGCGGATGACCTGATAGTAGACATACCTGACGCGGTTGATGTTCTAGCGCTTTTCTTGGCTCGAGCCGTGGTTGATGACATACTTCCTCCTGCATTTTTGAAGAGACAGATGGCTTACTTACCGAAGGACTCGAAAGGGGTTGAGGTCTTGAAGAAGGCGGAGAAAAACTACCTCTCAGCCCCTCTACATGCTGAAATTATAGAGCGCCGATGGGGAGGAAGTAAGAACATGACAGTTGATGATGTCAAGGCTAGAATAAACAATTTGTTGGTAGAATACGTAACAAGTGGTGACAAGAAAGAAGCTTTTAGATGCATTAAGGATTTGAAAGTTCCATTCTATCACCATGAGATAGTCAAAAGGGCTCTAATAATGGCAATGGAGAGGCGCCAAGCAGAAGGTCCTCTGCTAGATCTCTTGAAAGAAGCAGCTGAAGAAGGCTTCATCAACTCCAGCCAAACCTCAAAGGGCTTTGATCGGTTGATTGACACGGTTGATGACTTATCACTCGACATACCAAACGCGCGTGAAATACTCCAAAATCTAATGTCCAAGGCAGCATCTGAGGGTTGGATATGTGTTTCATCTTTAAAATCACTCTCACTGGAGCCAAAAAAAGAGTCACTAGAAGAAAGTGCAGACAGAAATTTCAAGGCAAAGGCTCAATCCATAATTCAAGAGTACTTCTTGTCAGGTGACATATTTGAAGTGATTAGTTGTCTTGAGCAAGAGAACAAAACTTGCTCTCCACACCTCAATGCAATATTTGTCAAGAGGCTTATAACTTTAGCCATGGACCGAAAGAAGCGTGAGAAAGAAATGGCCTCGGTTCTACTTTCATCTCTGTGTTTCCCTGCTGATGATGTAGTGAATGGTTTTGTCATGTTGATAGAATCAGCAGATGACACTGCCCTCGACAATCCAGTGGTAGTGGAGGATCTTGCCATGTTCCTGGCCAGAGCAGTAGTGGATGAAGTCGTGGCCCCACAACATCTAGAAGAGATTGGAACACAATGTGTGGGGCCAGATTCAATAGGAAGTAAAGTGCTTCAAATGGCAAAGTCATTGCTCAAAGCTAGGCTTTCAGGGGAGAGAATATTAAGGTGTTGGGGTGGAGGAGGAAGCAGCAAAAGTGGGTGGGAAATTGAGGATGTTAAGGACAAGATTGTAAATCTTTTGGACGAGTATGAATCCGGGGGCGACATAAGGGAGGCGTGTCGGTGCATGAAAGAACTCGGTATGCCATTTTTCCACCATGAGGTTGTGAAGAAAGCTCTGGTGAAAATTATTGAGAAGAAGAATGATAGGTTGTGGGGTCTACTCAAGGAATGTTTTGAATCTGGACTGATAACTATGAACCAGATGATGAAGGGTTTTGGAAGGCTTGCAGAATCTCTTGATGACTTGGCTTTGGATGTTCCTGATGCTAAGAAACAGTTTATACACTATGTAGAACTAGCAAAGAGTTCAGAATGGTTGGATCCTTCATTTAGTCTCAGCAAATTTGAACATTCCACAGCGAATGGAACCTGCTAACTCTGATGGGGTAATTACCAATATTATCTATGCTTTGCTTCTTTTTTGCTGAATTTACTCCTTTTGATCAAAACTTAATATTTTAGTCCTACCGTTACAATGCAGTACGCGAGACATGGTCCTGGAAGTTGTTTTCCTTAACACTTTCTTTGTGATCAACTATTTCATGAACGGCTCAAGACGACCGAACACAATATGCCATCAGAGAAGATGCATCTGCTCACTACTGAAGAAACAGCAATGTTAAAAATGATTTGGAGCAAGGGATGCATTATGAGCATGGAGATTGATTTGAGAAATTGAAATATCTATACTAAATAAGTTAAGTCAATTGAAATATCAATACTAAATAAGTTAAGTCAAACTTTTTTCCCTTTTTTGCCTTTTTATGTTTCTGTCGAGATGGGGCGAAGATGAATAAGGTATACTTTGATGGATTTGTTTGGAAGAAGCGTAAACAAGGGAACTAGCGTCTGGATTTTTCTTTTTGTAAAGGATGATAACACTATCTCTGGGGCAAAGTAAAGACGAATAATATTATTATGTTTTTGTGCTCAACTAATGATTTTTTTTTTTTTTTTTGGGTTATGCATAACAACTTTCTGGGTTTAATTTTTAGTGATTCCTAACACTTGGGTGTATTTAGTTTGAGGGGAGAGGATAAGAGGGTGGGAGGACCTAAAAAAATTCAAATACTAACCTCTAACTTTAGACCTCCTTTCCACCCCCTCCCCTCAAAGCCAGCACGATCGTCTGCTTTACCGATGGATGACGGTAAAACAACCTCCACAGTCCCAGATCGTTGTCTGCTTTACCGAGGACTGTAAAACAACCTCCACGGTCCCAGTGCCACTCTTAACTACATGGATTTATTTGTATTCTTAAAAACTACTATCTTTAATCTTTAATACAATTTAGGGGGAAAAAAACTATAAATTTAAAAAATAAAGTGGATTGAAATGCTCTATATAGGACCAGATCCAATCCCAAATAGCTTTTATATTAAAGAGTAGAGGTAGTATTAAAAATCTGCATCATCAATTTTTTCTTTAATTAAAGCATCATCAAATTTAAGCTCACCATTTACAATTGTAGTGGTCTCTTCACCAAGTGGTGAGAAGCCATTACTAATACGCAGACAATAACCAGCCAAGAATTTTATCAACAAGAATCACACTCTACTCCTACTAATTGAACCAACTCCTGTTGTAGTACTAACATGAACCCAGCTAAATAGATTGAACTTTAGCCACGTGTAGAAGTCTATCAATTCTTTTGCAACCATTTTACACAGAGCAAAAATAAGAGTTCTTTGTAGAATCGTAGTCCAAGAACCCTTTACACTCTAACCAGATATGCTCACCAACGGCATGAAAATAAATACAAAAATACTAAAGAAAACATAAACAAATCAATTAACCAGAACTCCCTATTACTTTTTAATTAGTATTCAAAAATACTTATTGATAATAATTCTAAAAAAAGATGTAATTAAATGGGGAGAAATATGCCATCTTACAAAAAACATGAAAGCATACACAAATCCATTAAACCCGACCATAGGAGCATAGGCGCTCTCCATTCACCAACCAAACTTTTGCAGGACGTTTTTGGTTCTCTTCCTCATGCGGGTGAAAACAATAACTACACAAGCCAAGATCCATGGAGGAATGTCTCCGCGGAAAAGGTTAAATTTCTTGGTCCATTCTGGAGTTTCCTTTGAAACCAGTACTATCACAATGGTTATAAATGCCACCCCAGTCAAGATCTTGGTCACTGGTTTAATCATAGAATCCTGCAAACAAAAATTTCAACACACAATATAAATCACATTAAGCATGTTACAAACTGGATAGAATACTCAGAACCCAATGAAAAAAAAAAAAAAAAAATGATCAGTAATGTCCTCCGAAGTTTTATTTCCTGAAGTTAATTGTAAAATCTTTCTCTAGACTCTAACGGATTCAAGGAGCTAACACAGTTGCATCACACAGAAAGAAAAACGTTCACATGTTTTGCTTACTAAGATATAGAGAAAATGGCATAAGCTGATCCCTCAGAGGATTTCATTATTGAGATACACGAATCTAGATGTTTGTCTGTAAACCAAGAGATGACCTAATAAATCACAATGTAGATAGTTGAATTGTTCATGCAAGGCTCGAGGGAATGCAGTTCACATCTAAAAGGGCTCACATAGTTAATCTAGAACTGTCAATGAATCACATTTATAAGCATAACACCAAAAGAGTTGTCTTGGTAATGAGAAAATAGTGTTAACTGGCATAATTGCTCCAAAACCAAATACTAGTAGTTCAAATTTAAGCTTTCCTTATCGTCACATGACTCAAGCTAATTAATAGATGCTTGCTGACAAAGGTTTATCTAATGTCATTTCGTTCTTTCTAAAAACTAGACCACATCAAACAGGTTTTGCTCCTTATTTCTGGGAGAAAATGTTATTATAGAAGAAAAGCTATTATTTAGTTTTAACTCATCTACTTCCACCTGACAGCTATTACGAAGAAAACTGTAATTCCCTTAGAACAACCAAATAGAAAAGGAGAATACAAAAGCCACTATTATGCAAAGTTTCTATTCTCTGTAAACATAGCATCTCCTCAAAACTTTCGGAATGCAAACATTTTTCTAATATCTAAAGCACCTATATTTTTACCAACAAGTCAGTTTCCGGAAAATAAAATCACTTAGGTATACAGAACCCCCCCCCCCCCCCTCCCTCCCCCAAAAAAAAAACTCGGACAAACACCAAACAAAAGGCATCAATCAAATTCTGGTGATTAATTGAGATAGAAAGTTAGTTTCTCTTTCACTGTGATAGCCCATTTTTTAGAGGCTCTCCAATTCACTTATCAAGAGCCTTTTCTCAGGTTGAGTAAACCCTACTGAAAACAACTCCAAGAATTATCATCTAGGCTGTGGTATTCTAGTTATAATGTTCCAACAAGAAGAAAAAACCAGCAATACTTCAAAAGAAAGAATTGCAGAGCGTCAACCTTAGGGGTTTGGCAAATCAACCCTTATCTTCCATGTTAAAGACGTAAAACCCTGTAGGAATCAAGTTCAACACTTAAAGGTTATTATATTCGTCCTATTTACCAGCTACATATTTTCAACCACCAAGCCACCGCTGTTTTTTCAAAACAAAAAATCATGGAGCAAATACATGCAAGCTTTAACCAACTGTCAGCATAAACCTAGACGAAATTAATGATAGTTTTTTACGTCTCATAAAGTTTTTTACACCTCATTAAAGAATAAAAATTTGGCTCTCCGACTAGAGAAGGCACACATTCCCTCCCAATTATATACCGTAATATTCAACGATGCCACTTTAGATGTTCTGCGCGATGGTTATGCATTAAAAAGCCATGTAGAACACAGTTTTGGCCCTTGTAATAATGGAATTAAATAAAACCTCAATCTATCTAGATTATCTTCCTTTTTTCCCATTCTAACCATGATATGAACAAACAATTCTCTGCATATCACGAAAAGTCAACCATATTTGTTATACATGCATACCTTCGGTTCTCCATCAATGTAAACAACTCCTCCATCCTTATAAGTCAACATGGACCTTCCGTTTCTAGGGTTGAACCGAATTGGAACGCCGCGACCCGATTGAGTATTGAACGCGTAAATGGATTTAAGGCCATACTTATCGAGGATATCTCGAACTTCCAATTGGTCCTGATCCCAACCTCCCAGGGTCGTCTTGAAGACATCAATGGGTCCCTTGCCCTGACGGTACAGGTGGATCTCAACCTCTGGAACCTTAGTCCGGACGTGTCTTTGAGCCGTATCGGAATCGGTGCCTACTTCCTCGATTTCTCCGATTAAGGGTGCTTTCTCCTCCTCCATTATTCGTACTCCGGCCGGCGAGCCGATACTGCGGAAGCGAATGCTTTGATTGCTTTGCACGGAATCTGTACTGCTTGCCTGGTGTGTTGAATTGGTGATAGTTGGGATGCTTTTGGCGTTCCAATGCGGTTGCCGCCTGGCAGGAGAGTACTGCGAATCTGCGATTGGCGCGTGACCCTTAGACCGCACCGTTCAGGCGCTCTCAAGTTCTCAATTGTTCCTGATATTCTAAAGTGATAGGGATTTAGTAGTGTTGTTCTCCATTAAAAACTCTAACGATCAACGTATTGGCAAACTTCGGGGCAAAATTGCTATTTTTTTTTGGAGCAATGTTGCCCCTAAAGTTTAAAAATGGAGCAATGTTCCCCTAAGTTATTCTATTATTTTTTTACCGCTTTAAAACTTTTTTTTGGTAAAATCTTTTGATATTATAAAATTGTTTTTTTTTAATTGTAAAATATTTATCTAATTTTTTTGAAAAATGATAATTAAACAATAGAAAATTCAAGCTACTGGACAATATGCTCAACATGTGGAATAGGGACTATTTTTCTGACATTTTAAAGGTAGAGATACAAAGTTTATAGGGATTGTTTTGTAACAAGTCCAAGGATAAAAACCAAATAGAAAATGTTAAATTTGAATAAACAATAATGGATGAGTAATTATTTTTCTTCATAAAAGTTTTGGCACAAAATAACCACCATTTAAATAAAAATAATTTTTAATGTTATAATTGTAATAATTAAGATCATTTTTAGACAGTATTTTAGTTATGTTTTGAATTAAGAATTGTGAGTGAAAATTATTTATTTTGACATTGAAAACTTAATGTTAAAATAACCATAATCTAAACTTTAAGTTCTGTTTTTCTGCCAACTATCTAAACTTTAAGTTATACGTATGGTTATAATTTTGGCAAATGTGAGCATTTAGTCGCCTAAATTTATATAAAGTTTTGTTTTGGCTTTTTAATTTTATAAAGTATTTTTTCAATCCTCTAATCCTAACATTGTTAATTTAAAATAATAATTATTGTGTCAATAATTGTTACTACCTCCGGTCCTAATTATAAGACATAGTTAACTTTTTTTTGGAGAGATTAAGGAAGTTAAATAAGTTACTTCATCATTTCATTTGTTGTCTATTCCTAGATTATATATTAATTTATTATTCAAACTAATTAGTTTGAAGAAAAAAATAAAAATAAAAATACTCTAAGATAATTTAATTAGTTTCTTTTTAATCTCTCTCCAAAAAATTCAACTATATCTTATAATTAGGATCGAAGGGAGTATTTTAAAATGATCACCTTTATTTTATTTTATTTTTCATATATAACTTTATAAAATTGCATACACCTTCTGATCCATGGATTTGAAAGCTGCTTGTGAGGAATGGTTATAGAGGCTTCTGATTTCGTCTTGAAACTGGGGATCACCTAACAACAGAATTATGAGGCTGTCTAATGGGTTTGAAACGAGCTTGGGGCGGTGGCAATAGCTGAAAGGTTAATTTACAATATATACCGAGGGAGAGAAACACTATAACAGACCTACTAGTTAAGAGGGCTCTCAATGATTGTCCTAGACTGAACTTACTTGGTCCAGATGTATTGTCTAATTTGCATGGTACCAATGGCAAATAGTAAACCAATGAGGGTTAACACAAGTGTAAGTGGTTTGTGTCATTTAAGTAAGGTCTTGAGTTTAAACTTTATAAATGCAGAAAAATCCCATTAAAAGACTCTCCCACAATAATAGCCATATACACGATGTGGGTCGGATTAATATTAGTCGGGCGAAGCTCTGGATATCCTTTGGGTAACCAAAAAAAATGGCACCTAATGATAGCTTTTAGTTTTTCTTATGTATATATAAAAAAGGATAAAGGAGTAATTTTACACATAACCTTTGCCTTAGGAAGCGCCTAGCACCACGACCTTTTTTCTGGAGTAAAAGTACACACGTGGTTACGTTTTGGGAGCAAAAATACCACGCCTGTTAGTTGACCATCAACTTGGATGGAAGTTGAACAGTAACACGGGTGAAATTATTTTTTTGCCCTTAGTTTTAAATAATAATAAAAAAACTAAAATACCCCCTGCCGGTGGGCCCCACCACCGGCGGAGGTGGGGTGGCCGGCGGGGGTATTTTAGTTTTATATTTTATTTTTTTAAAATATTTAAAACTAAGGGTAAAAAGGTAATTTCACCTGCGTTACTGTTCACTTCCATCCAAGTTGACGGTCAACTAACGGCCGTGGTATTTTTGCTCCCAAAACGTAACCTGTGTGTACTTTTGCTCCATAAAAAAGATCGTCGTAGCGCTTTGGCGTTCCTCGAGGCAAAGGTCATGTGTAAAATTGCTCCTTTACCCTATAAAAAAAACATGATCACCTTTATATTTTATTTTTCATATATAACTTTATAAACTTTTATATACCGTCCAATTCATGGATTTGAAATTTTATTTTAAACCAAAAAAATTTAGTAATAAAAACAAGAGAAAATATAAAAGATTTATAAAATTCACCATACGCTATATATAGAACAGGAATGGAAAGACGGATTCAAGTTTTATATCGTGAATTAATTTCTAAAATCTGGGTTATATATAAATATTAGTAACTGCTCGCTGTCAAGTTGGGACAAAATAATAACTTAAAGCTGATGGATAAGATAAAAATCTCGAACCATACCTGTAATTTTTTAATCAAACCTTAATAAGTTCTATTACTTCAGAAAGCAAACTTACAAAATCAGCTAAGAACACATAGCTGTAATTAGACTGTTTCTATTAATGTTTTTATCTGTTCATGATGATCAAAATATAACTGTTTCTACTTTTATTTAGCCATTTCAGGTACAATAAGATTTCCTTTTTTTTCCAAACGTACGTGCATTTGAAATGATTTATCATTTCTAAATTTGAAAAATGTATATTTCATACTATTGCCAAATATTAATTTTGATTATGCACTTTTTTTTTTTTATCATATTAATTTTGAGAAATGGTAAGTTACTCTATTAGTCATTATTAGAGCCGTCAAAAACGCCCGGCCCATTTAAGCCCTGGCCCTTCAAGGGCCGGGCTTGAAAAATAGACGAAATATTTGAAATTTGCCCTGAAGGGCCTTGGGCTTAGACGAGCCGATACGGAGGGCCCGGGGCGGCCCCTGCAGGGCCTTTTTCTTTGTAGCTTTTTCTTTTTAAATTTATTAATTTATATATATTTTGTATTTGTTATAAAGTTATTTATACATTTAATTACAAATATATAATAACTATACTCTAATTTTATAATTTGGTTTATTATTTGTTGCAAATAAAGATTATGGATGTGTTCATGATACGGAAGAAGAAATTCATAATATGTTTTTTTATGTTTTATGTGAGTTATTTGTGAAGATAGTTTGCTTTTGATTATAAATTAGTGATTGTAGTTATTTATTGGATGATTCGTGTTATAATTTACTAATTATATTTCTTTAAAAAAAGCGGAGGAAAAATAATTAAAATTTGAAATAGTAATTTCCAAAGCCTTGCGGGCCGGTCCTAGCCCTGGTGCTCTCAGGCCGGGCTTTGAAAAACAGATGTTTTTTCTTACTCCGGGTCCTGGAGGGCCAGTCCTGTTAGGCCCTGGCCCTTCACGGGCCGGGCCGGCCCTCTTGATTGACAGCTCTAGTCATGATACGTGAATACTAAATATGTTTTGATATAAAACTTTGCATACAATAAAAATTAATTTTTTATAGAAAAATTGCCTGTCCTATTCTTATGCATTCTCTCTTAGGCCTCAGCCATAGATAACCTCGAATATACTGTAATAACAAAGAAAATTTAATAGTCCTACGTAAATGTTTATATATAATAACTATGAGATTTTCTTTGTCTTTTTAACTATTAAAATTGTTTTATATATTACTAAAAGGGGTAAATTATTTAGTTTTAGTTATTTTTGAGGTTGGATAATAGTTTAGTGGTGTTTGAAGTTTGATTTGTACTATTTGTTATTGAAATTTAAATAATAGTTTGACACTTTATTTTATTAATATATATGATTTGAATTATGATTTTAAGAGATTTATTATTTTTAGGGAAAAAAAAAGAAATTCATTATTTTATATTTAGATACTTCAAAATAGTTAAGAAATTAAATTTATTAAAAATACATGAAAACCCGTGGGCCTACTTGGAACATGCATGTTTAAGGCCAGACTTCAATAATATGATGGTTTTATGGTATGCAGATTTTTTAAGCTTGACCCTTTTAACTTTTAAGCCTGGGTCAGTTAATGACTGGACTAGCCTGTTTTGACAACTCTAATAAGATGCTAGTGAGTTGGATTAGATATGTTGAAGAGAATGCATTGATATAAGCCATGCTTGAAGCCAATTAAAGATAGAACACCCAAAAGCTTATTTAATACTTAGTACTAGCCTGGTCTTAATTATAGAAATACTTTTGTAGTGTAAATTGTATTACAAAAGTGTTCCTATAATTAGACCGGAAGGAGTATTTGGGAACTCGACTAGCAGGGAGAGGTCTCCAAAATATGGGCTGTCTAGATTTTTTTTTATTTACTTTTTTTAAATGGGTAGAGAGCTTAAATTAAAGATAATCTCGAACTTATATTTTTTCAAAAAATATTTCTTTAATTAAAAATTACCAATTTTTTTTTAAAAAAATCAAATTTGGACAACCCAAATTCAAGAGAGCTCTCCCTGCTCGTCCAAAATAGGGAAACAAGTTCTTTAGTATTAGGGTAAGTTTGGTTTGAGAGAAGGGGAGTGGAGAGAAAAAAAATGAGGGGAGAGAAAATTGGACCAAAATTTAGTGTAGTGGGATCCACAAAGTTTTCCTCTCCATCACATTTTTTTTCCCTTCCCTCCTCCTCCTTCCCTCAAACCAAACTTACCATTAGAATGATAAGGGATCAGGGCTACAATACAAGCACCCAGTGGCGGACCTCCATGAAGACAATGGGGAGCCATGGCCCCCCAAAAAAAATATGTCCGAAATATTTAATATAAATTGAATTTTTTTATACATTTGACTAAAAATATATATACAATTGTTCTAAAAATTTATACATTTTACCCCCTCAAATTTTTTTTAATTAGTTAATAAGTATACCTTTGCCCCCCAAATATTTATTCCAACCACCAACAAAAACAAATCGTATGCACAAAAAAAATCACTGAAAAAAAAAAAAAACCCCTCTAACTGATACATATTAAGTTTTAGTTCAAAACCATGAGGTGCAGAGATTGAGGACTCACCAATTAAGGATTGATGAGGGAGGAAGGACCGAAGGAGAGATTGAAGATAGCAAGCACCGAGTGCTAAGATCAAAGCTCTACGTTTTTCAAAATGAATAACAAGCAATATAAAAACAAAAATCAGAAAACATCTAAAAAATGTTCTGTGTTTTTAGTTTTTACTTTTAGAAACATATTAGTACTTTAAAAATAAAAAAAAAATCCTAACTAACAAAAATTAACAAACAAGTTTTTTTTTTTTAACCCTTTTTTTTTTTAAAAAAAAAAACTGTTTTCAAAATGACAGCACTTAAAAAAAGTCATTATCCCCCTTTTTGAGCAGGACGCAGTACCTGATTCGCATGGTCAAATATATTAAAAAAAAAAAGTCATTATCCCCCCTGGCCCCTGAGATCATGTTTTGACTTTTGAATTTTAAAAAGCTATATTTATTGAATTTAAAAAATGCTATATTTATATTCATAAATAGAGTAGCAATTAGACACATAAATAGAGTAGCAAACGAAAAGCTAAAGCTAAAGCTATTTAAAAAATTCAGTCCATTTTCGTTAAGGATTAAAACATAAGATGGGCCAATAATGGAAAGGCCTTGTCTATGAGTCATTAATTAAGTTAATTCATTCTCTCTTTCTCCTGAATTTAGAAAGAAAGTTAAGGAACATAGTGTTTTTGGAAACGCCAGAATAGCACAGAAAGATATCGAAATTGGCGCCCCTTTTGTCCTTCGCCCCCTCACGAACTGGTTGACAAGTACAAAGCTTGCCACCTATCAGAATCACCCAAATAAAAAGCAGCAAAGAGAAGATTTTCATTGTCCTTATCCATTCCCCCACCATTGCCATGTCATTGCGTCGGCGAACCTTGCTCAAGGTCATCGTCCTCGGTGATAGCGGGTACGTTCTTAGGGTTTTTCTGCAAATGCACAGGCGTGTTATCTCTGTTTCTGCCTCCCTTAACATGTGGGGAATTGCGTTTTGTGATTTTCCTTCATTGCCTGCAGGGTGGGAAAGACGTCGTTGATGAATCAGTATCCTTCATCTTTCGCACTTTGTTGATGTGCCTACCCGAAGCATTGCTATTTGGTGATATAATGTTTGTTCATTTGTGGTTTTCTGCTAATTCACTCGATTTTTGGATTCTGTGACATCTTCTCTCTTGATTTTGGTGTTGTGATGAACATTGCTGTACGTTTGGTTTTATTCTCAGCCTCTTTGGCGCGTTACGTTAAATTACTGCTTGATATGGTTTGGTTTAAATTTTTGGGGTTATCTTTTGTTTACTTGTTTCTGGGATGGTCTCTAACACTATTACGATAACCATGTGAAGGCCTATCGATTTAATTTTAAGGACATCATTTCACTTTTTCTTTCTTGGCCGTAAGATCTGTGGACTATTAACTATGAATAGATACGTGCATAAGAGGTTTAGTCAGCAATATAAAGCTACAATTGGTGCTGATTTTGTCACAAAAGAACTCCAGATTGATGATAAACTCGTCACATTGCAAGTGGGTTTTCTAGTTTAATGGCATCTCAGTTTTCTGCTTAATTTATTATCAAGTTTACTTTAGAATTTTTGTATTGCAATGCATGGTGTGTCTGTATGGTAGGTATGGGATACTGCTGGCCAAGAAAGATTTCAGAGTCTTGGAGTTGCATTCTACAGAGGGGCAGATTGCTGTGTCCTAGTCTATGATGTTAACGTCATGAGGTCTTTTGAAACCCTTGACAATTGGCACGAGGAGTTTCTCAAACAGGTTCTTCATATTCTTTATCTTGATATTGTAGTTGCATTGCATCCTGAACATGACTGAGGACCTAGATAACTTTTAACTATTACAGTTGTTTTTTATCCTGAACAATCTGAGACTCTGAGTCATGGTGTCAGTTGATATGAGACGGCTAGAGATGAAATTTTATATTTGTATTGTTTAATCCTGCTTTCTCATCTCATTATAACCTTGTTCCCAGAGAATTTCTTATTTTACGTCTTACTACTTAGCCTACTAACTAGTGGGTTATTGACTGGGCTTGGAACTAAAATTGGGAAGGGGAAAGAAGGAGGAAATAAAAGTAGACAATTAGTTTGCTTGGCTTAGTAGAAGGACATTTAAAAAGATTTATATGAGATGTCATTCCCCATAAGGCTATAACTTTCTGACTACAAACAGGGTCATTTTTTTAAATCTTAGGTAAATGAAACCTTAGCAATCTGTTATATGACTTGACATTGTTAACCTCTCATCACTCCAATGATTATTTTTCTTTGGTGTGTTTGTGTGGCTTTTGTTATGATTAGAAGTGACCAATGTTATATAGGAAATCATTGTGATGCTGAAGAAGAAATTCATTTTTGACTCACCAACAGTTGATATCCGTTTCCTGTTGTTCCACTCACTGTTTTCTTTACGTCAAATATTGAGTCGTGTAATAGGCAACTTTTGCTTTTCCATCTTTATTGTCCCTTTTAGTTTTTACTAATGAAAAAGAGGTTAATGGGCTTTTACAGAATACCATCACTTCCCTGTGTTCATTGCTTTTGTTTGAAAAATGATGATATAATCAACTGATTCTTTCATACTTTGACTCTGTTTTATGAATAATTTTCTTCGTGGTTTACTGCTTGATGATAAAATGGGGTAAGTTAGAGATGGTAGTGATGTTGGAGGTTAGATATTTTCTATGATTCTCTCTTGCTAAGAGTTACTAGTTAGAATTTGCATCTCTTCGTGTCTGTTGGGTTTTGTTTTGTAAAATGTAGTATTTCTTGGGACTGTTACTCCCTCTTGGTTCTGATTTATTAGCATCTCTTAGTGTCTGTTGGGTTTCCATTTACTTTTTTAGAATATACTAATAAGCAAAAAATAGGGATGATATGTTACACGGCTCATATCTTAACAATACACAGCTGTAATAATCTCTGTATAATAATGAACTGATATACCAAGTTCTAGATAATTATTATGTAGAATGGATTATTGTCTCATTTATCTTTATCACTCCCTCAAGTTGTAATACTTATCCTACACCACTTTTGATGGGGTCATGGGGTTTTCAGCAACTTGGGGTTTTTTTTTTTTTTTTTTTTTTTTTTTTGGGGGGGGGGGGGGGGGGGGGGGGGGGGGTTATTTATCTGTGTTCAACATTTGTTGACACCATGAAGCAATTTAAATAGCAGCAACGACTTCGCAGTTGTTTCATTTGGTTGTTTTTGTATTCTTGCTTTGTTCTAAACATTTATCTTTTTGTCATCATTTTCTTATGGATGTAGACTTCTAATTCTTGTTTTAATGTAATATAGGCAAGCCCTCCTAATCCAAGGACATTTCCATTCATATTGCTCGGAAACAAGATTGACATTGATGGTGGGAACAGTCGAGTGGTAGGCAGAAGCGATTGCACTTCTAGTTTTCCTTAAATCATGTATAATGTCTAATAAACTGATTTTCAGGTTTCTGAGAAGAAAGCACAGGACTGGTGTGCTTCAAAAGGGAATATTCCCTACTTTGAGACATCTGCCAAAGAGGATTTCAATGTTGATGAGGCATTCATTTGCATTGCCAAGACTGCTCTAGCTAACGAGAGTGATCAAGACATGTAAGTAAATGATAATGTGCAGAAAAATGATACAGGGGTTATTAGTTGTCAAGTCATGAATTATGCACTTAATATATAGCAGCTATGCTATGAAACATGTTATCAGCTTCAAAACAAGCAAATGTTACTGTGTCAAAATCTGGATAATGAACCGTGATTAGAGCAAAAATCATAATGGCTTTGGATGGAAAGATTGTTTGCCAGTCTCATCCTTATATCTCCTTACAATTATCATTTAAGGGCGTCAATATTCCTTCCTGAATTTCTGTTGCCTTCAAATGTCCTTAGGTGTGTATTGATACTTCTGCATCTGTTTGTTTTCCCAGAAAGCTTTGTTGTGTATTACACTGCATATATTGCAAACATGTTGCCCATGCATAGATGCTGTGCATGTAGAAGATGTGAGAATTGGTAGACCTTATTTGTTGCAGCTGCCATTATGCTAAATGCTAGGTATTTTATTGTTAGGCTGTGTCAATGTTTGTACTGGATCTCATGAAGAGTCTTAATCGGATCTGACTTGTATCCTTTGGATCTTAATATCCGCTGCTATCCTTTGCGGTATACAACGCCGTTTTAGAGTAAATACAAGGTGGTGCTATTTTTATTTTTTTTTTTGAAAAAATATTTCAGAATACTAACAGGTACTAAAAAGATACTTCATGATAATGAACGAAAAATACTTTATGATATTGAAAAATTATTTTAGGATCTTGAACAAATATCCTATAATATATTTTTGGTACCAGTTCAGTACTCTAAAATATTATATTTTTTTCAAGATCATGTACCAGTGAATATCCTGAAGAATCCTTTTAGTACCAATTAGTACTCTGAAATACTTTTTAAAGATCCTAAAATAATTTTTCAAGATCGTGAGGTATTTTTTTTTTTTAATACCAATCAGTATACTAAAGTATCTTTTTAATATCATGAAATATTTTTTCAAGATGATAAAATAATAGATCATAAAGTATTTTTTCATTATCGTTCAGTATCATGAAGTATCTTTTTAGTACCGGTTAGTATTTTGAAATATTTTTTCAAAAAAAAAAAGAAAAAGAAAAAAATAGCACCAGCTTGTATTTGCTTTAAAACGGTGCCTTATACTGCAAAGGATAGCAGCGGATATTAAGGTGCAAAGGATACAAGCTAGATCCATCTTAATCAGGGATCCGGACGTGAATTTAGTGGAATGGCCCCAGTGACTGCTTTTTGTATTTGATCTTTTTAATGTGTAGTTATTTATTAGAGATAGGTCAGCTATCTATATCGTGATGGTAAAACTTGTCTATTGGTTTTCTGAGTTTCTTATTCTATGTATTAACTCATGTAAACTTGTGTAGAATTTGTAGATTGGACAATCTTGGAGATGTTTGTTTTTGGCATAAAAAATGTTTTAACCCAGCGAAAAACAACTTCAAAAGGCTCATACGAGATGCCAATCTAAAATAAGCCTTCTTAGCCTTTTGAAGTACTCCCTCTAATCCTTAATATAAACCATATTTGGGGAATTGATTTTGGTCGTAAATATAAGATAGAGTTCATATTTTTCAATCTTTTTCTAATTTACTCCTATTGATACTCCCTCAACAATAATCAAGGAGGAGGGGGAAGGAGAAGGAGGGAATTAAGGAAGGTAACTAGGATGTTTTAGCAAATATATGTCATATTAACTAACTTAACCAACTTCTTTAATCTAATTAAATTAGGTAAATATATCTTATATTAAGAACCCAGAAAGTATTAAAGACCACACAAGATGAAGTGTCAAACAGTGGTTTAGTCGTTTAGAGTTTGGTTAACTTGATTCCCATCTCCGTGCCTCTGTTATGTACCTCTGCCTTTGGCTTCTCATGCTCCAGCCAAGGAAAGAAACGCGACCTATCTTCCAAGTGAACTGTCTCACTTTATTTGTGTTTATAATATTTTGGTCATATTGAATGACTATTTATTCACATGTGAACTACACTAGAAACTTCATGTTGAGTGTTGTGGTGACATGGCTAAATTTCTTTTAAAATAATATAATTTGAATTGCATTCGAATATTTATTTGTCCTTTAACTGAAGCGAAAGCTCTATGAGATTATAAAGCAGGATCTTTTGATTAGTAATCTTCTCAAAGATCTGATTTTTTATAGAATATAATGATATCGTGTGATTTATGTAGCCTACCTCACCTAGCGCGATAAAACTTTATTGTTCTTTTCTTGAATATTTATTTCCTTATATTTCTCGAGATTGTGTGGAATAATAATTACTATTATTGAATCTCAAATACAGATATTTTCAAGGTCTTCCAGAGGCTGATCCTGAGAATGAGCAAAGGGGTGGTTGCGCATGTTGATATTGAATTGCCCGGTGATTTCGCTGCTTTTTCTTCGAAGCTGTGGTCCAAATCCTCCAAGAGTTCACAAAAAAAGGAAAAAGTGATTTCCCGATTTGTGTCCACTCTTGTGTGCCATGCTAATAATGCTTCTTAATTTTGCTCTCACCTTTATTTTATTTATTTATTTTCCCTGTGAATGTTAATCGCTGCCTTGTTTTTTTTTGTAAGGAAAGCATTTTTAATTGATTTACCACGGGTTGTTTTTTGAGGCTTGAGAGAAAAATTTCAAATCTTTACTTTTAGTCTTTTACATTTGATTGAATGGTGTGTCCATTTATATGTGAATCGAGATTGCTAAGAATCAATTGTTGACGTCTTGCATTTTCCTTACAAATTTCTTTTTAGCATAAAATAAGTCAAAATTCGATTAATTCAGCCTCCGACAGACATGTAAATTAAAGTTATTTCGAAAATAAATACTTGTAGGCACATTTACTTGATGTTACTTATTGAAGCCACAAATAATAAAAGATCAAGATACTAATATTTGTTAGATTAAGGAGCATTCAAATTCAACGTTCTAAAGTATTTTTTATATGTATTTTGTGGTGTGTCTAACATTCTAAAATAAAATTTTTTGCTTGGTCAACAGATGCACTAAAAAAATATTTTAAGGTACCGGAGGGGTTAAAAAAATATTTTAGGGTTTTGGTTGTATTAAAGTGTTGAATGCACGGGTTCATATTATGTGCTTCTTCCTTTAATTAGAGGGATGAAGGATTTTTTATATATATATATATATATATAGATTAAATTATATGTTGTATATACATACATATATATATATTTTGCATCCAGTATTTATATGTTGTATGTTTATTTTTATTTTTTTGTATCTAGTATTTTAAATTAATTAATTTATAGCCATGTATTTAGAAGTATTTTTCCGTAACATTAGTATTGTAGAAATTAATTAATTTGAAATATTGAGTGAAAAAATTCAGGATGTAACATATAATTTAATCAAAATAAAAAAAGTATAAAAAAAAAAATCTCTTCCCTCTAATTAGAGTGAGAAGCACATAATAGACACTTAAGGAAAAGTACAATTCTACCTTCATTTATTTATCTCTTGTGATGGTCCAGTGTGAATTTTCTTTAAAAATAGGGAAAATGCATTTAAGGGCCCATTTTACAGAAAAAAAATCTTAAAAAAGGCCCCAAGATTCTGAAAATCCTAAAAAAAGGTTTTGGGATTTTTAGAATCTACGTAAGTTGTTAACGGGGCTGATATAATTGTTAACTGGGGCTGATATTGTTGTTAATGTGACTGATTTAGTTGTTAAAATATTGTTGTTAATGCCATTGATTTAGTTATTAACGGTATTGATTTTATTGTTAATGTGGCTGATTTAGTTGTTAAATTTTAATAAATTTATACCAGATATTTTGAGATTTTCAGAATCTTAGAGCCTTTTTAAAGATTTTTCTGTAAAAAAGGCCCTTAAATATATTTTCCTTTAAGAATACGTTATTTTATAAATTTCTTTGTTATTTATTTACGATGGTCCGCTAAATTTTTTTTTTTTTTTTTTTTTTTTTTATTACAACTGGCAGGGGTTTATCATATTTATTTATTGGCTTGCCAACGATGGTCTTGGCACCGAGAATTTTCTTTAAAAATACATAATTCGTTATTTTACGCGCGCGCAGCTCAGTTCGCTCACATGCGGCATTGTACGCGGCGATGAACTAACTCAAAAGGCATAGTTGAAGTCCGGATGCTTTAAAAAATGTTTTTATATCATAGTACTATTATTTATTTGGTATACACAAGTACAGTATATATCTTAAAAAATGTGCAAGATTTTTAATAAAATTAAAAAGCGACAACGTCTCTCAGGTTTCCGTTATTTTTTGGCCGGTACCATACAATGGCCGTTATAATTTATTTATGGTTAAAGAGGGCATTTGGTCTTTTATGTTTGCCGTTTTTGATATCATTTTAGTTTTTTAAGTTTGTGAAGTATATGTTTAATCTCTTAATGTTAATACCATTAATCTGACTTAACACAAAATATTGATCCAACAACTTTAAGTGATAACTATGTAATTAAATACGGATTAGATATGCTTATATATTAGTATTTTAATAAATTAATATTTTAAATCCTATTAATTGAAAAATATTTAATCTTCACAGATTATTTTATAGTTTTTCACCGTTTGTAAAGATTTTATATATATATATTTTTTTTATCAAATAAGATTACATATTTTTTTCAATTAATAGGATTTAAAATATTAATTTATTAAAATACTAACATATAAGGATAAATGATCAGTATTTAATTGCACAGTCATCACTTAAAATTCTCAAGTCATTATTTTCAAGTAAATCAGACTAACAGTATTATATTAAAGGATCAAACGTATACTTTATAGTCAACGCCTTAGTAAGCGCTTGATGGTATGGGAGCTTGACTCCCCTCCCCATGTCCAGGGTTGAACCCCGCCCCTCCCCTACTATGTGTATAAAAAAAATGTATACTTTACAAACTTAAGGGACTAATAAGAGGAAACATAAAAGACCAAATCTATACTTTTTATTTATTTATGGGTAAAGGATCAATTTTGCCAACCAATTATTAAGCCGGGAGCGGTTTTTGCCAAATAAATTTTAATGAGACCAAAAAGGACAAAAAACAATTGAATTTCTAAAAAAAAATACAACACCAATCGAGATCCCACTAACTTCCATCGCCACGTGGGATTATGAAATGGGTGAAGGACCAATTTTGCCAACTAACTATTAAGCCGGGAGCGGTTTTGCCAAATAACTTTTAATGAGACCAAAAAGCCAAAAAATAATTGAATTTCTAAAAAAAAAAATACAACACCGTCGAGATCCCACTAACTTCCGCTCGCCACGTGGGATTATGAAATCCAGCTGGTCCCTTATGTTTTTTGGTCAATGCCCAAGTGGCTTTTTTGCAAAATTTTTTTTAATGAATCCCAATTTTTTATCAGGCATGGACAAAACTAGCTTATGACCTTCAGATGGGGGCGCCGAAAGAAAAATGTGCAGACCTTCACGCCTTCATCGTTGGGACCTTCTCACCTTCGACCTTCGACCCTTGAGAGCGAGACCTTCTTCTTCTTCCTCCACGGTCGGAATAGCCCAGAATACAAACAGGAAATTCATGAATATTGGGGTTAAAAGGAAAATCAAAAGATCTCACAGGATGAATCTATAGATCAATACAGATTAAGAATGAAAATACCTCTAGATGAAGGGCTTTGCAACCACCACAACCAGGAGAGAAGAAATCAATAGATTTTCCTTTTAACCCCAATATTCATGAATTTCATGTTTGTATTCGGGCTATTCCGACCGTGGAGGAAGAAGAAGAAGGTCTCGTTCTCAAGGGTCGAAGGTCTCGGTGAGAAGGTCCAGCGATGAAGGCGTGAAGGTCTCGCACATTTTTCTCGCGGCGCCCCCAAGTGAAGGTCATAATTTGGTTTTGTCCATGCCACGATAAAAAATTGGGATTCATTAAAAAAAAAAATTGCAAAAAAGCCACCGGGCATTGACCAAAAAACATAAGGGACCAAATTTGGATTTCATAATCCCACGTGGCGAGATGGAAGTTAGTGGGATCTCGACGGTGTTGTATTTTTTTTAGAAATTCGATTGTTTTTTGGCTTTTTGGTCTCATTAAAAGTTATTTGGCAAAACCGCCTCCTGGCTTAATAGTTGGTTAGCAAAATTGGTCCTTCATCCATTTCATAATCCCATGGCAGACGAAAGTTAGTGAGATCTGACGGTGTTGTATTTTTTTTAGAAATTCAATTGTTTTTTTTGACCTTTTTGGTCTTATTAAAAGTTATTTGATAAAACCGTTCATGACTTAATAATTGGTTGGTAAAATTGGTCTTTCACCCTTTATTTATTTATTGTTGTGTTTTGCGTTTCCTGTTACTTGAAGAAAATTCCAAAGCATAGAAAAACTTGGTAAAACACTTCACCACCAATGGGGGATAAGAAAATAGAAGAGGATGACGATAGCGAAAGGGACGTAGAAGAAAAATGAACGAGAATTGTCTCTCTTTTTCGCGTTCCAAAGAGTCTGCTGGTTCCTTTCACTCTCTTGCATCTTTAATTTGCAACGTGGTTCTTCCTTGTCGTTATTTTCATAAAGCCTTCTCCAATTCCTCCACTTCCTCAAACACGCACCCAAAAATATTCGGTAGCCATGGCGAAGATTTCACTGGCAATTGGCTTAAGAACTCTGTTTACTGCTTTGGGATCTTTCATGGTGGCTACCCTTATTTATACTATCTTCAAGGATGGTCTTCCATTTCGTAAAGAGCTTCTCACACCGTAACTCTCTTAGTCTTTGCCATTTACTCCTGATCAATTGGATGATTTTTGTGAATTAAGTTCATACAGCGTATTAGATTCTGTTTTTTATTTGGTAAATCCTTTTAGTAGAGAAATTTGCCTGCGGCAGTATGACGAAATTGTCAAAGTTAAACTCTAAATTTTTTTAGTTATTATTGTTTTCATAAATTTGGGGCCGAAGCCTAGAAATCCGAGTATTTAAGTTCATGCTTATGCTGGTCGTACAAGAGCGCACTCAGTGAATACAAGCTTGCAAATATGTAATATAAAACATCTGTTCGAAACAGAGATTTAAATTATCATAAATTTAAGGCTTGTTGGATCACATCAACTATAAAGGAGCTCCGATTTCAATGTCGTTTGCTCATACTTGTTTTGTCGTCCAGTACCCAGAAATTCACTTGCTTTTGTTCAATAAGTAACGTACTATTTCAAGTACTGGAGACTTCTAAACTACTTTGCTCAACTTAGTGATCGGTTGGTTGTTTGTTTTCCCTCGTATATATGAAAGTTTATCTGCATGGGGTTTAAATTAAATTTTTATTTTTTTTTTAATGTCTATATTTATTTAGTGGAATATCATATATTCGTTGGTTCGTATTTGTATGGATTTGTCTTCAGTTAAACGATTGTTTACACTTGGAAGTTTCCCATATTGTACTTGATTCAGGTGGATGGCGGCAACTTTGATTGACTTCTATATTACTGTTGCAGCTTTGGCAGTAAGTCAACTAGTTTTTTCAGATCCCTGTATTTCTGCATTGGTACTTGGTAGAATATACTATCACTAGTAAGAAAACTGGCTTTTGGCCCCAATATAAAATTTGGAGAATGCTAAACTCCACACAAAAGTGACGTGGTTAGCAGTCCCTCTACTTTTGTAAACTTGATC
This sequence comes from Acacia acuminata, assembly GCA_019022655.1. Lineage (NCBI taxonomy): Eukaryota > Viridiplantae > Streptophyta > Magnoliopsida > Fabales > Fabaceae > Acacia > Acacia acuminata. Next base: position 1,426,220 of record JAFJYI010000123.1, read on the forward strand.
TTTATTACTGTAAAGAATTTTGGTATGTATGCCCAACTTAGGAAACCAAGTATTTTGTAACATTCACACTTCTCTCATGAAATCCAGAGGATTTACAAAAGAATGGGTTTATATTGCTTTGAAGATATGACAAATTGACTAATACTTAGTAATCATTTCTGATCAATGATTAATCAAAACTTATGTAGTAACACTCATAAGTGCTCATACCATTTTTATCATTTCAGATTTGGGTTGCTTACAAGGAATCAAACTGGATTAGCTCAATTTTGTGGATAATTTTGCTTATAGGCCTTGGAAGGTATCTCTCCGCCATGAGCCAACCTATTCTATTTGCTTGACAAAACTTTGTATATTACATCATTGAGAATTAATGTAAAGCATCTTGGAAATATGGGAGGAAACTTCTTAAACATATCATATTCAGGCCAAGTGGATACATTGATCTGACACTGCTCGTTCATTGACTAAATTTATTTATTATTTTCAGACTTGCATATTAGTAGTTAGTTTAACTCTTTCTGTTGAGTGCTATACTTCAAGAAAGTTGTGTGGTTGTTATATTTGTATTTCTCTGGATAGGCTTATTAATACGATATTTGGGAATTGGGATGATATATATGGAGAATTTTATCTTAATGTTGATTTGACTCTTAACCATTATGGGGATCTTCAATTTGTCACATTTCATACCTACACACCATATTAATAGGTTTCTGAATTCTTGAGAATTTTAATTGTCCGCTTACCAAATGTGTTTGTAGTTGATTTAGTTTCTGATGAGAGAAGAATTGCATTACATACTTTCTTTTGTCTTTTTGGAAATAATTTCTCCCCCTCCTTCCCCTTCACTTCACTGCTTGCATCTATGTTGGAAGCTAGCAGTTTCCCTCCACTTTTATGTATTTTTATGACACAACCTGTTTCAAGTGGTTGATTCTTGGAAATTCAAGTTGATAATGAGCTTCTTGGTTGTTTCTTTTATGATGCTTTTGATGATCATGACCATCTGAATGCTAAGAAGTGTTAATTTAGTTCATTTTCTTATTTTTTTTATTTGTCTCAGCATTGCTACATGTGCCTATATTGTTGTGCAATTCTCAAAGCTGTCATCTGAAGAATTTTTACAAGATCCTATGTATTATGTTCTGTTGAAGCATCCAAACAAGTATGCACCACAACCAATCTCTTACTCTATCATCAATGTTGTTAGTCCACTTGTCATTCAGTTCTGAATCAGATTGACACTGAAAAGCATGTTTGCATAGGAATGATGACGAAGCAGGGCAGAAAAGGAAGCAGCATTCTTTTGTGGTGACTCTGAGAATGCTTTTTACAGTTTTGGGTTCTTTCATGTTGGGGACTTTGTTGTACACTCTCATCACTGATGGTTCACCTTTTCGGATGGAACTTTTGACTCCGTAAGTGCTTCGTAGTCGTTTTTTACTGTTACTCATTGTTACTGTTGTTTCATTCATTTCATGAAATGAAAAAGTTTTATGCAATATGCTTATCCAGCTTGATTTTGGTTTCCATTACTATAGCCAGTGTGTTAGATATATGTAATTACACAAGAATGTGGAAAGAAACATTCTTGTCCCCAAATAGAACTTTTAGAATTATTGATGTTTACACGTTTTATTTGAAATCTTTTACCAGCATATGAATGGATCCATTCAAATTTCATATGCTTGCCCACTTGATCTTCTTTGAAGTCATGGTGTTTTCTTTTTCTTTGGTATATTTTTTCCACAAGCGTCTGTGCCTTTGATATGGGTGAAAATGTGAGAAGCCCCATGAACTTTCTCAGGCCTTGGAAAAACCAGAAGTTAAGGACTGATTTGTTTGTTTTGTGAATTATGTAAGAACGAAATGAACTTAAATTTTTTTGCCTCCAATACTCTACATTCCCTAGGCAAGCACATGTCATGATCCCAGTAAAATTTAAATACAGTTGGTAACAAAGTATCTAAAAACACTTGCTTCTGTTATTTGCATGTTTGCTTATCAGTAAATATCTCAAAGCTCGTATGGCGTGCAAAGGGTAGACAACAATTATTTCAAAATAGTTTGAGTTAATGCGGGGCTTTAATATTTTTTTCTCTTGTTGAAATTTTGTTGTTTTATCTATGGATATAATTATAGACCAAAGGCAAAACGATGTGCCTGCCGTGTTATATATATGTTTTACTTACAACTTTGCATATTTGTATGAGTTGATTTTCTAGAATCTGGTAGTTTCACTCTGATCTCTTAGTAAATGTCAAGAGCTCCAAATGTTTGCAGGTGGATGACAGCAACACTAATTGACTTCTACATCAATGTTGTGGCTCTAGCAGTATGTCTCTATTGCTTTCTCTTAGCTGCTATAAATTATATGAAAATACATTATAGCCATTAACTTGGAATCTCAAGGTTTAAAGAAGCACAGTAAATTGCTTCTTTCTCAAATCTGACACTCAATTAATATGGAGTATTATTATTCATAAAAAGTGTAGTTTTGATTGCAATATTTCATAAATTTAATCTTATTAAGCTTCTACGAGAAGTGTTTTCGTTTGTGTTTATTAATATGCTTTGCATTATAAGGAAAGAAAGGTTGTTACTTTCAAGTTCATTTATCATTATACATCTCTACAAGTAATGTTCCTCCAAGAGAATTATGTAGCCCTCACCGAGTGACTTAAATAGTGTGATGAATACTAGTCATATTTTTTTGCGAGAAGTTGTGAAAATCATTTGTTGAATTTTCCTTTTCCAGTAATTTGTGACTTCTGAAAATCATTTGTGAAAATCATCTGAAATAATGTTTGTTCAGATCTAAGCCAAAATTAAATTGAGTAATCGTGCCAAAGTTTACTTTCAGTACAATTTTTCCCCTTTGTGTTTCAGTGTAAAAATTTAACTGTGTGTGTACAATATCAGGTGTGGGTCGCCTACAAAGAGTGTAGTTGGATTTCAGCAGTCTTTTGGATAGTTCTATTGATATCTTTTGGCAGGTTAGTTCACTCCTTACGAAGTTGACACCCCCATAGAGTTTATTGTTTAAAACCCGTTAACATGAGCAAATACCGTTATGAAGGATACTGGTGATTCAGATTTACAATTAGTTGTTAATTTTAACTAAAATTATACTTTGACATCAGTAGCTAGATTTGGTCTTTGATGTGAAAATTATGTATTATACATATGTTTATGGTGATTTTTGCTTATTACTTTCTATGTTATTACTGCTTTGAATGAGTAACAATTTGATAGAACAATTCTTTATGCCAGTTAATAGCAACACATTGAATTGGTGCTGCTGCTGCTAGAATTATTGATCCATATATCAAATTTCTAATGATAATATATAATTCCAGACTCCAAACCACCACTCGGGATTTGTATTTACTTAGATTATATATGGTTTCTCATGATAGGCTAAATAAATTATATTAAAATTCTTAAGATGCTCTTCATGTTCCCCAATTAATATAGAATCGTACAACTAAATAATGACTCAGATAAAATTGAAATTTGCTTTATATTTTAAAAGTTCATATGCACATCCTTCTACTGATTCTTGTACCTCAGTGCATTTTATGGATGAGGATAATTTGCGTTTTTCCAAATTTTCAGCATCACGACATGTGTCTACATCGTGTGGAAGCTATTCCAGATTACTTGCCAAGATCCTGTTTACCTCATTTTAGTGCGTCGTTGTGGTGACAGGCAAGTCCCTATAGAACTCGTTCCTTTTCATTTTTCAAACATTTAAATTTAGTATTGAAGCTGATAAGATGTATAAATTTTCTGGGCTAGCAAAGAACTTTCAGCAGATGAGAAGTTAGAATTCTGTCTTTTTGAGATATATGAGCAAGCATGCTGAAGTACTCTGTCAAATATTGTTAATTTGATCCCCCATCACATCACCATTATGTAGATTCATAGAGAGGAAAGATAAAGTGGAACCTAAGATTCTTTTCATCCTTAATTTGATGTCAAGCCTTTGAGTATTAGAACTTCTATGACTAACTAGTAAAGCCTTCGATCTTTGTTGTCTACTATTCTAATATTAGGAATCAAGTTTTGACATAAGGTAGTATGATGGACTTGTGTTGCATCCATGCTTCAAAAGCAATGAGCTTTTCATGTAAGAAATGCCTTAGAGATTTTCTCTGCAATTTTCCCACTCAGTGTTAATTATTTACTTAGAGAAATTAAATATTGTCTTTGATAGGGCAGAAAACAAGTATAACAGCCTTTCTGGTGAGGCAACATAGCATTGGATTTTTCATGAGCAAGAAGGGTTCAAAGGCCTACTACTAGCTATATGGAATGATGTTGCAGTTGACACAAGCGTGGATTATTGCCAATATAGAAGTTTAACCAGAGCAAAATGTCACGCCAGATGATGGAAAATTTGCACAGTCCATGAGATTGATTGATTTATATTATTGGAATATTTATATATATATATACCATATAGAGAGATATGAAAACTTGCTTGAGCACTAATCATGATTTTTCAAATTAAATAAAGGAAAAATTAGGATGAATGACCTAGAAAAATTAAAATTTGTTGAAAAGGATAATAAAAATCGTAATTATTTTAGAGGACTAAATATCAAATATAAATATATATATATATTTTGAAAAATACTAAATACCCTCGAAACCTATTGCTACCAAAAATTCAGAAACTCAAGTTGTCTTGTCTTCTTCCCGTATCTTTCTCTCCCTTCTTCCGCTGACCGTTAAGAAAAGTTTCCTTCATGCCACTTGTGGGCCCCCACCCAAAGTCTTCTCCAGCAGAACGACGACGTAGAACCTACTCACTGGCTCATACTTAGCATACGAGAGAGAGATCCCATTGGACTTGGGATTTTAAGTGGTGGACTTTGAAAGTTTCGTTACCTTTGATCCTTCCCTAGTTGCCGAGAATTGGCGTTAACGTTGGAGGTTGGGGTATTAGTGTCGCTGATGGCTATGCCAACGCCTTGCCGCGTAATCAGAAGGAAGGGAGAAGATAATAAACGTAATGCCGTGGCGCCGATTTGGGAAGAATGCGTTTTGAGTTTTTTTTTTTTTTTTTTTTTTTTTTTTTTTTTTTTTTTTTTTTTTTTTTTTTTTTACAGGCGTAATTTTATATTTTAAAGTTTATATGAGTATTTTAAAATTGGTTGTTTAAATAATTATATTTTTATGTTCCTTCTTAATAAAAATTATTTTATTAGGACTTTGTGCCAATTTTCCTTTAATAAGTTCCACTTTAAGATTTTGTTTGGGAGTTTGGAGGGGAAGAAAGGGGATGAAAGGAGAAGGGAGGGAAGGGAAGAGAACGAAAATGGAGAATATTTCCTCCCTTTATTTGGAGTTAAAAAAATAGTAAAGAAGGAAGATGGATGATTAATGAGTTATTTTTACCATTTTGTCATTTTCTTTAAATATTAATATAATTATTATATTTTGCAAATAAATTTAAATTTTCTAAAAAAATTATTTATGTAATTTTTTTTATATTCTAAAAAAATATTTTCTCTCTCTATAATGATTTATATATATTTTTTAAGTACATAATGATTTAAGTATATAAAATTACAACCTAAAATATAAAATTATACTTAATGGTGATGGTGGCGATGGCGGGGCGGTGGTGGTAAACGAAGGTAAAAAAGTAATTAATCTATTTTCCTTCTTAAAATCCCGTATATTGGGGAACTTTTTTTTTTTTTTTTTAGAAAAAAGAGGGTTTTGGAGATTTGTAAAAACTTTTGATTTCTTTCCTCTTATTTTTATAACTTAAAAATAAAGGAAGGACTATTAAAATCCTCATTTTCCTTTCATTTTCCTCCAAAATAAAACTCCAAACAGGCTCTAACTAAACACAATGAAGTATAGAAGTACGAGTCTCCCTGACATTAGAGGGAAAAAAGGACGACTTTAGAAGAAAAGAACCAATTTGTAAATGCAATTTTTTTTTTAAATGAGGATAAATTTAAAAATATTTATAAATTAAAATGCATCAAAGATTTCTCCAAGTCATTAGAAATAAGTTATCTCCCGTGTGATCCCCCAAAACTACGTTATTTTGGATTAATGAAGCGTATTTCCGTAATTTTGTAACCTTTATTAATTCACTTAAAATTACAAACACACCCTTCATTAATTCAAAACGACGTAGTTTTAGGGATCGCTGGAGATAACTTATCTCTAGTGATAGGAAAAATATTTTTCCCATTAAAAATATATTTAATGATTTAACTGTGTGTGACAACCCTGATATTGTCTTTGGTTATTTTAAACAGATTTAATTGAGGCATTCCCTTAGCTTTTTGTAATATAAAATTATCTTTTTAAAAACTGTATTGTTTATCCATATATAATTTTTTTAAAATCTATCTATACCTATCTCAATCAAAACAATTTTGATTTTGATTTTGATTTTAATTTCACACATAAAATTATAATTGTTATCCTAATATGTTAAATCGTATAAATTATATAGTATATATATACTGTTAAATCCAAATAAAATCAATTAAACCCAAAATCATATCTATCAATTTATCGGTTTAAAAATTGTTTGATATGATATAAGTTTAAATTTAAATTTTTTTACTTTAATCAAGATTTCGCTGAATCTGTTTATAAATAAGAGTAAATTCTTTTCCTAGGACCCAACAAAGGATGGGCCACTTCAGTTTGTAATGTGACTTGGGAGTTGCGACCTCCTCCTTATTGTTCACGTGCGCATCTGCCAGATCAGAAATCACAAAACCAAGCGCCGCGATTTCTTCAAATTCACCACACAGAAAAACGCGCCGTTCCGACGCTGAGTCATACCTGGGTGGGTGTATATATATATATATAACCCACTCCCTCTCTCACGTAACTTCCTTGCCTTGTCCTCCACTTTTCTCTGCTCCTGAGAGTCCAAAAATAGGGGAGTTTTTTCTTCCCTGAAACTGGAAAAAAAATAACATTTACTCTCTTTTTGTAATTTTTTGTGTTTTCAGTGAAGAGATATCCCTAGTAACTACTTCGTCGTCTCGTTCGAATTGTTTTTCGTCTCCTTCGTTCTCCCTCTGCTCGACGTTTTCATCGGAATTCTCCGTTTTCCGACTTTGAATTTTTTTTTGTTCCTGGATGGACTTGGCGGCGTCGATTTCTGCACCACCGATGGTTCCGCCCAATGGTCCTCCGACGCCGGTTTCGCCTGCGGCAGCGGCATTGTCTACGGGACCGTTCGCAAATATGTCATTGTACGTCGGTGATCTTCACCCGGATGTGGATGAACGGCAGCTCGTTGATCTGTTCAGCCAAGTCGCGACTGTTGTCTCCGCCAGGGTTTGCAGAGATCAGACTAGGCAATGCTCTCTCGGTTACGGCTACGTCAACTTTGGCTCCGCCCAGGATGGTACGTGCTTATTAATATTAATGATCAGATTGTTGGGCATATTATTTTCTATATGAATTGTCTTTGATTTTGATTGAATTTCCTCATCATATCCGTGGCTTGATCAGATTTGGTATACCGATTGAGATAGTTGAGTGATTCTGTTTGAATTGAATATTCGGTCCGTGCTTCTTCTTTTTTCTTTATCAGAATCCATCTGATTAGGTTCAAATTTTTATTTGTTTTATTTTTATGGAATTTAACATATGTGTTGTGATTTCATCAATGTTTTTTTATTTTACTGAATTAATTTCTTATATTGGTTGCTTGTGGCTTTTGAAGCTCATGATCTAGTTCTCTTCCAATATAGGAGTATACGGTTTCTTCGTTTTGTTTTGTCTCTTTTTATTATTATTATTATTATTTTATTTTATGGGATATAATGAATGAAAAGAAAATAGTGAAAACAGAGGTTTGCATTTGTAGTTCTTGCCAGGGTTTGAGGATATTTTCTTGGTCATGACGTCTCTTTACTGCTATTGATAATGCTGTTAGGATTAACCTCGGTTTTATATTGCAGCGGCTAATGCCATAGAAATTCTGAATTTTTCTCCCATGAATGGAAAACCCATTCGGATCATGTTCTCTCACAGAGATCCTAGCATTCGGAAGAGTGGATATGCAAATGTCTTTATTAAGAACTTGGACGCATCAATAGATAACAAGGCATTACATGAAACTTTTTCTGCCTTGGGAACTGTACTTTCCTGCAAGGTAGCTGTTGACGCCTTTGGCCAAACGAAAGGGTACGGGTTCGTACAGTATGACAATGAAGAATCTGCACAAAATGCCATCCAACAGTTGAATGGGATGTTGTTAAATGAAAAACAAGTCTATGTTGGACTCTTTGTTCGGCGCATGGAAAGGACTCGTGCAAATGGATTGCCAAAGTTTACTAATGTTTATGTGAAAAATTTCTCTGAAACTTATACTGATGAGGACCTCAAACAGCTTTTTGAGTCATATGGCACAATAACTAGTGCAGTTGTCATGAAAGATGCAAACGGCAAGTCTCGATGTTTTGGCTTTGTTAATTTCCAAAGCCCAGAATCAGCAGCTGCTGCAGTTGAGAGGTTAAATGGAACCACTATAAATGGTGACAAGATATTATATGTAGGAAGAGCTCAGAAGAAAGCAGAAAGAGAGGCAGAGTTGAAGGCCAAATTTGAGCAAGAAAGACTTAGTCGATATGAGAAATTACAAGGTGCTAACTTGTACATGAAAAATCTCGATGATAGCATCGATGATGAAAAACTGAAGGAGCTGTTTTCTGAGTTTGGAACTATTACATCATGCAAGGTATGGCTAAACCAACTTAACCAATTTAACCAATTATCTGTTTTAATCTTCTCTATACCCTGATTATGCTTTTGCTCATGCATTTAAACTGGCTATTTGTGATGATTTACTGTTAGAAAATATTGGAAATATAAATTTCATTACATCATATATGTCTACAGGTTATGCTTGATTCACAAGGGCATAGTAAGGGTTCTGGTTTTGTGGCCTTTTCTACACCTGAGGATGCAAGTAAAGCTGTAAGTCATTAATTCTTTTGTTTTAAAGAACTTTTGATCCCTGAGCTCCCATCGTAAGTATGTTTGGAACTTTTGTCGTTTCTTTTTTCAGTTGAATGAAATGAATGGGAAAATGGTAGCTGGAAAACCTCTTTATGTTGCTGTGGCCCAGCGGAAAGAAGATAGGAAGGCCTTACAGGTTATAGTTCTTTAGTCTCCTTGTATTGTATGTCCATGAGCTCAATGATTCTCCAAAATCTTCGTTCATGATTTCTATTTTACTGTTTCAGTCACAATCCGAAGTTTCTTACCACAACTCATTGGTTTCTTAATTTTGAAAACATTCACAATTTAGTTTGTTTTGCAGGCTCATTATGCTCAATTCCGTTCACCTGGCAGGATGGGGCCTCTGCCTACTGGAATTCCTGGATATCATCCTGGGGCACCTAGATTTGCCCCCCAGCAGTTGTACTATGGTCAAGGAACACCTGGTCTGATACCACCTCAGCCATCCGGATTTGGTTTCCAGCCGCAACTATTGCCTGGAATGCGTCCCGGTGTTGCTCCAAATTACGTCATGCAATACCAGCTTCAGAGACAAGTTCAGCCTGGGCAAAGGATGGGTGTTCGACGAGGTGGAAACTTTCAACATATGCAGCAGAACCAGGTGACTTACTAAAGTTTATCTTTTAGTTGTAATCAATAATATTTTTAATTTCATAAAAAATTTGTGAGATATCTGATTTCTTCTAATTCAGATGCTGCAACGGAACTCCAATCAAGGGTTTAGATATATGGGCAACAATCGAAATAGCATGGACCCATCTATGGTTCTACAAGGCCTGGTGAATCCAATGATGCCTTTACCCTTTGATGGTGGTTCTTCTGGGGTTACTTCAGCTCCAGTTGATAATCTGCGACCTGGTTCACTTTCTACAACGCTTGCCTCAGCTTTGGCCTCTGCTTCACCAGAAAATCAGCACATGGTATGATCCGTGTTCCTCTAATATCTCAGTCTAAATGAAGTCTTAGGGTTTTTGTGCTGCATGGAAGTTTATTTAACCTGGAAAACATTGCTTGCGATGAACAGATGCTGGGTGAACAATTATATCCTCTCGTAGAGCGTCTTGCGCCAAGCCATACATCAAAAGTGACGGGGATGTTGCTGGAAATGGACCAATCCGAGGTTATCCATCTCATGGAATCTCCTGAAGACTTGAAAATAAAGGTTTCTGAGGCAATGCAAGTCCTGCATGAAGCTACATCGGGCCCTGAAGTTGGCGATCAGCTTGGCTCACTGTCCTTGAATGAATGAAGCAATTTTGATTGTTGAATCAGCTACATCGCATACATGAGCCGTATTTTTGGGCAATGCGCTGTCATTGTTTCTGAAGCTATTTGCAGTACCAAATTCTTTGTAGGGTTTTTTTTTTTGTACTTTTTTGGGCAGGATTGTTTGAGTTAGTCCGGAGGGATCAAGGATCTAGTTATGTTGGTCTTTAGCAATTACCTGTTTGAATTTAGACCATTTTATCATTGGATTTTATTTAGGATTTTGGAATTCGCAGTTGAGGATAGGTCATTAGCCTGATAATAATGTTATTCCTATTTTATTTAAATTGGATTTTTCTCATTGGAGCTTTGTTTATTTATTTATTGGATTTTGGTGTCATCAAATATTTATTCCGGAAGGGCTCTAAACCTGTACAAAATTTTGATAGCTTATTTGAAGAGGTTAACTTTTTATGGTCATTAGATATCTCGTTATCAAGCCCTTCGCAATCTTATTTTTTTAGTCAGATAGATAGATGCTAGCGACTTGAAGTTATAAGTGAGAGATATCCGCAATCTCGCACCTATACTTTCAAGCTATTAGTTCACAAAAGAAAAAGTCAATTTCTACATGGTGCATTTGAGTTGTTTTTTGTGGCAATGATTTTCAAATTGTGAAGAATTTGTTCCTAAGTAGAAAGAAATCGATTCATTCTTCACTTCTCTCCCTACCACATTACTTTGAAAGTTTGAAATTTACCATTTATTTTTTTGAAAGCATAAAGGTTCTCATTTTTCCTTTTTCCCTTCTCACTCGCTATTTGAGATAAATAAATTAAACATATTTGTTTAAAAAATGGCAACTCTGAACTTCATTAAATCAGAAAAAAATTTAAGTGTAATCAAAGAAATTTATATTTAAGAGCGAATGTTCTGAATTATAAATTAATTTATTTTGAAAATTAAATCTTTACAACTATATTTTAAAATATTATTTCATATTCTATTCAATATAAAATTGAAATAATTTTAAAAGAAGATTATCAAGTAACAAACTTTATCTAAATAGATCTCATTTAAAGGAATTCAAAAAGTTCCTCATCTAACAACTATTTTTTAAACCAAGGAAATTGAAATTGTTCACCGCCTTAACACTCTTTATTTTTAAGGGAAAATGATGAAAAACAAACTATTTGAATTTAAAAATCCAAAAATGTCTTCTAAATTAGCAAATGGACAAATAGATGATCAAGGATGAAAATGAGTTTTGAAATTTAGGTGTTTTTACCGATATACTCCTCACATTTTTTTAAAAAAAGGACAAGAACTCTCGCCGCCCACTAGTGTTAGAGTTCCAATAACAACTTAAGAATATCAATTAGCAATTTGTATTTACACATTGACAACTTAAACTCTCTAAATGTCAACGACTTGTAGGTCATATTTTACCCTTGTCAGGTATCTTTGACAACTTGAATATAGACAATGATAACTTGAGAATAGTATTTAACAACTTGAATATACACATTGACAATTTGAACTCCTAAAATGTGAACAACCTTGTAGGTTATATTTTACCCTTGTCAGATGTTGTCCACAACTTAGGTATAGACAATGACAACTTAAAAACAACAATTAGCAACTTCGATATACACATTGACAACTCAAGTTTCCCAAATGCTAATAACCTTGCGGGCCATATTTTACCCATGTCAAGCGTCGTTAACAACTTAGGTATAGGTAATCACAACTTAAGAATCGAAATTAGCAACTTGGGTATACATGTTGATAACTTGAACTTTCCAAATATCAACAACCTTGTAAGTCATATTTTACCATTGTAAAGCGTCATTGACAACTTAGGTATAAACAATGACAATTTAGGTTGTGTTTGGTTTGAAGGAAGAGGAGCTTCCCTCCTTAGTGTAAAAAATCAAATATGATCATAAATTTGTATCATTTTCCACACAAACATTTCACATCATGGTTATATATGACTTTTTACACCAAGAAGGGAAGCTCCCCTCCCTCCTATCCCTCAGACCAAACACAGCCTTGAGAATCAGCAACATGTGTATACGTTTTGAGAGCTCAAGTTGTCAATGACACTTGAGAAGGGTAAAGTATAACCTACAAGATTGTTGATATTTAGGAAGATTAAGTAGTCAAGTTGTATACCCAAGTTGCTAATTTCGATTCTCAAGTCGTCATTGTTTATACTTAGTCGTCATCGATGCCTGACAGAGTAAAATATGGCCTACAAGGTTGTTGATTTTGGGAGTTCAAGTTGTCAATGTGTGTACTCAAGTTGCTATTTGATATTCTTACGTTGTCATAGTCTATACTTCAGTTGTTGACGACACCTAACAGAGGTAAAATATAACCTACAAGGTTGTTGATATTTGGGGAGTTCAAATTGTCAATGTACATATCCAAATTGCTAATTGTGATTATTAAGTTGTCAATAACGCCTTACAGGGGTAAAATATGACCTACAAGGTTATTGACATTTTGGGAGCTAAAGTTGCTAGCATGTATTTCCAAGTTGCTAATTGTTATTCTTAAGATGTCATTGGAGCTTTAAGAGCTAATGAGGGTTCTTGCCCTTTTCTTGGAAGAAAAAAATGTGAGGAGCATCTTGGTAAAAACACCTAAACTTAAAAATATCAAACTCCCTCCTATAAGACATCAACTGATAAGTATATTTGTTCCTTTTTATAAGGCACTTGCTTATTTCCAAGGAGCATTGAATATTTTTTTTTCTTCTATATATGCCTATAATTAATAAGGGTACTGGGTGAAAGTAATAATACGATATTGAAGTTTAATGCAATTAGTATGGGTAATATTGAAACTTACTTAAATTTTATGACAAATTTAATGACTTTAACTATTTTTATTAGTTCATGATAATTGTTAATTGATGTTTTATAATAAAGATCAGAGGGAGTATTTCTAATTGATTACTTATTTATCCATTGGGAAAATTGCATTTAGATCCCAGACAAGAGAAAATAAGATAAAATGGTCCTTTGACTCTTTTTCTCCTTTGGATGTCGAACCTAAGACCATGTGGTGAGAAATTTATTTCTCTCAACCAACCAACATGGAACTCAAATATTGACAATAAAATGGTCCTTTAAAATTTCAAAATTGCATTTAAATCTTGCATGACATTTTTGCCATAAATTCCAATTTCATTTTCAAGTCTAGGAGTGTCCATTAACAAGTCCACAGCGCTATCTTGAAAAGTCCATTGGTGCTACACTGACAAGTCCATAGGCTTTTGCTGGGTCGGATTTGGGGGGCTAGAAGTGGCCCCCCTAAAATTACAAAAAAGAACCTAGAGTTTTAGAAAATTATAATTTAGTCGTATAAAAATTTCAATATTTTCACTTTAGCCTTTATTAAAAGTTTCATTCAAGGACTAAAACGAAAAACATTTAAAGTTTATGAGGTTCAAATGTGATTCTATGAAACTTTGGGTTTTTTTTTTTTGTAATTTTCACCCCCAATTTTCAATTTCTGACTCCACCATTAAGTATTTGAAAATTGAAATTTATTGTAAAAAAATCTCATAGATTTAAATGTAATTTTAATATTTCAAGTGATCATATTATCATATTTTTCCTACCGAGGACCCAAATGCATTTTTCCCTCATCCTTTTGCCAATTTACAATACATTTTGGGATTTTTTTAATTCAAAAGCATTTTCAAGTCATTTTTCCTATTTTTAAATTATTTTCTCTCGTACGTACGGAGCCTCACCCCCTCTAGCTGGCAATTATCTCCGTCCAATCTGCATGAGACCCGCCGCCCACTGTTTTTTTTTTTTTTTTTTTTTAAATAAATAATAATTCATTATTATTATTATTATTTTTTTAATTTTCTTCCCTGCTTTTTCCTTTTCTTTCTTTGATCATTTCTTTTCAGCAAGATAAAAGAAAACATTTATATATCTTATAGGAAGATTACTTCTTATCTTTATTGTTGAGATATTATATCTCATGGTGATATTCAATATAGTATATATATTTTAGAAATATAAATATGAAATATTATTGAATTCTACTTCAATCCTTCAAATTCTAACCCTCATTAATTGAAATTTTGATTAAAAAAAAAAAAAGATAAAAATTCACAACTACTCCCTCCCTTATTAAAATATAAGACAAAGTTAACTTTTTCTTAGGAGACTAAGGAAGATAAATAAGCTATTTAACATATCATATACCATGTATAGTAAAATTATATACTACGTAATAGTTTATGGTTGAGAAAGATTATGTAACAGTTTATTAGTTTAACTAATTAGTTTAAAGAAAAAAATAAAAATAAAAACATGTATGCGTGTTATATAGTTGGGAATTTTTTTCTATACTTTTTTTAATGTTCAATTATTAGCTGAGAAGTAGCCTTTCTATAAAATTTATGCGTATTTTGATTTATTTAGTTTGCAGAAAAAAAAATAATAAAAGAAAGAAACCTATGCATTGATTACGTAGATCTCTTCCATTGAAATTCTTGCCCACATGCTTACTATGCATCTTAAAATAAAAAACTAAATTCGTAGAACACAAGCATAGTGTCAATTTAATGTCTGACGTATCAAAATATGATCAGCCTTTGTCGAACACAATATGAAACATACTTTTTTAAGGAAAGAAGATTTTCAACGCACTTAGTGAAAGAAGAACATGTTCTTTTATGATTTTGTAACTTAACATGATTAGCATTTGATTAGATTTTTTTTTTTTTTTTTTTAACAAGACAGGATGATGAATAATTTTAGATTAAAGTGCAAATAATTTAATTATTTTTTTATTGGGAGAAATAGAGGAATGGACATAGTGAAAATAATACTTATTGGAGAAAATCTGAAAAATTAAAATTATTTAAAAAAAGACCAACTACCAACATCAAATTTTAAAAATACTAATTAGCAACCAACACTAATTGATTTCTTTTACATTATATTTTAATTAATAAAACTCTTTTCTTTGGGGGTTTTCCTGTTTTAAAGTAGAATTTTAAATTTTATTTTCACATTTGGTCCCCTAAATAATTTCAATTTTTAATATTATGTTTAATAGGTCTGCTACTCTAGTTTTCGCCTTTTTATAGACATAAAGCAATAATTTAATTCTTTTAGATAAGGTTGAGATTTCAAAATAAACCATATCAATAAAAAAGATACTGAAAAATCATCTCAGTTAAATTCAACAATATCTAAATATTATTATTATTAATAAAAATGCTCAATATCCACACACAAAAAAGTTGAATATACTCTCACCAAAAAAAAAAAAAAAAAAGTTGAATATACAAGTCAAGTGAAAAATTTAAGAAGCAATTTAGCGATCCGAGTAAAAATTGCAGAGTAGCATGAACCTCGTAACATAGTAGCATGAATTGAGAAATATATATAACTAGGAGAAAACCAGCGAGAAGAGGAAAGCCCCTTTTTCTTTTTCTTTTTTTCTTTTGGGCTCTTCATCTGTTCAGTTCTTCTGCGGCCGAGGTCCGATTGGCCATATCGGCGACCACCGAATCCCTCGCGGTTCGTCCGGCAAAGGTTGTATGACCTGTTTTAAGGTTGAGGGAATCAAATCGATCGATTTCGGCTTCAGCTTTACCACCACTCCTCTGTTAAGGGTTAGGGTTTTGAACCTTAAACCATCCGCATAACGATTAAGATTTCGTCTGGGGGCGATGGCCAACCCCGGTGTCGGCACCAAATTTGCCTCTGTGAATCTGAACAAATCGTATGGTCAGACTTCTCATCAACATTCGTCTCATTCTAGCTCTTACACATCTAGTCGATCACGGCCCAGTGGTCATGGAGGTGGAGGGGGTGGCATGGTGGTCCTTTCAAGGCCTCGCAGTTCTCAGAAGGCTGGGCCGAGGCTTTCTGTTCCGCCCCCCCTGAACCTGCCTTCCCTGCGGAAGGAGCACGAGAAGTTTGATTCTTTGGGACACGGCGGAGGGCCTGCCGGAGGAGGGGTCTCTGGAAGTGGGTCTCGTCCCTCCTCATCTGGTATGGGGTGGACCAAGCCAGCCACTGCTGCTTTGCAAGAAATAAAGCCGTTGGGTGAACAGACAGTTGATGGATTTGACAATGGGCTGCGTCCTGTGGATGTGTCGAACAGGGGAAACAGTGCATATATGCCACCTTCTGCTCGATCAGCTGTGGTTGGAGGTAGCCCCGCCACATCTGCTGCTGCTTTAGCCTATCCTTCTGGAGAGAAGGTGGCTGTGCTAAGAGGTGAGGATTTCCCTTCATTACGAGCCACTTTGTCTTCAGGGCCACCTCAGAAGCTCAAGGAGAATTCGAATCAGAAGAGTAGGCAATTGGGAAGTGACAATTTATCCACCGAGCAGAAGGATGGTTCACGCTTGACCTCACACGTTGACATTCATTCTCAGTTCCATCCATCCCATGGCGGTGTTAGCAATGGACTGAGTGAGGATGGCAGTGAAAGTCACAGTTTTCGTAGTTCACATGCGGTTAACCATGATAGGAAGCAAGAGGAGTATTTCCTGAGTCCTCTGCCCATTGTGCGATTGAACCCAAGATCTGACTGGGCTGATGATGAGCGTGATACCAGTCATGGTTTGACAGACAGGAGTAGAGAGGCTAGAGGTCATGGATTTTCAAAGAACGAAGCTTATTGGGACAGAAACTTCGATTTGCCCAAAGTTAGTGCAATGCCGCATAAGCCCGTGCTTAATTTTGACAAATGGGGACAGCGGGACAATGAAACTGGAAAAGTTTCTTCCAGTGAAGTTCCTAAACTAAACCCTGTCAGAGCATCTAGTAGAGAGGGGCGGGAAGGAAATTCCTGGAGAAATTCAACTCTTTCTAAGGAAGGGTTTGCAGTTCAAGGTGTGGTAAATGAGAAAAATGGTGTTGGTGCAAGGCCATCCAGCATGAATAGAGAAGTTGGGAAGGATAATAAGTATATACCATCTACCTTCCAAGATAATCTTCATGATGATTTTAGAAAAAGGGAGATGGGGTATGGCCAGAAAGGGAGGCAATCTTGGAATAACACATTGGAGTCATATGGTGGCCGAGGGCCTGAACGAAATGGGAGGGATGGTTTTGTTGGCAATGAACAATACCACAGATATGGCTCAAATTCTGTTCAGAGCCCAGTATCAAAATCCTCATCTACAGTGGGGTCTAAAGGGCTTCCTTCGGATGATCCACTGCTTAACTTTAATAGAGAAAAGCGTACACTGCCAAAGAGTGAAAAGTCTTTCCTAGACGATCCTTTTGGAGCTGATGGGAGGGATTTTTTCCCTGCAAGTCTTGTTGGGATGGTCAAGAAGAAGAAGGAGGTACCTAAACAAATGGATTTTCATGATCCTGCTAGAGAATCATTTGAGGCTGAGATTGAGAAAGTTCAGAGGATGCAAGAACTGGAGCGTCAACGGAATATTGAAGAACATGAAAGAGCTTTGGAGTTAGCTCGAAGAGAAGAAGAAGAAAGATTAAGGCAGATCAGAGAACAGGTAAATTGACATAGAAGATATATTCATTTTTTTTATTTTTTGGATAATCTAGATTCACCCTATTTGATTTTTAATCAAATATCACTTAAACTCTGAATTCGTTTTTTTTTTTTTAGTGCGAGCAACCTCTGAATTCGTCTAAATATAATTTCAAATCATTTTATCATTTTAATTAACAACATAGCCAATTGTTCTAGCGGAATATTCTATTCAACTCAGGTTGAACTGAAAATTATTATTTATAAATTTTTTACTTAGTTATTTTTCTAGAGATTAGCTGGTGCAGTAGCAAAATTTGACATAATGAAGCTTTTTGAACAAATTACACTTTTTTTTTTCTTTTTTTTTTTAAAGGTGAGAACAGGGAAGAATTACTATGCAATGTGAAGTAATGTTTCTTATTAGTAAATCTGCTAAAACTCTAGGCTTCTGAGTAAGATGAGTAAAATTGTGAACTGAATCAGAGAAAAGTTTTTCCAACCTACGCCCATGATTACAACATTCCTGATAGGTATGGATAATTTGAAATTGCTATTTCTACTCCCAACTCACCTGGATTCAGTGGAAAATATGGTGTCTGGCAACAGGGGTACTCAGGATTTGACCAAGGATTTGAATGAAGCCTTTTTATTAGCCTGTTGTTTTGTTAGTCTTTATCGTTCTTGGAATATGCTAGCTAGTTATAGTTGTTACCTTTTATCATTTATATATTGAATTTTTATTTAATTTAGCTATTTATTTATATCTCCCCTTGTTCTAAATCTATAGGAAGAGAAGCAAAGGAGGTTGGAGGAAGAAGCTAGAGAGGCAGCATGGAGAGCAGAGCAAGAACAAATCGAAGCTTTGCAGAAAGCTGAAGAGCAGAAAATTGCTAGGGAAGAGGAGAAACGGAGGATTCTCTTAGAGGAAGAGAGAAGGAAACATGCTGCTAAGCAAAAACTTCTAGAATTGGAGGAAAGGATTGCTAGAAGGAAGGCTGAAGCAGCCAAGGTTGGTAATGATTCTTTGGCTCTTGCAGATGAGAAAATGTCTGGGATTGGAGAGGAAAAAGATGCATCCAGGCGTACAGATGTGAGTGATTGGGATGACAGTGAAAGAGTGGTTGAAGGAATCATCACTTCGGCATCTGCTAATTCATCAAGCCTGAATAGGTCTCTGGAGACTAGTTCAAGGCCTCAGTTTTCTAGAGATAGTCCTTCTTCCTTTGTGGATAGAGGAAAACCAGGGAATTCATGGAGAAGAGATATATATGAGAATGAAAGAAATTCAATATTCTATTCACATGGCCAAGGTAATAGTCCAAACGGTACAAGTAGAGATTCAGCAATTGGTGGAAAGCCATTAATGAGAAAAGAATATGACGGAGGTGCTGGATTCATGAACTCAAGGGCTTCCAATAAAGGAGGGATTGTTGATGCTCATTTTGGTGAATATGCTAATGCAAAAGGGAAAAGGTGGAATGAACCTGGAAATGGAGATCATTTAAGCAGAAATTCAGAGATTGATTCTGATTTTCCTGATAATTTGGAAAGATTTAGTGATGGCTGGACTCCAGGCCGTTCTCGTGGCAATATGTTTTCTGCATATCCTGAGCATTGTTACCCAAATTCTGAATCAGATGGAAGTTATGCTTTTGGGAGGTCACGGTATTCTGTGAGGCAGCCTCGTGTTCTCCCGCCTCCATCACTAACTTCTGTGCCTAAAACCTACAGGGATGTAAATACACATCCTAATCCTGCTGCAGTCCATGAAAATGACATGCCAACTGGTTATGATGATGCCTATCAGCGGAGTTGTGGACAACCAGAAGTAGCAGGTGCATTGCTGGATAATAAAGAGAATGAGGATCGTGAAGTTGAGAGCACCACTGTACCAAGGTGTGATTCTCAGTCTTCACTCTCTGTTTCAAGCCCACCTAGCTCTCCAACCCATCTCTCTCATGATGATTTAGAAGAATCTGGAGTTTCTCCTGCGATGCTGGTTTCTGTAGGAGGCAAAAATGGCCCTCTATCTGGTCAGCAAAATGAATCAGTTGTGACACCTGCAAGAGCTGGGAATGAGAATGTAGTTAGTTCCACATGTGCTTTCTCATCAGGTGATGATGAAGAATGGACTACTGAGAATCATGAACATTTCCAGGAACAAGAAGAATATGATGAAGATGAAAATTATCAGGAAGAGGATGAAGTGCATGAGGGAGATGATAATGTTGCCCTCAACCAGGAGTTTGAAAACATGAATTTAGAGGAGAAAGGTTTGCCCCATATGATGGATAACCTAATATTAGGATTTGATGAAGGTGTTCAGGTTGGGATGCCAAATGATGAATTTGAAAGAACTGTAAAAGGTGAAGAAACATCTTTCATGGCACAAGCATCTAGTGGCACTTTCGAGGAACATGCATGTTTTGGCAATGTTTGCAGTGATGGCATGTCCCTTCAACCTGTCAAATCTAAAGCAAGTCTTAATGATCCTAGTGTGTTCCAGGATTCTGAGAAGACAACGCAAGATCTGGTCATTCAGTCTAGTAAAGCTCAGACATCTATTGTATCTGAGGGTTTAGACAATGCAGAAGCTTCTAACAATGGCCTGTCTGCTCATCATAGTAAATTGACTTCAGTTACTAGTGCTCCATACTTGTCCTCGGATCCATCTAATATGTCTAATGCTGCTAGTGCTCCAAGTCAAGTTGAGCTACCAGTCAAACTTCAGTTTGGTCTCTTTACTGGCCCATCTTTGATACCATCTCCTGTTCCAGCTATTCAAATTGGTTCTATTCAGATGCCACTGCATTTGCATCCGCAGGTTGGTGCACCCCACTCCCACATGCACCAATCACAGCCTCCTTTATTTCAATTTGGCCAGCTAAGGTATACATCTCCCATATCTCAAGGGATGATGCCTGTCGGTCCACAATCATTGTCTTTTATTCCGCCCAGTATTCCATCGGAATTCTCTTTCAATCATAACCCTGTAGGACCAATGCCAATTCAAACTGGTCCAGATGTTATTGATGGCTTTGTTAAAAGTGAGATTAGGTCTCCTGCTGTTGATAATCAGCCAAGTAATTTAATTCATGTAAATCTATCTCAAGGATCATTGCCAAGTGAGGGCGCTGGAAATATGGCTGGAATAAATCAGAGCCAAACAAGGATTCCTTATGATGGTAAAAGTAGCACTAGGTCATCTACAGGTTTTCAAATGGATGAACAGGTGCAACAACCTTTTGTTGCAAAGAGTGGTGGTACCTCATCCAATGCAAGAGATTCCAAAGGTCAACCTCATGGTAGAGATGTGTCACTGAACTCAGCATTGACAGAGAAAGGTTTTGAAGAGTCAAAGGCACATTATCCAGCATCTGGACGCAGAGGGAAGAGATATGCTTTTGTGGTAAAAGGTTCTGGCTCAAAATCATCAGGTCCTGACCTAAGGTTAAATCCCCAAGAAACTAGTGGATTTCAGAGGAGGCCTCGACGAAATATCCAGCGCACTGAGTTTCGAGTTCGTGTTAGTGGTGAGAAGGGGCTGTCTTCTGGCTTGGTTTCATCTGATCAGTTTTGTTTGGACAGCAAGTCAAATATCAATGCGACAGGTACAGGCACATATGCAAAAACCGGACCAAGGAAGGTGTTCTCCAACAGAGCAGGGAAACAGGCTGTGGAATCAACATGCACAAGCTCAGCTACACATTTGTCACAGGATGCTGATTCTGGAGGTAGAGCTGAAAAAGTTGATGGAAAAGAATCAACAAAGATTCCTGGGCAGAGTCATCTTAAACGGAATGTGTGTTCTGGAGAAGAAGTTGATGCTCCTTTGCAAAGTGGAATTATACGTGTGTTTGAGCAACCTGGAATTGAAGCTCCTAGTGATGAAGATGATTTTATTGAAGTCAGATCAAAGAGGCAAATGCTAAATGATAGGAGAGAACAGAGGGAGAAAGAATTCAAGGCTAAGTCACGGGTTGTGAAGGTTCAGAAAGTATATAATTTCTATTTGTTCATCTTGTAACGTGATTTTGTATATCTTATAGTTAATTTGTTTTATGCCAGATGCCACGGAAACTTCGATCTGCTTCCCATGGTGCGGAGGCCAAGGATATTAGTAGCAGGGGAACTCTACCAATAATAGAAGCAGCAAATAGTAGTCACACTGATTTTGTTGTTCCTGATGGAAATGGAATGCAAAAAAGTGAAATGTCATCTGGGTCTCTGTCCCAACCATTAGCTCCTATAGGCACACCTCCTTTGAAAATCGATGCACAGTCTGATTTAAGATCAGAGACCAGCAGGTATTTGGTGTCTTGTGAAATTTCTTTTTGCATTCATTTAAATGAAAATATTAACTTTATTTTTGCTACAGGTCACTCCAGATGAGTCTGCCAGTTGTCTCTGGGGGAGGAAAGAACCATGGGGCTGGGGTGATATTTGAGAGCAAGAATAAGGTTCTTAATAATGTTCAGACATCTTTGGGCAATGGACAAACTAAACAGGTTTAAATTTGTCTCTTCCCAGCTTCTACTACTGCAACAGTAATGAAGTCTTCTTGAATTTGTCCTGTGAACTTCACTATATTGTTAATGATTCTTTATTTGGATTTGGCACAAAAAGAAACATGGTTTGATTTCATAGTAACAAAATCTCTTTGCTGCGGATCTACATTGATGTAACGAGAAAAACTAGTGTCTTTGTTTGTCAAAGTAGTTTGCACCGAAAGATTTACCCATGGTCTTTTGTTTTTTTAAAAAAAACCACATCATCCTGTTGTAGGACAAATAGTTTTTGCGAGCGAACTTGAGTTTTTGTTGGTCTTCTTTGGGGGGGAAAAAGAAGAAAATGTTTTTTTTTTCTTTTAAATAAAATATATATTGGGTGGAGGGGGTGTTTATAGTATTGGCAGAAGTTTTAGTCATCACTCGACGTGCATTAATTTTTGTTATTTGCTAAGAATCTTGTTGATCTTATTAGAACTTAAATATTATGGCAGGTGATGGCCCTTACACAGAGGCAACTTGATGAGGCTATGACGCCTCAACAGTTTGATTCCCAGGCTTCTGTTGGAGACCTGACGGTGAACTTTAGTAAGCCCAGCTTGCCAACATCATCCATCTTGACAAGAGAAAAACCATTTTCTTCTGTTGCAAGCCCGATCAATTCCTTGCTTGCTGGAGAGAAAATCCAGTTTGGTAGGCAATTAAAATTTTAATGGCAATGCTGTTGAAGTTTAAATAATATTTCTGAAATTTCTGTTTATTTAATGATAAAGGAAATATGTTTCCTCATTCAGGAGCTGTAACATCTCCGACAGTTCTTCCACCTAGCAGCCGTGCACTGTCTCATGGAATTGGCCCTTGTTCCTCTATGTCAAACATGCAAATATCGCATAACCCTGCTGGATCTGATAATGATTGCAGTCTTTTTTATGATAAAGAGAAACACAGTAATGGATCTCATGACAATTTAGAAGATTGTGAGGCTGAAGCCGAAGCAGCAGCTTCCGCTGTTGCTGTTGCTGCAATCAGCAGCGATGAGATTGCTGTAAATGGTTTGGGTTCTTCTATCTCAGTTTCAGAAGCTAGAAGTTATGGAGCTGCAGATATTGATGGTATAGCAGCTGGTGATTATCATCTCTCCTTAACGACTTACCTTTTACTCATCTGGTAATATGCCTATGTGACATAAATCAAACCAGATATTTATTTTTTAAGTTTCTCTGGCAGGAGTTGCTGGTAATCAGCAATCAGCTAGTAAAGCTAGACCTGAAGAGCCTCTGAGTGTATCTCTTCCTGCAGATCTATCTGTCGAGACTCCACCAATTTCATTATGGCCACCCTTACCAGCCCTACAAAATTCAAGCCAAATGCTTTCACATTTTCCTGGTGCCCCTCCTCCGCATTTTCCCTACTACGATATGAATCCTATGATGAGTGGTCCTGTTTTTGCCTTTGGACCACATGATGAGTCTGCATCTACAACACAGCCTCAGCCCCAAAAGAGTAGCATGCAAGCATCTGGGCCGATCAGCAGCTGGCAACAATGCCATTCTGGTGTTGATTCTTTTTATGGGCCTGCAGCTGGATTTACTGGCCCTTTTATTACTCCTCCCAGAGGGATCCCGGGCGTCCAGGGACCACCACCACATATGGTTGTTTATAACCATTTTGCACCTGTTGGACAATTTGGACAGGTGGGTTTGAGTTTCATGGGGACCACTTATATCCCATCAGGTAAGCAGTCTGATTGGAAGCACAACCCCACATCATCTGCAACAGGTGCCGGTGAAGGAGACATGAACAACATGAATATGGCGCCATCACAGAGAAATCCTATCAACATAACTGCTCCAATTCAGCATCTTGCTCCTGGTTCACCACTTGTGCCGATGGCTTCTCCTTTGGCCATGTTTGATATTTCTCCTTTCCAGGTAAACTGTTGATAAATGATTTAGAGGCAACCTCTTCAATGGCCATATTTAGCTTCAATGCTTTTTTTTGCTGTATGAAAGTGGAAGAGTAGTATAATTCTAGCTAATGTTAATCAATGTTGCTTTATTTATACCTCAATTATGCGCAAAATGATAATGAATTTAATACAATTTACTGTGTTGCAATTAGTTATGTTAAATGGTTAGTTTTGTTTGGGTTACTCAGCATTTGTGTGAAATCTTTTGCCAGTCTTCTCCTGAAATGTCAGTTCAAGCTCGTTGGGCGCATGTCCCTAATTCGCCACTTTCATCTATTCCTCTGTCAATGCCACTGCAGGAAGGAGCGCATACTTCTCAGTATAGTCATGGTCCTTCTATTGACCAGCCTATGAGTGTTGATAGGTTTCCCACTTCTCAAACTTCTGCCCCTTCTGATGGTGATAGGAATTTTCCTACAGGAGCTGGTGTAAATTATAACCGGTTGCAAGATGAACTTGGACTAGTGGACCCTTCAAACTCCTCAGCTGCTAAGCAATCAGCGCTGAGCGGTGTCATCCAGACTCCATCTGTGGGCATTATAGCAGATGCTGCCAACGTTGATGTTCAGAGTGGCAATGGCAGCAATAGCAATAGTCAGAATGCAAGTGCTGCTTTCAAGAGTCAGTCTTTGGAGAAAAATAATTCAACTCAGCAGTATGATCATTCTTCAGGGTATTATCAGAGATCTGTTCCTCAGAAAAATAGTTCTGGGGCTGAATGGTCCGGCCGAAGGATGGGCTTGCAAGGAAGAAACCAAAGTTTGGGTACAGATAAAAGTTTTTCAACATCAAAGGTGAAGCAAATCTATGTGGCTAAACATACCACTGCTGGGACATCGGGGTCATGAGAGGGCAAGGAAGAGCGGCTAGATTTGAAAATAGTCCGAATGCTTTACCAGTATTTTGATGTGGACGAAAAATAAAAATTTTGTTGAGATTCTAGTTTGTTAGTAGTTCTGGCTGAGCGTTAGATGGGTATTTTTGTTGTCTCCATCGGATTGTATGAGCTTGTTTGGCTCATCCTCCTGATGAAGGCCGATGTGAAGTGATTGACATTAGTTTGATGTTTCCCACATTAAAAAGTGAGAATTAATTATAAGTCTCAATATGGTGTTATCTATTTTCAAAATCTAGACCAACCCATCATTTCTTTGTGATCCACTTCATTTAGTCTCCTGAAGATTTGATTGAACATGAGGGTGTCTGAGGCAATGCCTGCAAGAAACTGCGTCGGTTAGATTGGTGAACAGCTTGGCTCTCTATCACTTAATGAATGAAGCGATTTTGATTGTAGAGTTAACTTCATAGAGATTGAGCCGTTTTTTCCTGGGCAGTGAGCTATCATTGTTTGAGAGCCTTCTTCTACAGCACCAATTCTCTATAGGATCTGGTTTTTGGTGTCGAGGATTCTGGGTTAGTACGGAGGGATAAGGAATTTAGTTATGTTGGTCTTTAACAATTACCTGTTTCTAGACCATTTTGTCATTGGATTTCATTTAGGATTTTGTTTTGGCAGCTGAGAATTTAGATCATTAGCCTGACAATGATTATATTCCTATTTTGATCTAAATTGGATTTTTTTCAGTTGACACTTATTTTCTTTTATTTGCGCTTTATTTGTTGATTGGATTTGTGCCATCAAGCATTCGTTGGGGAGCCAATTCAGGCAAATGCCCTAAGTGCAATTACCTCCATGGTTTCTTGTAGGAATTCCTTTAATTATAAAATCTGCACAGAATTTGGATCATTAGAATACCAAGGATTGGATGTTGTATTGATGTTCATTTTATGCTGAATGTGAATTACAATGAAGAATGTCGAAAACATTGAATTTTTTTACTCAGAAGCATTGTTCGGTTCCTCAGAAACCTTGAAAATGAAATTCCTTTTGCCTACCACTCTCTATGATGCAATGATGCCTATTACATTCTGAGATTGTATGGTGGAATTTTAGTATTTTTAAAATTATTTATTCGTCTCATTTTTTGTGTCATGAATAACAAATAATCCTAAACCACGCTGATGAAGAGGAAAAAGATGGTTTACAGATCAATACAAATGAGGGGAAAAAAGTCACAATCCAACAGTGAGTCACACTTCTATAACTTTCGAGTATAATAAAAACGATTCTGTAACGTGGATCACTACATATCCTTAGCGACTTAATTGAAACTGCTGGCCAAAAAAAAAAGGGGTGACTTAATAGTAACTGAAGAAATTTTGGTGAAAAAAAAAAGTAATTGAAGAAACCATTCTCCATTCAGGTTAAGATGGAATATAGTTCACATGAAATCTGGGTGGATATCTTCTTCTACCATTTCCTCATTAGTTATGACCTCTAAGACACTGTTGTTCACTTGATCTTTATGGTCTTTGAAAGCTCTCTTCCATCCAAGTTGGAGGCTGTCATCTTCCTCAGTCATGTAATCCTTCCATTTGGAGGTTGCTTTGCTCATTGTTGGTTGACATCTCTGAGTTCTCCGATCATCTGGTTCCTTGTAATTGTTCTCAGTCAATACAGGCTGACCCTTCACTGCCTCCCCTGCATCAAGGTGAATATTTGCAAATTGCAATGTACATATTTATTATGATATGATAAAGCTTGTAAATAAAACAGAGAAGCAAAGCTTTACAAACAATTATTCCATTTCTAGTACCTTGCGAAATGATCTTTTTGTTGGTATTCCTCTTTGCAAAACGAGGCTTTAAAAGCTTGTCACCGCCTTCACCACCCAGCCCAAGGGAATAATTTTGCAATCTAGGTTTCTTGAACATGCCCTTCTCTAATTCTGTCACAACCTTCACCTCAAAACCATCACCTATACCGAATCAAAGTTAAATCAGGTTATCACAAAAAGATTAAATTCACCTCAACGAATTAATCTTGCAGATTAATAATGACCATCCTGTTCTACTTCATCTAGCTGTTGGATGTGATTATGCTCTGGATCTAGGTACTCGGTCCAATTGCTTCGCTTCTTCCTCTGATTCAGGGTGAGGTTGAAGTTTTCGTCATCATGGTCTGTGATCTGATCGTCCAGAGCGGGAGATAGGGTTTCGGAATAGAGCGATTGTTCGTCGAGTGATTTACGAGACATGTTGAAGGACTGGACGAAGGCACGGATGTCTTTGGCCATGAATCCCTGAGCGAAGACTTTGGTCATTGACTGTTTCTGATCGCACACGGCGCAGTTCCATTTATTGCTGCTCTTCTTCTTCTGCTTCACCTGAACACCATCGACAGCGTGTCATACAAACACAGAAAGAGGAAGACCGGGAAAGCGAGAAGAAGAGGGGGGAGAGAGAGTGTGCCTGCATAGTGGAGCATTGGAAGCACTGAACGGCGATGAAGATGCTGGGTGCCATTGTTGCGAAGGAGGATGAGAAGCTGTTTCCGCGGGCTCAAGAACAATTTTGAAATTTGATGCTGAAATCGTGAATTTCCATTATTATGTTAAATATAAATATAACATGGAACACGAGAATTTCACTATTATTTTTTCATCATTAGATAAGAATCTCATTTATCTTTATTATTTCTCTCTCTTATTGAGATTCTGATCTAACGGTGGAAAAGTGATAGTAATATTGATAATGACCAAAATTAATAGTGATAATATTATATCTCATATAACACAGTCAATTTTTTTTTTAAATAAAAAAAATCACTTTAAAATATTTTTATTTTTTATCTAAATATAAATAGAAGAATTATCTTCCAAAAAAAGTTAGTTGAATCTTATATTTATAATAAAAGGAAGTATTTATTTTTTGGAAAATTGCTGAAATTATTTCCTTATAAATTTTTTTTAATGGGTCTAATGTTAGTTTTCACCGGAGTCAACCCTGACAGGTTGGCGGTTCCGGTGAATTCTGGTTTCACAAACCATGGTTTAATGTTTCTGTTTTTGCTGCAAATTTTTTTTTCTCTACCACACTTACATAAAAGTGAGTGAATTCTTTTTTTTTGCTCGGGTAAAAGTGAGTGAATTCCATTGTAAAGAGAAGAGAAAGAAAGTATTAGTAGGACTCACTCTTTTATGTAAATATGACAGAAAAAATATTTCAAGTAAAAACATTAAACCCAAATTGTATTTCAATTAGGCTGCACACGAGGAAAGAAGAGCTTCATTGGCAATAACTTACATTTCAATTAACTCTGCGTAACAAATTTTATTACAGGGATTTTTGAACAATTCTCTCTTTCTTTTCTTTTTTGGTCACTTGTATATGTATATTCGCTCAAAAGAAAATTTACATCCGTATCAACATAATTATTTTACACTATAATCATCTAACCTAAAAAAACAAAATGTTGAAAAATTTTAAATCATAGTGCCTCTAATGTATGGGGAAAGGATATTTTTTTCATTAAAAAAAAAAAAACTAAATATTCCCTATATGATTTTTTTCTTTTGATAAAAAATTTTTAGAAAAAGGGTTAGTTTCACCCATAATCTAAGGGTAGGATGAAATCTCCCTTCCTCCTAGGCGGTACTGATGTTGGGTAGGGCGAGCCGTCTATTACCTTCAGACGTTAACCTAGACATCTAGAAGCTAGGATGCTTTCCCAGTGCCTTGACCTACTCTAAAATCGAACCCCTCCTTTTTTTTTTTTTTTTTTTGATATAAAGGAGGCTAACAGCCAATATAAATTAAAAGGAAATTACACAAAGGGAATAGATCCCAGACATTCCTAATCCACTATAGCCCTTAAAGCTAAGGGACAATCACACAGAATAAGAGACTTAGATAGTCCCAACTTAGCCAAATAATCAGCGACCCTGTTAAGCCCTCTCGGGATATGACGGAGTGAAACCACCCAATCCCTGGACACCAACTCCTTAATTTCATGAAATAAAAGACTACCCGAGTTAAAGTTCACATCAGTTAAATGCTCAATAAGGACACAAGCATCAGACTCCACTATAACATTCTTAAAGCCTAAGTCCCAGACAAGATTCAGGCCTTCAAACGGGGCCCACTCCTCCACTGCATTAGCGCTGCATATGCCAAGAAATTTTGAGAATCCAGCAATCCAAGCGCCCATGCTATCCCTCAAGACGCCCTCACACCCCGCTCTAGAGTTACTTTGAATCATTGCCCCGTCAACATTGAGCTTGACAGAACCAAGGGGTGGGGAAACCAAGACAGAGCCGAGAAGTCATCAGCTAACAAACACTGGGCACCGACGAAAAGATCTTTCACGCAGGAAAAGGACCTCCAGGTGTGCAAAATAATAATTTCAGGTCTAACAGGTTTCCGGAAGTCACTGTCAAAACTAAATGAATTCCTCCAACACCACAATTTCCAAGCAGCCACACCATAAATAACTTTCCAGAAAGGTCCCATTTCACTACAAAAGGCACCCGTGAGATTCATTGCAACCCAATCCCTGAGGCTTGCTGCAAAAAATTGAGAAACATACCTTGGCTTAATTAAGGCCAACCACATACGCTTTGCATAAGGGCAATCGTGCAATACATGAAGAATATCCTTTGCGCCACCCTGACAAAAATCGCACACAGCAGAAGCATGGCCCCATGAATTACGCCAAGCGTTAGTAGGTAACTTGTTAAGAAGCACCCTCCATAAGAACACTCTAACGCGTTCAACTCCCAGCCATTTCCATACAGCTTTAAACAGATTGCATTTCAAATAAGCCGGATTTTTCACAATCAGGGAGTAGGCACTCCTCACCGAAAAACTTCCACCACTAGAATCCCCCCAAGTCAAAAGGTCATGCCCCATATCTGCCCTAGGCGGAAGGTGAGCAACCAACCGTTGTAGGATATCAGGCTGAACCACCGTTGAAAGGGCTTGCAGATCCCACCAGCCATCACTGGTCCAGTCAACAACACAAGACTGATCCTCCTGAACTGATAGAGCTCTAGTACAGTAACATTTAATCTTACCCTGGAAGAGCCACTGGTCATTAAAGAAATTAATAGAGCAGCCATTCCTTACCATCCACTTAGATCCAGCATCAAGCAAAGGTTTCTGAGACGTAATAAACTTCCACAGCTTAGAGTCCCCTACTTTGAAATGAAAAAGGGAATCCTCCTCCCGCAACATATACCGGTGCTGAAGAATTTCTGCCCATAAGCCCCCTTCACCCATCAAAAGATTCCATCCCAACTTAGCCCCACAAGCATTGTTGAAGTCTGCCAACCTCTTAAACCCCAAGCCACCAAATTCCTTCAGACGAGTAATACACTCCCAACCAACAGGGTGATATTTCCTTTGGGACTCATCGTGACCCCAGATAAAGTTCCTCTGAAGTCTTTCAATGGCTTGACACACTCCTCGCGGCAGCCTAGCAACAAACATAGGATAAATAGGGATAGACCCCAAAACCGACTTGGCTAAAGTGATACGCCTTGCCATCGATAAAGAGTTCACTTTCCAAGCCGCCAGCCTTGAAGAGACCCTCTCAACCACGTACTGGAATGTCTCATTACTCCTCTGTTATGTAAGACATAGTTAGGTAGTTAGTAGTTATATAAGGTGGCAGCCACACTAATCCGATGAGGGCAGCCACGCATGAATAGAGTACCAGCGGCACAATATTAATGCCATGAGGGCGGGTTAGTGTTAGTTTAAGTACTTAGGAATACTTAGGAATACTTAGTCTAATTGGTCTATTGGGCCTTGAGTCTAAGCCTATTATGAGAGACTATATATAGATGGCTATCGACTAAGAAAGGCATGTATTGATTCAGTTTAATGTGTATGAAAGTAATGAGCGATTGCAACAAGACTTGCTTCGGCTATGTCTTCTCTTCTCTAATCTTCTTCTACAACCTAGTTATCGTGGTATCGAGCGGGTCATTCCCGGCTCCTCCGTCGTGAATTTTCGATCTCTTGCATCGCCCATAGCCATTCTTCCCTCGGCAAGGCTGATAGTCAAGAACAATCAAAGAGACGTTCAAGAACAAGCGCAATTCTGAACCACGGGAGTCATTCTCTTTAGGATTCAGTTTGGCAATTGGGATAATTCAAGAACGTCCAAATATCCAACAAGAAGCAGGTGCCATTTTAAATTCAGCTAGAGTCATTCTCAGCCTGATTCGAATTGGCATGTGAGAAATAAACCAGAAACACAAAAAAAAATCAAGAATTTCAGTCTTGACACAAAAAATAATAGGACCGATTGGTTTTGGGCTTTGTTCGGTATTTTAGAGTCAGTATCCTAACGAAAAAGGGGTTAGAACAGCATCTGTCTGGAATTCACGTCGCGGGTATATTGGGTCCGAGTCTTCTTTTGGAATCGCTGGTGTCGTCTGATTCTGGTTATTGCTTATCGAATTCTGTGGAGTCAACTGACTTTGATTCTCATCGCACACCTCTGACTTCTGGGTTATTTCTGCTCAAGAATCGATCAAGATGACGTCCAACGGGTTCGCGACACAGCCGTCATTGGAGTCCCAGCATCAACAATTTGTTCGAAAATTCAAGACGTGTTGCAGTGACTGGGTGTGGTGTTCGGGTCCTGGATTCTTTAATTGCTTCCTCGGCGTCGACTGATCTTTTTGGTATTGACACGTCAGTATCGATAAAGTCGAAGCCTCAGCCTTTGACGCAGCACCGAGACCCGTATTCGTGCATGGTGTCACCGGTCATTCTGCCCTTCGCCAGGTGCCGACAGGTCTGGGCTTCTTGAGTTGCGTCTCCATGTGCTCACCGCTTGCAGTCGGTTCCTTTGACAGGTGTCACACCTCTGTTTTCTTTGAGTATTGTTGTAGCGACTCGTCAGTTACATTAATTAGGGTCAATCCTGACAGCCAAGACCAATTGTTCAACTAGAACCAGAGTCCTTTATTACTCAGAAGTTCAACAAGACAATTCCAACGGCACCCAGAATCTTTATTACTACTCATAATATCCCGAATACTCTGTTTTGTGTATGGTCTGGACTCATTCTCAGACAGCTGCAATAACCATGTCGAATGAGGTGAATGATCGTTTACAGGCGCTGGAGTCAGCCATCGAAGATCTTCCAAATGTAATTCAAACGGTTATTACCAATCAAATGGCAACCTTCACAGCGGCACAAGAACGCCAAATGGCAGCCTTCACTGCTGCACAAGAACGCCGTCGACAGGGTGAGGAATTACAAGAAAACCATGGGGATAATTTCAGAGGTCCCCACCGCCAAAGGCAGGGGGCTGAATATACCCCTCCGACTCGACAAACTAAGTTTGATTTTCCAAAATTTCAACGCCATGACATTGATGGTTGGCTGTACAATTGCGAAAGGTACTTTGAGATTGATGGCACACCTGACAATTGGAAGACTCGTTTGGCTAGTGTTAACTTGGATGATAAGGGATACATATGGCATCAATCTCTTATGGATGAGAACCAAGGCAGAGCCATCACATGGTACGAATACAAGAGGGCGATTAAGGCTCGGTTTGGCGTGCCCTTTGAATCTCCCATGGCTGAATTGAAGAAAGTATATCAGACAGGTTCGTTGGAAGAATATAATGATAATTTTGATGTTCTTTGCTGCAAATTGGGATTAAGTGAGGAGCATGCTGTTCAAGCCTTTATTGAAGGGCTCCGCCATGATTGTGCACGACAAGTGTGCCTTCAAGAGCCACGCTCGTTGTTACATGCTCGGCGGCTTGCACAGATTCAAGAGTATAATATTCACGAGGAGGCTACAGCAAAGACAGCGACGCGTAAACCGTATATAGATACGACAAGGTCGCGCCCACTAGGAATTATTCCTCTTTTTCAAAGGTGGGGGCCAAACATCAAGCACCAAAACCAAGAACGACAATGAAGACTAGTGGCTATTCGGGTGGAGTAACTACGAACTCTAATACTAGTTCTTCCCCGATTTCAACGGGCAAAACAGGGAACTTTACTTGGAAAAGGGCAGCGGAGTATAGTGGGGATGATCGGATGACTTGAGGACAAAAATATTTGCTTCTACCGCAAGAAACCTTTCTTTCCGCGGTCACACGTGTCCCCAATGTCAACGGATGCAGCTGCAACTGATGGAATTGGATTCAGATTGTATGGGAGAGGATGAAACTCCCCAAGGTGACGAGGAACCGCAACCGGAGAACGTTGAGGAAACCGAATCAGATCAATGCTTACAAATCTCTTTGCATGCAATTCAAGGTAGCATGGGTGTTGTATCAATGCGCATCCAAGGGTTTGTTGGCCGACGCCCAGTTCAGGTCCTGATTGATAATGGGGCCTCCCATGGGTATCTAGACTATGCCTTGGTGAAGAAACTAGGTTGGAAGGGAAGTTCCACGGATGATGGAGAAGTTGAGGTGGCTGGTGGTTACAAGTTAAGGTTGTATGGTATTTGGGAGGGGTTTAAATGGAAAATGCAGGGTAAGGAATTTGTTTTTGATCTGAGGATAATGGAGATCAAGACGTATGATATTGTGTTAGGATTGCATTGGCTACAGGAGGTAGTACGCAAGGCCTCTTGGGATTATGAGGATCTCTCTATGAAATTTCAGTATCAAGGATCGACATGCACCCTAAAACCAAATTTTCCACATAGCGGCCCGGGTAGTTCACAAAATCCAACTGACCTAAGGGTGAGGGCGATCGGCTTTTTCTAGTACACTCTCTTGATGATACAACCGTGACCACTTGTACACTCTCTAATGGTAATCAGGAAGCAACTAGTAGTGTGCAAAGGGTTCTTAAAGAATTTTCTGACGTGTTTTCAGAACCTAAGATATTGCCTCCACTTAGGGAAAATCACAACCATCCGATGATATTAAAGGAGGGGGCTGATCCGATGAATTTGAGGCCTTACCGATACCCATCTATTCAGAAAGACGAGATTGAGAAGCAGGTTAAGGGATTGCTTGAATCAGGGGTTATACGAGAAAGCTCTTCACCATTTGCATCTCCTATTGTTTTAGTCAAAAAGAAGGACGGATCATGGCGCATGTGCATTGACTACCGGGAATTAAACAAGTTGACAGTGAAAAATAAGTATCCTATTCCTCTCGTAGATGAGTTATTGGATGAACTAAAGGATGCAAGGTGGTTTACAAAACTAGACTTGAGGGCAGGATACCATCAGATTAGAATGAAGCCATATGACTCCTATAAGACTGCTTTTAGGACTCACTCCGGCCATTATGAGTGGCTGGTCATGCCATTTGGACTTACTAATGCTCCGGCTACATTTCAAGGAGCTATGAACACTATTTTCAGGGAACATCTAAGGAGGTTTGTTCTGGTTTTTTTTTTATGACATCCTTGTCTATAGCTCTAGCATGTTTTCACATTTAGAGCATTTGAGGACCGTCTTGGAAATCCTACGACAGCACCACTATTTTGTTAAAGAGTCTAAATGTACATTTGCAGCTACTAAAGTGGAATACTTAGGCACATTATACAGAATGGTGTGGTTTCTACTGACCTACGTAAAATCAAATCAGTGGTTGAATGGCCTGAACCATCTACAGTTAAGCAATTACGCTCATTTCTTGGTTTAGCTGGTTATTACCGGAGGTTTATTAAAGATTATGGTGTGATAGCAAGACCCTTGACAAATCTATTGCGTAAGGATCAGTTCAAATGGTCACAAGAAGCAACACAAGCCTTCCGAGAGTTGAAAAATGCTCTTAGTACAGCCCCTGTTTTGGTTTTGCATGATTTTGCTAAATCTTTTGTTATTGAAACAGATGCTTGTGCCACGGGAATTGGTCTTTGTACTAATGCAAGGAGGACAGCCCCTAGCTTTCTTTAGCAAAGGGTTGGCCCAAAGACATCATAGCCTATCTACCTATGAAAAAGAATTACTAGCCGTGGTCCAAGGGGTTGAGCATTGGCACCAATATCTAGAGGGTCGACACTTTGTGATCAAAACGGACCAACAGCCTCAAGTACTTGCCGGACCAAACCGAAGACCTCTTTCCGGATGTATTGGATTTCGAAGTTGATGGGTTATGATTACGAAATTCAATATAAGAAGGGGTCCAACAATAATGTGGCGATGCGTTATCAAGAGTACCTAAAAATCAGGTTTTTCGATCACCTTATCTACATGTTCTGATGCATTGTTGCTGGAAATTCAAGCAGTTGGACCATTGATCCCGAAATAGTGACATTAATTGATCAGCTGAAGCAAAACACTAGCACAGTGGGTAAGTTTACATGGGATGGAGAGTTATTGCGTAAAGGGACACGTTTGGTTGTAGGGAAGGAACCTACGGTCAGGTCAAAAATACTTGAATGGCTACACTCTTCCCCTCAAGGAGGGCATTCAGGTATTCATGCTACCTATCAACGAGTAAAAGCTCTGTTTTGGTGGAAACATTTATTTGAAGAGATTAAAGACTTCATTCGTCAGTGTGATGTGTGTGCCAGATGTAAATATGAGACGGTAGCATCCCCGGGATTACTTCAACCCTTGCCAATCCCTAGTAGGGTTTGGGAGAGTATATCCATGGATTTTATTGAAGGGTTGCCTAAGTCTCATGGCCGAGACACTATATGGGTGATTGTGGACCGTTTGAGCAAATACGGCCATTTTATTGCACTTTCTCATCCATTTTCAGCCTCTAGTTTGGCTCAACAATTCCTAGATGGGGTTTATCGATTACATGGAGCTCCTACGAAATTATATCGAGATAGAAACTCGATTTTTATCAAGCAACTTTTGGCAAGAATTCCTAAAAGTTCTTAAAATCGATCAGAAATTGTCTTCATCTTACCACCCTCAAACCGATGGTCAAACTGAGGTTTTGAATCGCTGTTTGGAAACATACTTAAGGTGTATGTGTTGGGAGTTCCCTAAGGACTGGTTTAAATATTTACCACTTGCAGAATGGTGGTATAATACTACCTACCACTCCTCTACTCACATGACCCCTCATGAGCTACTTTATGGGAAAAACCGGCGGTTTATGTGCCTTATTTGCCTAGGTCGGCAATGGTTGAGGTGTTGACGGGTCTTTTATGGCAAGACAAGGGGTTGTTATGGTAGCTAAACACCATTTACACGGGCCGTGTGAATATGATGAAAAAGGCAGATTCTCATCGCACGGATAGGGAGTTCCAAGAAGGCCAGTGGGTTTTTGTGAAGCTCCAGCCTTATCGTCAAATTTCAGCTGCCTTTAGGAGTAACCAAAAGTTAGCTCCAAGGTTCTTTGGGCCCTACAAAGTGTAGCAACGTATTGGTTTAGTCGCCTATAAGTTGGAGCTACCGGAGGTTACAAGGATTCATAATGTTTTTCACATTTCCTTGTTAAAATTATGCCCGGATCCAACTATTCAGCCTCGGCATCCACCCCTTGATTGGCCGGAACCTCCTACATTGAAGGAACCAGAGAAGATTTTGCAGACTCGGGTGGTAGGAAGAAAGGACGCATTGTAATCGAAGTGTTGGTCCAATGGAAGCAACTAGGAAGAAGAAGCTTCATGGATGCTGTTGTATGCATTTCAGCGACAGTTCCCAGCATTTGTCCTTCCTAACCCTTGAGGACAAGGGTTCTTTAAGGGGGGAGTATTGTTACGTAAGACATAGTTAGGTAGTTAGTAGTTATATAAGGTGGCAGCCACACTAATCCGATGAGGGCAGCCACGCATGAATAGAGTACCAGCGGCACAATATTAATGCCATGAGGCCGCTGGGTTAGTGTTAGTTTAAGTACTTAGGAATACTTAGCTTGTCTATTGGGCCTTGAGTCTAATTGGTCTATTGGGCCTTGAGTCTAAGCCTATTATGAGAGACTATATATAGATGGCTATCAGACTAAGAAAGGCATGTATTGATTCAGTTTAATGTGTATGAAAGTAATGAGCAGTGCAACAGCACTTGCTTCGGCTATGTCTTCTCTTCTCTAACTCTTCTTCTACAACCTAGTTATCATCCTCCTACACCAGACAAGAAGGAAACCCAAATACCTCCCTATCTCACGGGAGATATTCATCTGCATTACTGAACTAATCTCATTTCTGACCAGCGGTGGTACTCTTGGCGAAAAAAATAGGGAAGACTTAACCAGGCTGACTTTCGCACCCGAGGCCACCGAGAATCTCTCTAGACACTCCTTCATACAAGTGGCTTGTTCAGAAGTGGCAGCCCCAAAGAATAATAGATCGTCAGCAAACATGAGATGCGAGATCTTGGGACCTGTACTAGACGTAGCCACCGGCCGCCTGAAAGAGATTTTCCGTATCCCTCAAAATAACCAAATTCAATAAAAGGTTTGCAGTAATAGGGAACTGGATCGTTTTCCCAAAGAATTCACAATGGTCTCGATCGAATAATGAGTGAAACAAAAACAAGTAAAAATGGGGGTTTTTTGTTCAAACAGATTTAAAATGAAATTGAAAGAAATAGAACGAAATATTCGAGAAGCAGATTAAAGTCGATCAACCCAACATTAGATTCCGAGACTCCCATCATTGAACAAAATATAAATAACCCACGTTTGGCTCGACGAACCGAGATCTCGCATTCGCCCGTAAAATCCCTCGACTAGACGATCGCCTAGAATATGTCCGAACAGCGGCGCCCCACCGTGCGATCGCACGGTAAAACTTAAAACCTAGTTTGAACTCGGTCCTTGGGATAAACCAAACCGAATATTAAATCTAATATTCGAACTATTTCCAAAATCGAATCCGATTAGAGGAAAATAGAAACGAGTTAAATTACCGAATAAGCACAAGTTCTCTGGATGAATCATGGAATCCTCACGTTGGGTTAACCATAGAAGTTTAGCCAAGCATAGCTAAGCAAAACGCAGAAGAAAAGATGAAGAAGAACATGAAGAACAACTCGAGAAAATAAAACTTCGTATTTCAATCCAAAACCTGCCTAAAACGTGAATGAGAATATTTTGGTGGCTGACCTAACTAAATAAAACCTAGCTGCCATGCCAAAACGAAATAGGCCCTACTGTTGGCCCAAAACAAAAATAAGAAATCTCTAACAAAATGGTCTTTATTACAAAATTCGAGCAGAATAAAAATCTAGAAAAATGGGTCTGTCTTTAGCTCCAATTTCGTCCATCTTCTTGTCCAAACCAGCCTTTCAAGTCTTCATAACAATTGTAGCCCTCTGAATCATCTAAAAAAGGAAAGAAGAATCAGGCTAATCAGATATCTAGATCAAAAGTTATGGCGAAAATACTAAATCACTGTAAATCTGGAATTTAATCATAAAGAATGAATCAAATCCAATTAAAAGCTCAAAGCCCAATTAAGTAATAAAATCCATTATTTATTAGTCAAACCTTCCTAATTTTATTCACCAAGAGATACAAATAAGTGTAATAATATTCAATCATCAAATTCCCCCACACTTATCTTTTTGCACTCCTGAGCAAAACTCAAAGAAAAAGACTAAAATGAAAAACTCTTCCTTTCTAACAATTGCTAACAATGCAAAAATTTAACAAAGGACACAAAGCTTCAAAAGACCAATCAATCAAGACCACAATCCTTTCATCTCAAATTACAAATCCTGGCAATCTCAATCAATGATGCTAATCACACAAGATGGTCTCTCAAGGGATGCCCTCAATCGATCTCTCAAGTGTATAGGGTCAATAAGTGTATCGCTCAAATTCTACTCAAGGACATTGTTCTACCATAAGCTTGCTCAATTTCTACTTCTCCACTACTTATAACACATGCATGCAAAAATCAAGAGAGCTTGTTATTGAAGGTTGTAATGGGGCTAGGGTATAGTGTGAATAAGTATGGATATGATAGGCTAAGCACCCAAGAAATTCAAAGAACATCGTTAATAATAGCAAATCACCTCAATATCATTTCTTTTTATTTCTCCTTCTTTACATTGCTTCCTCCCTCTCTTTCTTTCTTTTCTTTTTCTTTTTTTTTTTTTTTTTTTTTTTTTTTTTTTCCTTTTTTTTTTTTTTTTTTCCTTTTTTTTTTTCTTTTTTTCTTTTTTTGTACCCTTTTTTTGGTATAGAATCACAATGACCAACATTAATGCCAAATGATGAATGGCACAAAATCAAAATCAAATACTCCCCCCACACTTAAAATGTTGCACACTGGGTAACCCCCACACCGAAACACGTAACTAAGGTGAAACCAATGCTCAATAAATTTTCAAGGTGCGGAATAAAATGGTTTTACGCTTAGGCTTGTAATGTGGCTTAGAAAAGAATGAGTTAATAAGGCACAAAGGGGCTAGCAAAGGGAATATAATGTAAGGGGCAGACTATTTGGCCAAAGTGGAAAAATGAAAGAAAGAAAACAAGCTTCCATCATACTTATGCACGTAAGTGAAAAATTTAGCTTCAAAAAGAAAAGGAGCAAGTTCTAAAGAACACAAATCATGAGTAGATGCACACATGAAAGAAAGAATGGTAATAGATGAATTCCATTCATGCAGGCCCAAAATCTCACAAAGGTCAACACCAAATCATGCAACTAGCATCCCAAAATTAACTACCAAGAAATATAATCCAAGAGTCCAGAATTGTAGACCCAACGAGAATGATCCAATAAAACCAAAATGTCCGAGTTTAGAATATGTAGCAATCATAGAAAGAGAGAATGTATTTATTTTCAAAAATCAAAGCAAGAAAAAGGAAAACAAATAGAAGAAAGAGGGATAAGGAAGAAGAATACTCCCCAAGGGGTTTATGGAGGGTAAGTGGCATCAATGAGGAGGATCTCTCGCTTCCTCGCCGTCGCGGGGATCCCTCATGAAATTGCTTGAGGCGATGCCCATTGACCTTAAAGGTTTGTCCTGTGGGTGGATCACATAGCTCAACAAAGCACCAAATGGAAAAATGTTAGTGATCACAAAAGGTCCATCCCATCTAGAGCGAAGCTTACCTGTGCATAAACTTCAAACGGGAGTTAAACGGAAGAACTTTTCGGCCCACGAGAAAATTCTTTCCTCGGGATATGCTTATCATGGAATGCCTTAGTCTTTTCCTTGTACAACCGTGAACTCTCATAGGCATCCAATCTAAGCTCTTCTAACTCTTGCAACTGTAGCTTCCGCTCCATCCCAGACTTAGCTAAATCCATGTTACACTGCTTAATGGCCCAATAGGCTTGATGTTCCAACTCAACCGGAAGATGACATGCCTTACCAAAGACAAGCCGATAAGGAGACATCCCAATAGGAGTCTTGTAGGCGGTGCGATATGCCCATAAAGCATCATCCAGCCGCTTACTCCAATCTTTCGGGTAGAGTTAACGGTCTTGAAGGATTTGCTTAATCTCTCTATTGGAGACTTCAGCTTGACCGTTGGTCCGAGGATGGTATCTTGTGGAGATCTTGTGAAGCACTCCATACTTGCATAACAAGGCACCTATGCTTCGGTTGCAAAAATGGGATCCTTGGTCACTGATAATAGCTCTAGGAATGCCAAACCTGCAGAAAATGTTAGACCTAACAAAATCCACCACCACAGAAGAATCATTAGTCCGGGTGGCTTTTGCCTCGACCCATTTCGAGACATAATCAACAGCAAGCGTATGTAAGTATAACCAAATGAAGCGGGAAATGGACCCATAAAATCAATACCCCAAACATCAAAGATCTCACAAAACAATATAGGGTTCGGGGCATCTCATGCCTACGGAAATACTCCCCGCTCTCGACGGTTATCACATGACTTACAAAATAGATGGGAATCACGAAACAAGGAAGGCCAAAACAAGCCACTGTCTAACACTTTCCTAGCAGTTCTTTGGGGTCCAAAGTGACCACCACAGGCAGAAGCATGAGCAAAATGCAATATAGAGTGAAACTCATGATCGAACACATCTCCTAACTACTTGGTCACTACAAAATTTCCACAAATAAGGGTCATCCCAAACATAATATTTAGACTCACTCTTGAATTTAAGGGTTTGGGCCCTAGTGGAATCTACAGCAAAACACCGGCTACCAAGTAGTTAACCAGATCAGCATACCATGGAAGCTTACCTTGCAGCTGTAAAAGCTGCTCATCAGGGAAATCATCCCGAATAGAAGAAGGGTGAGAGGGAGAATTATTGATGCGACTCAAGTGGTCAGCTACCCAGTTTTGTGCTCCACTTCGGTCTCGAATCTCAACATCGAACTCTTGGAGCAATAGCATCCACCGGATGAGTCGTGGCTTAGCATCTGCCTTTTTCAAAAGGAATTTCAAAGCCGCATGGTCGAGAAAACAACTACCCTACTTGCTAGCGAGATATGACCTAAACTTATCAAAAGCAAATACAATAGCCAACAACTCTTTCTCGTAGTGGTGTAATTAGATCGGGCGGGATCCAAAGTCTTGGAGGCATATGCAATAACATGAGATGCTCTATCAACTCGTTGTGCCAAGATAGCACCAACCGCATAGTTGGAAGCATCACACATCAACTCGAAGGGGAGGCACCAATCGGGGCTTGGATCATCAAGTCGAGTCGCGGCGCTTCAAATGATCGAAGGCCGCCTTGCACTAGTCGTCAAATATAAAATCGTGTCCTTATGCGAAGGTTGGACAAGGTTCGAGCAATCTTGCTGAAATCTCGAATGAACCGCCGATAGAAACGCATGATCAAGAAAAGAGCGAACTTCCCGCACGCAGGCGGGGTAAGGCAAAGCAAAGAATCACATCTATCTTAGCAGGGTCTACCTCAATCCCTTTCCTAGACACTATGTGTCCCAAGACTATACCTGACTCAACCATAAAGTGACACTTCTCATAATTAAGCACAAGATTAGACTCAATGCACCTATGCAAAACTCTAGACAAATTAGCTAAGCATGCATCAAAATCAGACCCATATACAAAGTGAAATCATCCATAAAAACCTCCATGCAGTCCTCTAGAAATTCAGAGAAAATGCTTACCATACAACGCTGAAAGGTGCCAGGTGCGTTGCAAAGGCCAAAAGGCATCCTTCGGTAGGCATATGTTCCAAAGGGGCACGTGAAGGTCGTCTTCTCCTGGTCCTCAGGAGCAATATGGATCTGGAAGTATCCGGAGTAGCCATCCAGGAAGTAGTAATGGGACTTGCCAGCCAACCGCTCTAACATCTGATCAATGAAAGGTAGAGGATAATGATCCTTGCGAGTGGCTTGATTGAGTCTCCTATAGTCGATACAAACTCTCCAACTATTCTCGAACTCGAGTAGGAATGAGCTCATTCTTCGATTGGCTACCACAAGTAACCCGACTTCTTAGGAACCACCGGACCAGGGCTAACCCACCGGCTATCGAAATGGGATAGATGATACCAGCTTGCAGAAGCTTAGTAACCTCCTTCTTCACTACATCAAGGATAAGAGGATTAAGGCGTCTCTGGGGTTGCCTCACCGGCTTAGAGTTCTCTTCCAATAGAATTCAATGCATACACATAGAAGGGCTGATGCCAACAATATCGCCTAATGTCCACCCAATGGCTTTCTTGTTTGCCCTCAATAAGCTTAGCAGCCTTCTCTTCTTGGTCGGGAAGAAGATTATTTGCCACAATGATTTGGAAACTGTTCATTCACCTCTAGAAATGCATACTTCGGGTGATCGGAAGGGATTTCAACTCAAGTTTGGGTGGTTGTTCGGTGGAAGGTAGAAGCTTGGGTTGTTGTTGCAACAATTTCGATGTCATCACACTAGAAATACCCGAAACCACATTCAAAGAAGTAGAAGAACGTATCCGTACAGCTCAAGGTTAACATCGAGTTAAGCTCATCAAAATCAATCGGGATGCTCATTAGGATCGGGATGAAGCTCAAACTCGAATCAATATCGAACCCACATGTAATGCAGAATCACCAAGCAAGTCAGAATCACCAAATAATGTAGCATTAACCAAGTTAGTGCAAACAGGGCACCATTCATTATCAACACATGCACAAATGGTAGAATCACTCTCAGATGAAAAGTCAGGATAATCAGCACACTAATCAGCTAGAACATCATCCACAACATATCAATAACATCAATGCAGAAAACAGAATGCTCTTCCCTAAGATGTTTCAAGGCATCAAAGATATTGAAATTCACCGATATATCACCAAACTCCATGGAAAGAGTACCGGAATACACATCTATCTTAGTCCTAGCCGTTTTCATGAAAGGCCTCCCTAGAATGATTGGTGACCTACTAATAGAGGACTCATCCTCCATATCCAAGATGTAAAAATCAGCGGGGAATAGCAATTCATTAACTTTGACTAATACATCTTCAACCATACGGAAGGATGAGCAAGTACTCTATTAGCTAACCGAACAACAACACCAGTAGGACGCAAAGGACCAAGACCAAGAGATTTATAAATAGATGTAGGCATGACATTAATAGAAGCACCTAAATCTAGCATGCAATCATCAAATCTATAATTGCCAATAAGACAAGGGATAGAAAACGTCCCTGGATCCTTGCACTTGCGAGGCATGGTAGGCCGGATGAGTGCCGATACATTCGGTTCAAACTCACTCGTTCACTTCCCTTCGCCGCCTTTTGTTGGTGCACAACTCCTTCGAAACTTGGCATATTTAGGAATTTGTTTGACCGCATCTAAGAGAGGAATGTTGATCTCTACTCTTCCGAATGTCTCAAATATATCCTTCTCTTGTGCTTTGTTTGCCAACTTCTTGGATTGAAGCGCTCTCGAGGAACGGAAGAGGAATAGGAATGTCTTCCTCTTCACCTTGCTGCATTACTGTTTATTTTTAGAGTCAATCTTCACATTTTTCGACTCTCTTTCGATGTGGAAGTCACATCGAATGGTTTAGGCTCCTCCAATTGCTCGCGCACCGTAGTGAGATAGCACTCACATTGCCCTTAGGATTGGGAATTTCTCGTGAAGGAAGAGTGTTGGATCCCGAGGTTGAAGTTGATTCGCCGACGTTGCCAACCGGCCAACTCGAGTGTGCAAACCCGAATGGTAGTCTCGGTCACGTTGTCGGAACCGCCTATTTTCGATGGCAATTTGCTTCAAAGATATCCTCTAGTGAGGAACCACTACTCGCTTGCTTTCTTTGTTGTGCGCGCCTTTGTGGAGGTGCACATATGGCGGGACGAGGTGGTGGTACGGCAAAGGAGGTGGTGCTTTGCGCGGAAACTCGTGGTCCGTCGTCTCGCTGGTAATTCCAGAATTTTGCCGATATCGGTTACTCTAGTTCGATTTTGATCTTGGTTCCAGCGAAAATTGGGGTGATTTCTCCAACCAGGATTGTAAGTATT
The DNA here is from genome assembly GCA_019022655.1 of Acacia acuminata. Classification (NCBI taxonomy): domain Eukaryota; kingdom Viridiplantae; phylum Streptophyta; class Magnoliopsida; order Fabales; family Fabaceae; genus Acacia; species Acacia acuminata. The sequence goes on from JAFJYI010000123.1 coordinate 1,470,578, forward strand.
GGAAAAGGCATTATTCTCGCCGGTATTGTGGCTTTCTGGAAAAACACCCACGGCCTTACCGATGGTCTTGGTAAGTAGGATCATGCAAGGTAGGACAAGAGTCGAGTAGAATGATAAGGGTCGAACGTAACCCACATGAGTACCCAATCTCGAGGAGGGGAGAAGACTGCATCGTCGTGTCACGCTAACCGCCTCACAAGGGAAGTCAGATCATCAAGTCTAGCATCTAATCTCTGAGAATCATACTGGATTGGAGGTGTTTGAATCTGGTAGACAAGAGTACTATTGGCCCTGGTGCCAAACTGTTGAGAATTAGCAGCCATAGTAGATATCAACTCTTGGGCCTCTTCAGGTGTCTTGCTATCTAAGGCCCCACCACTGGATGCATCCACGAAACTTCTATCCAACGGTAACAAATCGGAATAGAAATATGTAATTAAGAGCGGTCCGAAATCGGTGGTGTGGACAAACTAGCACACAATCGCTTGAACCTCTCCCAATACTCATACATGGTCTCCCCATTGATTTGTTTAACACTAGTGATCTCCTTTTGAATAGCAATGGCTTTGGAGGAAGGAAAGAACCTCACTAGGAATAACTTCTCGCATATCATCCCAACTCCCAATAGATGTTGGTTGCAAATTGTAGAGCCAATCCTTAGCCACACCATCTAGGGAAAATGGAAAAGCTCTCGGCTTAATGTGGTCCTCATCAATTGCTTGAGGTTTCATTGTCCGCATACCACATGGAACTCCTTTAGATGCCTATGAGGACATTCACCCGCAAGACCATGAAACTTGGGCAACAAATGGATAAGACCAGATTTTAGTTCAAAGTTAAAGAAGTTCGGGATATTGAATACACAAATTTTGATTGCCCACATCGGGGTAGCTAATTCTTTCAAAGTATGATGACCGCTTGTTTCGCCATAATTTCGAGTTAGCAAAATTGCTACTAGAATCGTGAAAACAACAAGACTATCGCAGTACTATCGAAATAGAATCGAAAGATCAACGAGAATGGACACAATCGAATGGCCACAATCGACTCAAGTTCAATGTCCAATTCGTATTAATCCCACGACTTAGCCTAACAACTCTTCTAGCAGTAAGAATTGTTCTTTCTATTTCAAGATCAAATGGCAACAAGTCTTCTGGATTAGTAGTACTCCTAGTACTCATGCAACATAAACGCAAGGCAGAATTTGCATATACTCAGAATTACGAAAATGCCACCAGGCAATCAGAATTACAAAAATGGCACCAGAAGTAGTAGAAAGTGGAAAAACACTAAGACACACAAAAGCAAAAAACACAAAAACAAAACCCTATGTTAGAAATTGACCAAAACAAGTCCAGAAACACTATCAAATGATTTTTAAAATTTATGGGACTTGGACAGGGCAACTTTTACACTATTGGGGAACCCAAAAATGAACAAAAAAAAACTTAAAAAATTGAAAAAGTGGTCTAAACGATGGAATTTGGCTTAAATACGAGGACCCACAGTGCCTTAAAATATGGTTTTCTTAAAATATGGTTTTCCGGAGTAAGTCAAACAAGCGAAATCGGAGTAAGTCAAACAATTCTGAAATACCCGTTACGTCCCAACGAGACCAAAAAAAAAAAAAAAAAATGTTACTAATCAAACCGATGCAAATTCCCCGGCAACGGCGCCAAATTTTGAAAGAGATTTTCTGTATCCCTCAAAATAACCAAATTCAATAAAAGGTTTGCAGTAATAGGGAACCTGGATCGTTTTCCCAAAGAATTCACAATGTCCGATCGAATAATGGTGAAACAAAAACAAGTAAAAATGGGGGTTTTTTGTTCAAACAGATTTAAAATGAAATTGAAAGAAATAGAACGAAATATTCAAGCAGATTAAAGTTGATCAACCCAACATTCAGATTCCGAGACTCCCATCATTGAACAAAATATAAATAACCCACGTTTGGCTCGACGAACCGAGATCTCTCGCATTCGCCCGTAAAATCCCTCGACTAGACGATCGCCTAGAATATGTCCGAACAAAGCGGCGTCCCACCGTGCGATCGCACAAAAACTTAAAACCTAGTTCGAACTCAGTCCTTGGGATAAACCAAACCGAATATTAAATCTAATATTCGAACTATTTCCGTAAATCGAATCCGATTAGAGGAAAATAGAAACGAGTTAAATTACCGAATAAGCACAAGTTCTCGGATGAATCATGGAATCCTCACATTGGGTTAACCATAGAAGTTTAGCCAAGCATAGCTAAGCAAAACGCGAGAAGAAAAGATGAAGAAGAACATGAAGAACAACTCGAGAAAATAAAACTTCGTATTTCAATCCAAAACTGTCTAAAACGTGAATGAGAATATTTTGGTGGCTGACCTAACTAAATAAAACCTAGCTGCCATGCCAAAACGAAATAGGCCCTACTGTTGGCCCAAAACAAAAATAAGAAATCTCTAACAAAATGGTCTTTATTACAAAATTCGGAGCGAGAATAAAAATCTAGAAAAATGGGTCTGTCTTTAGCTCCAATTTCGTCCATCTTCTTGTCCAAATCAGCCTTTCAAGTCTTCATAACAATTGTAGCCCTCTGAATCATCTAAAAAAGGAAAGAAGAATCAGGCTAATCAGATATCTAGATCAAAAGTTATGGCGAAAATACTAAATCACTGTAAATCTGGAATTTAATCATAAAGAATGAATCAAATCCAATTAAAAGCTCAAAGCCCAATTAAGTAATAAAATCCATTATTTATTAGTCAAACCTTCCTAATTTTATTCACCAAGAGATACAAATAAGTGTAATAATATTCAATCATCACCGCCAATTACCTGCATTCACTTCATCACAGATAAGATGCGATAATTTATCCATGTAAAGTACAAATAGCAAAGGCGAGATAGGATCCCCCTGTCTAAGCCCTTTTTGAGGAAAAAAGAATTCTGTATGGGACCCATTCCAAAGTACATTGTAAGAGACTCAAGAAACACACAACATAATCAGATTAATAAAACCTTCCTCAAAACCGACCTCAAACAGAGTTTGTTTTAGGAAATCCCACCTTACCCTGTCATACGCCTTTTCGAGGTCAATCTTCACAGCCATTAGGCCCCTATCACTCCTATTATTACTCATAATATGAAGCAACTCCTGGCCAATAACAATATTATCCTGTATGTGTCTACCTTTAATAAAACTAGCCTGGTAAGGAGAAATAATGTCATTCAAAACCCCCCTCAACCTCTGTGTGATAAGCTTGGTAATACACTTATAGTGGACAGTACAAGGGGAAATAGGCCTGAAATGCAAAACTAATTCCGGGCTTCCCTCTTTGGGATCAAACAGATTAAAGTCTTATTGGCTTCCTCCAAGGACAAAGAGCCATTAAAAGCCCATTTAACAAACTCGCAAAGGGAAGGACCTACCCTAGCCCAGTTTCGTTTGTAAAAGAAAGGAGGAAAACCATCGGCCCCAGGGGCTTTAAAATTGCCTATCGAAAACAAAGCACCTCTGATTTCTTCCACTAGGGGAATTTTGGACAAATTATGCAATATATCCACATCAACCCCAGGAAACCCGGTAGAAGTAGCTAAAACAGGAAGAGCAGAGTTATCATTAACATACAGACCCTTAAAATACTCTACCACCAGAGCCTTTAGCTCATCAGCGTTCTCAATCCATCTACCCTCCGAATCCTTTAGAGCCTTAATCAGATTATGCCTACGCCTCATTTTGGTAGAAAGGTGATAATACCTGGTATTGCGATCACCCTCTGTCACCCATTGCGCCCTGGATTTCTGAAACCATTTAATTTCCTCCAGAGACAAAATTCTTTCCAGATCCTCCTGAAGCTGTAGCTCCAGCTGACATAGAAATCTTGAAGACGGATAAGCCTGGGACCGCTGAATACCCCTTAGCCTCCTCTGGATTTGGTTTTTCTGTTTTTCCACCAACCTAAAGACGTCCCTGTTCCACAGACCTATGGCAGTCCTGAAGATTTGGAGGGGCAAATCGATATTTCCTGCAAAAGCCCAATTGTCAGAGAGAAAGGAATCAAACTGCTCATGAGTGGACCACATCGCTTCAAAGCGAAAAGGCCTGACCCCCTCACTTCTAATCGAAGCACTGTCAAAGCGCATTGATAGCGGATTGTGGTCGGAGAACTTGGTTCTTGTCAGCACATGAACCGAACGATCAGAGAAATCCGACAAAAAAGAGGGGTTTGCCACCGCCTTGTCTAGACGTTCGAACAAGCGGGCACAATTCAGTAACCGCGGGCCACACCAAGTAAAGTGGGGACCATGGGAGCCTAAATCTAAAAGACCGCATCCTTGAAGCCTGTCTTGCTTAGCCTCCTATAATCAACACCGGAACCACCCAATCTTTCAGAGGCGAGAAGAATGTCGTTGAAATCGCCTGCCACCATCCACGGCAACACGGCGTTATCGGCAAAAGATTGCAGAGCTCGCCATAGGGCATCCTTACACGGGTGTGATGGAATCGCATAGATCATGGTAAGCAAGAACGGATTCCGACCCACCCATGCACAACAGAAATGCATGTACTGTCGATCTTTGTGGACGACTGAGACATCGACACACGAGCTCTTCCACGCAGCAAATAACCCACCAGATCGGCCGACACTTGGAACAAACACCGACCCATCATAACCAAACTTACCCAAACAGCGAAATTGATCATCTCTTTCACATTTTGTCTCTGCCAGAGCAATAAAATCAGGGCTGGACTCACCCCAAACAGACCGAAGATTCCTGATTAGCCTCCTACTGCAGGCACCTCGAATGTTCCAATAGAAAATAGAACACATTTTTTAAATAAAACAAAAAGGAATGCTGCCACCCAACGGGCCAAAGGCTACAGGAAAAGCCCAAAGATAGAACACCTAGCTTATTGGGATTCAGGGACAACCGAGCCCACTACAGGAATACCCGTCCCATCCCCCATCATAGGCTGATCTTGAGATTCATCCCCTACAGGAATACCCATCTCTTCACCCACCATAGGCTGATCTTGAGATTCAACTACCGGCCCATCCCAAAACTTACCAGAGAGGCCCAAAAGCTTGACTCCTTCACCTGGATCCAAATGGATTGGGTCAAACTCCTCCCCACTCTGCGAATCAATAGCCACCAAGGACGAAACCGACTCTTCTTGGATCCCACCTTCTGAGATTCCTCTAGATAATCCTTTGTAGTTTTCGACTTCACCAACGTTAACCTCAGTTCCTCACAGCTTTTCGACACCTTTTGTACTTCCTCACGTGACCTCTTTTCTTTCCTCGAGGCCTGACTGCCACCCTTCCTCTCATCATTCCCAACCGCCGGCTTAGTCTCTGTACCCACCTTCTTCTTTGCTCCACCTTTTCTACCCCTCGGTCTGCCCATAGAGGACGAAAGCCTTAGTCCACTCTCGGGCTCAGCAGAAAACTGTACTGGAGGTACAGTAATAGCCAGGATGTCACTCTTCTCCACCTCCCCTTCTCCCGCCAAAACTCCAAAACGAGAACCGCCATCAGCTAGCTTGAGCAATGAAACAGGCTTGTCCTTTCCCCCCTTCTTTGCCCGACGAGGTTTGAGCACAAACTTCCATACATCAGGGGATATCGACTTTGTAACCTCAGGTAGCGTAGTTCCATCTCCTACGGCCACCGCCTCTGTCTCCATCTTATTCGAGCATTCCCCCTTTTGAACCTCAGGCTTTTGAAGGTTTGCTACTGACTTGCATTCCTCCAATTTATGCCCATATATACCACAACTTGTACAAAGACCATGCAATCCTTCGTATTCCAAGGAGTACTCTTGGCCATCCATTGTAAAACCCGCCATCAACTGCTTCTCAAGGTCCACTAAGACACAAATTCTGGCATAGTGACCCCTGAGTTGTCCAGACGTATTGATATCCATCTTAATAATCTCACCAATACGATTACCAATCCAGGTCAACGCCTCTCTATCGTAATATTCTAGAACCACATTGGGGAGTCTAACCCAAACCGCTACCCTGTTAATGGTAGCCCTCGATGGATGAAAGCAGGGTTCCCAAGGCCTAACGGTTAAATAATGATCAAAGATCATCCAAGGGCCCCCAGTCAAAGCATTGCGATAATCTTCCTGGTTGGAGAACTTAACCACAAAAAATCCATTCCCCACATTGATCAGGTGAATAGTTCCGCGTTTAGCCCACAGGGTTTGCAATATAGACAAGAGCAATTTGCAACCAATGCTCTTTCCTAATAGCTTTACGATAACTGCATGCTTCCACGCCTTGTACAAACGCTTCTTCATTTTGTCAGAGAAAACAAAAGTTGGGAAGTTTCTACCAGGATCCTGAAGGATCTTGCAAAGAGGTTCACCATCTTCCTCCTCGGCATCCTGAGAATCACTGTCCTGAGAAGAGTCTTCAACCATCAACTCCTTATCAGATTTGTTTATCCCTTGTAACTTCTCAGCGAAGGAAGGGCCTGCAGTCCACACTTTTCTATTATCCATTCCTAGCGCCGGCCACTCCTCAAGGGGGAAAGCCTCATCATTATTCTTAACTTTTTTGGAACTACGAACAAGCAAATCATTTTCCTCATTGGAAATAGGAACCAGAGCGAGAGCGTTTGCAGAGCACGATTGCATGTTTTTTTTTTCCTTGATAAAAGGCACATTGAACCCCTCCCTTTTAGTAACACTCTCCCACCCCTTTGGTAATTCCCTATATGTATTAACCTGCGGGAGCAATAAAAAAATAGGATCTGGGCCAAGAATATATTCCAACCATTAATAGCCCACAGTCATATTTGGACTGACGTGCCACTCTTCTGACTGACAGGCCTCTTCCAGCTCTTTTTCGCTGTGCGGGTATGCGCGAGACGAGAGCATTATACAATATACATATCCAACTAGCCTCCCTCGCACGGTGTGCTATCTCGCCTGCTTCACTCCCAAACCCTAGCGATTGGCACTAACGCTCTCTATCTTGCTGTCTCTGTGTGCCTCTCTCTCTCTCTCTCTCTCCCCTCACTAAACAGTATGTCGAGCAACGATCCCGAGCACGAGCACCGTGAAGAGGAGGAAGCCCCCGCAGGCGATGATGAGGATACCGGAGCTCATGTTGCTCCGATCGTCAAGCTTGAGGAAGTTGCCATCACTACTGGCGAAGAAGACGAAGATCCTCTTCTCGATCTGTATACATTCGTTTGTCATCTTTTTCTTTTTTGGTTCTTAGTTTTGATTTGTTTCTTCGATGAAATTAGAGCGTATTTGCTTGATTGCAGGAAATCTAAGCTCTACCGATTCGATAAAGATGGGAATCAATGGAAGGAGAGAGGTGCCGGTACTGTGAAGTTTCTGAAGCACAAGGTTACTGGGAAGGTTAGGCTCGTGATGAGGCAGTCGAAGACACTCAAGATCTGCGCCAATCATTTTAGTATGTAACTCAACATCCTTATTACGTGCATTGTTGTCACTGGTTTTGAATTTGATTGTCTTTTGGATAAGTTTCATTGTGTGCTTGCTTTTTTTCCCGATTCAGTTGTTCCGTCAATGACCGTGCAAGAACATGCTGGGAATGAAAAATCTTGCGTTTGGCATGCTAGTGACTTCGCCGATGGTGAACTGAAGGAAGAACTTTTTTGCATTCGATTTGCCTCAATTGAAAGTAAGTGTGTGCTTTTTTATTTTTTTTATTTTTTTGAATAAGAACTGATATCCATTAGTTCATCTCAAAGAGAAACCACAGAAAACAAGTGCATGCTTGCAAACAAGAGACTATTCTATTTGTTTTTCTATCATTGAAGTTGTAATTAAGTATGCCACTTCTTACGTTTGAAGCTTCATATTTTTTTAATGAATTTAGACGTGGTCAGGATGCCTGAAATTCATACTCCGTAATTTGCGGGTTATCAGTGAGCGATCGTCATTTTGATGCTATGAATTTATGTGTTCTAAATTAGTCCAAACTATTTACCGCAGTATTTGTTCTGCGCCCGATGGCTCTTGATAAGAAAAAAGAAGAACTAGCAGAAGCGGACATCACGTCCGAGGCAGTTTTTAAACATGTTATAACTGAAAACATTCTCTTGTCATGTTTTATGTGCAGACTGCGGAGGTCATTGTTAGTACTATACTGCATTATAAGCCATTGCCTTTTCTTATGAAGTTTTTCTTTTATTTGTGAATTGTGAGCAGTAACAGATCTAGGATGAAACTATTGGGGAGTAAAAATTGTTATTTTATTATTTTTGTTGACATTTATCATTAAAAAATAATTTTAAAAAAAATAGTTTTACAACATGAGTGAGCGAGATAGGTTGTTTACTTGCAAGTTATATATAGTCTGTGTTGGGTATTAAAAAGTTGTAATTTTTCGTTAGCATAGGTTATGTGTCCTGTGAGTAATTTAGTCAACAGCGGGGGCTTATTTCTTTTTCCTTTTTTTGGCCGGAGTTGAGAATAATTTAGGAATGGGACTGGTAGTCTGGTACTAGATATGTATGTGAGAGGAGTTGTCTTGTGATGTGTGAAATAGCTTATTTTAAGTGAACCCTAGTAGTTGTGTTTGATAGCATCTTAAACCCCAGACGCACTTAAAAAAAGTGCTTTCACGTAAGGTGAGACAAAACTGTCTCTTCTTACATGTTTGCTTCATACACAGTAAAATCACTTCAAAAAATGTAATCCAAACACCCTCTCGTCTCACATCTCTCTCTTGCTCAAGACAACAATCATAATAAGTGTTTTGCTCGCCCATTATGGAGCTTAATTTTGGTTTATAGAATTTAATAGTGTTTTGCCTTGTCTTGTAGATTGCAAAAGCTTTATGGAAACATTCCAAGAAATTGCTGAGTCTCAGAAGAAGAAAGAGGAAAACAAAGATGCATCTGCTGCTGCTGGTCTCCTTGAGAAGTTGAGTGTTGAAGAGCAGACTGATAAGTCTGAGGAGCAAAAAGATGCATCTGAAAAAGAAAGTAAGGATGAACCAGAGAAAAAGGATGAAGAGAAGAAAACTGAAGAGCCCGCTTCATCAGCTTGAGAATAATCTATTCATGGTTCATACTTCCTGGCAACATGAAAGGTTAGGTGGTTGACGACATATCCACCCTTATCTTGAGTCATTCATACTTGTAGCCTTCGGACTGTGTCATGGCCATGAAATTGAGCAAGTCTGTGGCTTCTGTCGAGTCTTTTATCAGCGAGCAAAGTTTGGGTCAAGTTTGAATTATATGGAGGGTTGTGCTTTTGGGGTCTGGGCTTTTATTAGTGTTACTTCCAATTCTATATTGTGTATTTGATGCGAGTAATGAGTCAGTCATGCTGTTTGTGAGGGGGAGACGGGGCAATAGTTAAAAGCTATAAACAGAAGGTCTTGGATACAAACAAATGGTTTGAGTTTCCCAATTTTTTTAAATAGACTCAAACTCCATGGTAATACATTTCCTTCTTTTCTACCTTTCATGAGCTCCCATGCCTGTCTTCCTTTCTCTACTAGCTTTCATTTTTTCGTGTAGCATAATTTGTTCTGTCAATAAATCATACTGGCTCTTGGAGTTTTTTAATAATTTACGCCATCTGTAGTCTTTATTTTTGCCCAAGTATTTTGAAATAAGGATGACAAGGTTGAATGCTGTCATGGTTGAATGCAGAAAATGACAGCATGTTCATGTTATTCACCTGTTATCAAGATTAAGTATAAATTATGATAATATATGTCTTATTAACCATAAACTTATTTATGCATTCATTTACCCCTCAATTCCGCTTTGTTTAACTCTAAGGTACAATCTGAGCGTTTTCTTACTTCAACCTCCCCTATGGTCACTCATAAGCATTTCTTTCTTTTCCCTTGTTTTCCTTTAAGTTATTATTGGAGACCTGTTAGTTCCTGAGTAAGTTTACACAATGCCTAGATCAAGAGAAACACTCATGATCGATGAAGAAACTGGCAATTAATACAGAATCGATTCTCTGATTGCTGAAATTGAATATGATGGAGGCTTACCTCCGATTAAGCCAGATCAAATTCACCAAATCCGACGTTCTGGTCTTGGTTTTATTGAAAACTGTCTTGCCAAAACTGTACATGGAGAAATCTACATGTCCCATACTGAGGAAACTGCCTCTCTTGTTCCTCAAAAAATGACCAACCGTCATAAGGAGAGATTCAACTTCATTCACATCGGTTAAGTACCATTGAGGCCCTTATATGAGGAAGAGAACTCGAGCTTCGTTTCAGATTGGATTGCTAATGGAACCTGGAATTTTGCTCTACTTGGTTCTATAGTGTCTAATGAGTAATGAGGTGTTACAGAGATTAATATCAACCATTCCACCTATGGCGGAAGCAGGGGAGGATGTAATTATGTGGAGTGGAGCTCATAAGGGTCTGTTCTCTGTTAAATCAACTTACTATCTAATAGAGAACCTAGAGGCCCTTTTATAGCAGCCTTGTTACAAACTCATGTGGAAATGGCAGGGAGCGGAAAGAATTAGAGTATTTATGTGGCTTGTTTTCCATAATAGGTCACCAACATATGAGCGGCATAGCAAATAGTCTAATTCTTCAACCTTATGTTCCGTATGTAACCCACAAACAGAGAATATTACCCATATTTTGTGGGATTGTGTATTTGCAAAGAATATGTGGAAGGCATTAGTTCATCCGCGATTCTAGACTTTCTACTTTGAAGCACCATTGCGAGATTGGATTCACTTTAACTCAGAAAGGATACAGGAAAGAATATCGGTACAGGGTGGAGCTTGACTTTTGGAGTGGGAATCTGGAAACTATGGGCATGGAGGAACCAAACAGTTTTCGATGGTAATTTTTGCAGGCCAAATGACTCAGCTACGGTGTTTTTACACTTGAGGTGTTTCTTTGTGCATGAAGGAACTCAGTTGACGGAGGAGAATTCGGATTCAGGGATTAGTAGGGTTTGGCAGAAAACCACCATGTGAATGGGTTGAGGTTGACATGGATGAAGCTGACTTCAAATGGGAGCAGAGCGAGCTGCGGTGGAGTTATTAGAGATTATTTATTATTTGGATAGCTTGGTTTTCATTGTCGATTGGGCACTGCAGTCCTCAAGAAGCGGGAGGATGGGCGCTTTTAAAAGGATTGAAGCTAGCTGATGATGTAATAAAGAAAAGTTTTAAATACATTAAAAAAATGAATATAAACAAGAAAAGAAAAGAATACCAAAAAATTATTTATGAAATCAAGTGAACACCGATGATATAATAAGAGTATTACGCTTATTTTACAAACCCGTCATTTAGAAAAGTAAGCGCTTAACGCCGTTAAATGCAACTACATAAATTACAATAAAATGCGAAAGATTCAATAAGTTTGAGACATATATTTTAATAACAAAAGATATTATAATAAAAATAATTACAACGTCATCATTCTAGATTTTATTTTTTTGGAATTCTATCATAATTGCCATTAACGCTATCAAATACATTTTTTTCAATATAAGGATCACACAATAATTCAACAATTCATCCCCATCTAATTATGAGGTGTAGTTTTGATGTATTAAGTGTGGACAATCATTTAAACATGTATTAAATTTTTTTTTTTTTTTTTTTTTTTTAAAAAAATCCCAATTTAAGGGTGGGCACTTGTTCCCCCAATCCACTACTTGGATCCGCCATTGGCCCCAACTACCCTATTTTTATTTTTAAGTGTGCAATCGTTTAGATTTTTTAAATTTTATTTTATTTAAAAAAACCCTCTTGAAGGAAGGTGGATGGAAGGAGCCACACGTACTAATATATATATATTTTTTTATATAAAAAAAAAAAAAAAAAAAAAAAAAAAAAAAAAAAAAAAACACGTACTGATATATTCACTATAGAATGCACTACAAGATTCCAAAATCCAATTAAGGAAACTTCAAGGAAGGCTCGTGGGAATGAAGTTGTCATCTTGCAAGCTACTACAAAAATGCCCACAGTAATTCCCAGAAGAAGAGGCTTCCCACAGTAAACACCAAAAATGCCTAAACCTCAAGAATTGGTTTATTCAATACTTCATTGGAGCTTACAGATGCCGTACCTCAAAACCAAGAACCCTCAAAAGAGCTTCCTACATTTGAAAATGATTTAAAAATTATGATATCTGACCTTCACAGTGCACAGCCTCATCAATTGGTTACAACTTACAACCCTTTTCATAATTACATCAAAAAATTGTCCTGTTTCTTTTGTCGTCATCCAAACCTTCATCCTACTGCTCAAGAAGCTTAGTCATAGATTTTCTCAGAAAAACCCATAAAACTTGATCATAAAAAATGACCCTTTATATATTCCTTTGAAAAACCATGGATGCACTGGCGGAACCAAAACATTTTTTTAGCCCAAACCAAAAAATAAATATATTGAATTATTTACCAAATAGTATCACATAATATTGAAAATATAAATAAATAATAACCGATAATTATAAATCAAAACAAGATATAAATAGTTTGATGAAGAAGTTTGATGATTAAATAGTGGAAAAGTCATAGTTAAACGGCAAGTTGTTGCAATTAACCTTTTTTTTTTTTTTTTGGGCCAAGCGATTAACCAAGTTTAAAAACAAAGCTTTTGAAGAAACTCAGAAGCTTTATGTCAAAATCAGTGGCTCTTGGATGATGAAACTTTACAGTTATAAAGGGAAAAGAAAGAAGATTCCTGGCAAAAGCTTAAAACCTCTGCTGCAAGTTCAAGAGAACCTGGACTCAACTACTGTTTAAAAGTCAAAGATCAATATTAATGGTTCAAGATGGAATCTTCTATTTTATTGCTATTCTTTTAGTCAGCACATGACTTTAATGAAAAGAAGATGATATGTCAGTTCAAATTATATGCATGCTTTTTTACCCCACAGTCAACCAGATATTCTTGATTAGTGTCTACTGTTTAGGAGTTTTGTGTTCACCTAATCCAGTTTGTATTAGCAAGTGAAATCTCGACATTAATATTCTTAATATGTCTTTTAAGGAAAGATTCTTGTCGACCTTTAAAGAGGAAACAGACAAATCATGATATAAAAAAGCATGTCTGTCTTTTCCTATTAATATATATGCTCTTTCATGTCTTTAATATAAATCATATTTACTTAATTTAATTAGATTAAAGAAATAAAAATAATTATTGATAATTCGCCTTTAAATTGTTTTGGACAGAAAAAAGGGAAAAGAAATTTACTTCAGGAAACACATGATGGAAGCATGGCTGGCAATTGTTTTCTTGCAAATAATGTGGTTCCGATCTTCTTTTGCAATAACATGAAGTGATTCTTCCAATTATGCACATACATCTTCCCTATTTCTTAATTGGGATGCATATTGAGAATTTTTTTATTTTTATTTGATGACAAATTCTTCATATAAAGAGAAACTTCTTTAAAGAGTTAAGAAATTACGTTCTTAAAAAAAAAAAAACTTTAAGGGGTTGTTTGATATGAAGGATTTGGAGGGTAGGGAAAAAATTTATTGGTCGGATTTAATAAATTGAAAAAGTTGAGTTATAATATTTTAATTAATTTTTCTTATTCTTTTTTTAAAAAAATAAATATAAGACATAAAATAAAAGAATGAGAAAAATTAATTAAAATTTTACAACCCCATTTCTCTAATCATTTTAAATTTGACTCAGGATTTTTTTTTTTGCTTCCCTCCGTTTCCCTTCTACCAAACAGATCCTAAGAGACTTCAATATATAATAAATAATACTTTGAAGGTAAAATAAATAAATAAATAATACTCTAAGAGAAATACTTACTTACTCAAAGAGTATCAATTCATCTAAACTCTATTAAATGAAAACATAATAACTCATATAATTTTAATCATAGTTGATTGATGACTTATATGATAAAAATTCAAATTGTATTTATTTTTGGGTTAAATACATAATTTGCCACGGAAGTTTTGTTAAGGGAGCGCCCTTAACACCGGAAGTATTTTGGGTATCGTTTTTTTTGCCCCAAAAGTTTACAAAATAGATCAAATATGCCCTGGAAGGTTTTTTAGGAGCAAATTTGTCCGGGAGATTTTGTTTAGGAGCAAATTTGTCTAAACTTTCGGGGAGAAAATGATACCAATCCAACGGTCACGATCAACTCGATGGGCAAAAATGCTATGTTTGTAAACTTCCGGGGCAAAAATGACACCCAAAATACTGAGGATCTTAAAGGCCTCCTTAGTAAAACTTCGGTGGCAAATTAGGTCTTTAACCCTTTGTTTTTAAGAAAAATATTGGATGATCATTTTGTTTTTTTTTTTTTTTTTTTTTTTTCAAATTAAGATTTTTGTCCCCTTAAAAACAAGATGAAATTTGATTTTTTTTTTTTTTTTTGTATGAGTCATCAACCAACTATAATTAAAATTATATAAGTTGTTATACTTTTATTGGATAGGGTTTGAATAATGTGATACTTCAAGAATATATAAGAATTTCTCATTGTGATGCCAACATGATGGACATGAATATACTATATTTAGTGAGAAATCGAAAATATAAAGTTGGATATAGAATATCCAAGTCAGTGTCACATGAACGCATATTAAATACTAATTTATTTTTGACCCTTTTGTGGAGTTCATTGTACCACCGCTTTCTTTGATTCATAATGTGAGGCCATGTGAATATGTTTGCCTTCAATGTTTTCGAATATTTGCCATTTTCAGAAGTGAAGCATAATTCCTAGACATTCCCACACATCTTCATGTTTTTTGGCCAACCACACATCTTCATGTTACATCAATACATTCTGTATTTTAGGTATTGTCTTGTCATGAACAGTCCCATTTCAGTATTACTATAAATTTAGTTTTTTTAAAAAAAATTTCATTTTTCATAAAATAAAATAAAAATAGGGCTTTCAATTACAATTTTAACAACAACAAAAAAGCATAGTTTTAAAAGAAATTCTAGAAAATTTGTTGTGCTTTATGATTTTTTTTTTTCCTTAGGTTAATATTATCTCTGATCCTTTAAATTTATCCTTATTTTAATTTTAGTCCATCTAAAAATAAAATGATCCAGGTTTTTATTAAGTTGTAGGAATTAATATTTTAAATGAAATGAAAGCTAAAGGATTAAACCCTATAGTTTAAAACTGACTAGACTAAAATCAAAATAAAGATAAACTTGTGGATTTACGATTATATTAAACATTTCTTTTTAAAAAATTTTGTTGAAAAGAATTATATCAAAGGTAGAACTAAGAAATCATGGTCATGGCCAGCCAGTTTTGACTGAGGAGTCCTGATGTACCAACGTTTTTCTTAATGAAATTTGACTTTTATAAAAAAAAGCTAAGAAAGCTAGATTTTAAGAAAATTTAATAATTCCTTTATTTAGTTTTCTTCTAGAAAGATGGCGCCCACCCCACAAACTTTTAAAAAATCTTTAAATTTGAATGATCAAGATCTAATTAACTCTCTTTGTTAAAGAAAACACTAAACAAGAAAACCGATTCCCACCATAAACCCAAACATGTATTGATTTATAATAAATATTATTTTCTTGTACCTCTTATTTGTCCTAAATAATCCTATTAGTATAACAAACAAATATAATATACATATAACTGAAAAATATAATAAGTATTAAAAAAAGATATATCAAACATTTAATTCTCTTACTTATATAACCAAGCACTCATATGTTTTTAAACGTATAATCTAATAAGAAGTTGATGTTAGTCATAAATATAAAATTTATTTTTCATATTTATAACATTTTTTTCAAAAGTAACTCTATTGATATGCTCTCAAGAAGAATCAAGTATGAGATATAGAATCAAGAAAGTTTATTAGGGTGTTTTAGAAAAAATAATAATAATATCAACTATCTAAATTAACTTCATTAATATAATCAAATTTGTTGATTAAATATTACCTTAAATATTAGAATTAGAAGGGTATTAGTTTAATTGAGAAAATTAATCTTTTAGTCCTTATGATTTTGACTGTGTTGTAATTTAATCCATACATTTTGATTCGGTGCAACTTAGTTTCTATAGTTTTAACCATTTTATTATTTAGTCCTCACCTTTATTCGAAATTATAAAATGGTTAAAACTATAGGGATTAAGTTGTAGTGAGTAAAAGTTTAGAGACTGAATTACAACTGAGTCAAAACTTTATAGTTTGAGTTAGATTAAATCAAAGTTTTACAACCTAGTCAAAATTAAAGATTAATTTTCCCAATTTGAATTTAGGGAAAATTAGTTTGGAAATCCTTATACTTTCACCAAGTTTTGAATTAGGCCCTGTGATTTTTTTCTTTTTTTATTGGATCCTTATTATTTACTCAGTTACTAACTACTGTCCTTCCGTTTAAAATTCTCATGAAAATGATGGGTTGAATTTCTCTCATTATCTTTTTCTCATTATTTCTTATAATCTCTAAATCATATCCATCCAATCAACACATTACTACTTTCATTTTCTCTCATTTTCCCAAATCAATGACCAAGATGTGGCCAATAAGAGACAACAAGAAGAAGGACAAGGAGAGTATCTCCTTCTGAAATTAAGCTGACAATGCTGATATTACACTAAACAACATCTGACTAAGCATCGTCTTCCTCATCTCACCTGCAATGTAACACCTACTCCCTCAATCGCCTCTCTCCTCCAAACCAGCACCTTCGTCTCTCTCACACATTTCATGTAATCTCTCTCCACCATCAATATCTTTATCTCCTCTTGCAGAACCTTTTCCATGTGCATTTCAGATTTATCAGCTTCTCTCTCTATTTATTTATTTTGGTACCAAAGTGGTGGTAGACCTCTTCTACTCATGAGCGGTCTCCTCTTATATGTAAGAGGAAAAAGAGACGAAACAAAACTAGAGTATGTTGTATTTCTTCTGCAATTTCACTCTTGGATTTAACTTAACCGTCCATTCAAATGACTAATTTTAAAAAAAAGCACGGATGAACCCGATGCACATTACAATGTAAAACAAAGGAACTAAATTGAAACAATGAATCTGATAAATCTCACAGCACCGCCGCCCTCTTCATCAACCGCTACCGTATCCCACAGACCCGTGGTCCTCTTCATCGGCGGCTACCGTATCCCAGACCGAATTGTTATCTGAGAAGGCGCTGATGAATCTGAAATACACAGAGAAAAGCTTCTGGGGAAGAAGATAATCACTATGATGGTGGAGAGAGGTAGAGAGAGTACATGAAGGGCATGAGAGGAATGGTGGCATTGGTTTGGAGGAGGGGCTAGAGACGACTGAGGGAGGAGGTGCTGGTGAGGCGAGGAAGGTAATTAGCCAGATATGGATTATTGCCACATCAGCATTGTCCTTTTAAGTTAATACTCTTTCCGATCCTAATTATAGGATCATTTTTATATAGTTTATTCCTATAACTAGGACCAGAGACAGTAACAATTAAAATAGAAGGACTGTGGCTAGTAAATGAGGAAACAATAAGTACACAATAAAAAAGGAAAAAAACTATAACGACCTGATTCAAAACTTAGTGAAACTCTAAGGACTACCAAACTAATTTCCCTTCATTTTATTACCAGTGGATTGGTTTGCTACAGGCTAGCATTCTTTTGACTTTCATCATGATCCAGCACTACTTGGAGAATATTACAGCATATATGCAAAATAGGGAGAAAAAAATTATACTCGTAATATATATATAAATAAAAGGAATATACTGTGTATATGTGTGGCTAATCTCTTTCTTGCCTTTAAAGCACCGGGCCCTGATGGCCTTCATGTTCATTTCTTCCAATCTCAGTGGTCTATTATAGGTGATAAAATATGTGACTTCATTGAAGAATGCTTTGAAAACCCCTCTAATTTGTCTAGCATAAATCAATCCAAAGTGGTTCTTATTCCTAAGGTTGATAATCCAACTACGTTGAAGGAATTTCGTCCTATCTCCCTTTGCAATGTGAGCTTCAAAATCCTTACTAAGCTCCTTGCTAATAGGTTAAAGGGGATCATGCCCTATCTTATTGGCCAAGAGCAAGTGTAGTTTTATTGCTAATAGATCTATTTGTGATAACATCCTTATTGCTCAAGAGATTATCCACTCCATGAGAATGAGCGGGAGGAAGAAAGGCTTTGTGGCTATCAAAATTGATATGGAGAAAGCTTTCGACAGGTTAGATTGGGGGTTTATCAAAAATACCCTAAAATGTATTAACTTAGAGACCAACCTCATTGATCTCATCATGGCCTATATTTCTACTACCTCTATGTCTATTCTCTGGAATGGGGACGAAAGCCCGAGCTTTATCCCATCTAGAGGAGTTAGACAAGGTGATCCCCTGAGCCCATATATATTTGTTCTTTGCATGGAGCGCCTGGGCCATTTAATTAAAGTTGAATGCGAAGGGGCGGTGGAAACCATTTCTTTTCAAGCGAGGTGGCCCCCACATCTCTCACTTGTTCTTTGTCGATGACCTCATTCTTTTCACAGAAGCCTCTAGTAATCAAATGATTGAAGTCTGGAATGTACTACAAAGCTTCTGCGAAGTCTCGGGGCATAGAATCAACCTTGACAAATCTCGAATGTTTTGCTCTAAAAAAATACACTTCAACAGGGCTATGGAGCTGAGTCAAATCCTTGGGATTGGGATTACTGCTGACCTAGGTAAATATTTGGGTGTTCCGATCATTCATAAAAGAGTCTCTCATGCCACCTATCACCCCATTGTGCAAAGAGCCAGGAAAAAGTTGTCCTCGTGGAAGAGCAAATTTTTGACTATGGCGGAGTCGTTCAATTCTTATCAAGTCCGTACTATCTTCCCGCCTAGCCATTGCATGCAATCAACTCTCCTTCCAATATGTGCAATTAGAGAAATTGAGCGAATTTCAGGAATTTCCTTTGGTCTCGGGAAGAAGATGTGAGGAAAATGCATCTTATTGCTTGGGAAAAAATTACGCAAGCTAAGAATCAAGGGGGTCTCGGGTTTCAAAAATCTCCGTCGTCGAGAACAAAGCATTTATTATGAAACTCTCGCTTTGGAGTCTTTTAACAAAGAAAGATGCCCTCGGGTTCCATGTTTGTGGTCCAAATACAATTTTGGTAACTTGTACCGCCTAATATCTCCGAAAAGAGAAAGCGCTCCTCCGCACGGAAAGCGATTGTTGAAGTTTGGGATACTTTTCTCGGTGGCGTTGGTAAAAAGGTCAATAATGGAGCGGGTACCAAGTTTTGGGTGACCTTTGGCTCCTCTTGATCAACCCATCATCTCCTTTATTCGGTATCCTTACTACGTCAACGAAGATGAGACGGTTAGGGATCATCTTTTGTCAAATGGTTGGTGGGATTATCACGAGATGGCTTGGAGTTCTACCTCGGATATTATAAACATCATTTTACAATCGAACCCACCCGCCAACAACTCTCCAGCATTGTTTTACCTAGAAGCGACTAAGGATGGGGGTTTCTCAGAAAAAATCGACCCCTACGGTTTCTTTCGATCGCGATGAGGCAAGCACCAACAACTTGTGGACCCAAGTTTGGAAATGGCAACTTCTAGAAAAAGTAAAATATTTTATGTGGCAAGTTGGTCATGAGAGACTTGTCACCAACTCTCTCTTCGGGCCGGAAGAGCCCTTACCACCAATAATGGTTGCCCTTTTCAATGCAATAGTGAGGAAAGTGTGATTCACATAATTCGAGATTGTGAGCGAGCTAGGAATTTATGGAAACTTATTTTAAAATCTAACTATTTCTCTCGGTTTTCTCGCGGCTTTTATGGTTTGGCTTAACTGGAACACTAGGCACAACCCTGGTAAAGGAAGATTTCAGAACTTCTCATGGACAAGAATCTTTAGCCTGGGGTGCTGGATTCTTTGGACAAGTAGATGCAAATTTGTATTTTAGGTAGAGAGCACAGAAACAAGGGAGATGCTACACAGGTGCAGCTACCTACTCATGGAAAACGGAGCGAATCAAAAGCTCAACCATCGATTTTCAAGCTGGACAAGACAGAGGAGAAATCCTGGACACCCCCGAGAACATGGTTCGCATTGATGTGGATGGATCGGTGCTTCAACAACACCAAGCCGTGTGTGGGGGAGTATTAAGAAATTCTCAAGGGGAATGGTTGATGGGTTTCTACAAACCCCTTGGCCTTCTTTTCGTCATTGAAGCTAAAATTTATGCTTATCATGATAGGGTTAAAGATTGGCCTCCAGATGGGGTTACAGAGATTAGTCATATACTCCGATTCTCTTAATGCTGTCAATATCTTTATGAGAGATTGCCCCACTGATCATCCTCTTAAAGACACTATTGGGGAGACTAGGACCTTTTGTTCCGAGAGGCGGGTCGTGGAGCTTCACCACCACACCGCAAGAGAAAACATTTCTTGTCCGATTACATGGCCAAGGAGGGCCATTGCGTTGCCATTTGTCCGACTTAGTTCGATTCCAACTATCCCAAGAGGTTGTCTGGATATGGTTTTGAAGGATCAGCGATCCTGCCACTTTTAGTATTCTATAATTTTTGTATTAGGGGCTAGAGCCTTATTTCTAGTTCCTATTTCACATTATCAAGCTTTGGCTTGCCTATATTATGCAAAAATCTCTTTCTTGCCTTTGTGGCACTGCAGAAATCTAAAAACTCACAAAGGATATGGTATTTGACAGCAGCCGAGTCAAAATCAAGCATGCAGAAGAGCAAAAAGAATGAAGCTTTCTGAAATTCGCGGGTGGCGGATTACCCAACCGTCTAGTGTTTGGCCTTGGAGCCACCTGGACCCACCTCATTGCCGTCATATATAAATGTGTCCGATCCTCTCTTGGTTATCCTCTCTTAGCTTTCTTTAATCCAACCAAGTATTGACATTTATGTTTTGTTTCTTTCCCATGAACTTCCATAATCCTGGTTAGTCTTACCCCATTAACCTCTATATTCAATCTTTAATCAACACCTCAATGTCTTCCAGTGTTATATATAGAATTTCCTTGGTCAATTCTTCAATATCTTGGCACTCTCGCAGCTTTCACCCACTGCTCGAATCTTCGTCTTCCCTCGTGCTTTTTTCTTTTCTCTTCTTAATTGGATTAGAATTTCGTCTTCGTTACTTCATATTCATTAAAGTTACAGATGAGGCGACGGACGAAGCGCCTACAGCAGGTTATTTCTCTGTCTCTGTCTATTTTTTCCCTCCCTCTCCTTCCTCGATTGTGCTTGGATTCTTTTTTACTTTTTTTGGTGCTTTGGGTTTGCTTAATTTTGGGGGGAAATGAGGTAAAATTGCAGAGGTCTTGGGCTGAACTATGTTGTTTGGGTTGGTCCTGCCTACAGCTCTTCTGGGCTAGAGTGGTCTTGCGCAAATGGCTTAACATAGAGAGCAATGAATCAGATTATAGCGCCGACCCTGACGACGACGACGACGACCACCTTGATAATGATTCCGATAACGAAGGTGAGATAGAATCTCTTCTATTATCATGTGATTTTGTGTATCCATCGAGTTTTACGTGGAATTGGGATAGATTGAGCTCTATGATTTCTTACATATTTCTAGTGATCTGAAATTCTGAATTTCAATTGTTTTACGATAATATTATAATTTTTTGTTTGGAGATCCGTTTCAGTTTTCAGTCGCACTTTAATTTCGTCTATGCAGAATTGGGAAGACAATCACGGTTTTGGACTAATAGAAGCAATGAAGCTCCCCTTGACTCTAATGGTGATGTTTTTGTACCATTTTTTTTTTTTTTTTTTTAACTTTATTATTGAACTACTATACTTCGTTAATTTCTAGATACCATTTATACTTTTTCCAATAGTGTTTTAAGACGTTTCTGTTGGTGTAAATAATAGTAATGAATTTCTCAAGCTAGAAATTTTCTTGTTATTATTGCTGTTCTATTTAGTGAGATAGTCCCTTAATTTATACTTGTTTCTCTCTCTCTGATCCCAATGGCCAGCTATGAATATTGAAGCTTATCTTTTAAACTCCATGCACGTGTCTAGTTCCAATCTAATATCAATAGCTCAGATTTTCATATATTTTAGGTAATTTCATCTATTGCATTTTTTGAATCTCATACTAAACTTTTATTGATATACAGAATATCTTCCTAGTTTAAGGAGGCAAAAGTCATCAACTTACAGAGCACAATATATAAACAAAAAGGAGCTTAGGTGAGATGCTACTCTCATGTTTGTTTAGCATGCAAGAGCAGACCCTTGTTTCGTTTATTTAGCATTAGGTTTTTCAAGCTGTAACCTCTGATATTTGGTTTATGGTGTATATTGTCTCCTAGAGTATGTGTTGGGACATGGAATGTTGGAGGAACACTTCCACCAGAAGACTTAGATATTGATGATTGGCTGGGTATTGATGATCCAGCTGACATTTATGTTCTTGGGTAAGTCTTTCACCTTCTGAGATTATTTGTTCTTCTTGTCAAATTAACTTGCATCATCGCACAGGAAGCTTATACATTAGGATTTGAGGTTACCCTCTTGAAGCTTTTCATGCTTCTATTTACAAGTCCTTTTTCAATTCTATGAAGCAGTTTTTTTTTTTTTTTTTTGGCCAATAGTGATCTTGATATGGATATTGTTGAGTAATTTTGATGGAAAGAGGGATTGAAAGAGATGAATCAGATTGGGCTAGAATCTATGGAGTGAATAAAGAATATCAACTAATTCTAACTAACTTCCTCGGATTGCTTATAATAAGAATGGAGTGAATAATATATTTTTGGGGGAAAAAACCTTTGTTCTCCAACACTAGTTTCTTTTTAGTCTGGTTCTTATTATGTGCATAAACCTGATTACAACATCACTATGGTGTTTGATTACTTCTATCATGCATTTCTGCAACAACTCCTATTTCATTAATTTCTTGTGCTTAGGAAGATTATTCCTCTTTGTTTGACTTAAAAGATTCTCTTTGCAGCCTTCAGGAGATTGTACCCTTGAATGCTGGTAACATTTTTGGTGCTGAAGATACTCGGGCTGCCCCAATATGGGAAGATATCATTCGAGAGACATTGGATAGAGCTCGACCAGCTGCACCAAAGATAAAATCCTTTAGTGATCCTCCGTCTCCATCAAAATTTAAGCCATCAGATGACATCCCAGATATAGAAGAAGAGATATTACATGAAAGTGATAGTGACATTGGTGAGGAAGTTCATCCTTTGTGTGAAGAATACAAAGCTTCTGATGGACTTACAGATAGATCAGACACCAATAAAATCTCAAATATAAACGTACAGACTTCAGATTCCACTAATTATGTCTACTCAGGACCAGTTGACTCGGATTTATGGAGACAACTTTCTTCTCCAAGGAAGGTCAATAGATTTACTTGTTTGAATAATGATGATTCATCAGAAAGTATGGACACATCATCTGCACTGCAGACCACTAAACTAACCAGAATGCTTAGTGGGTCTGAAAGGATTGGTTTGAGCTGGCCAGAGCCACCACTTGATCTTCTATCCCAGCGAGTTTTGGAGAGACCAAGTTCATTCAAATCAATCAAATCCTTCAAAGCATCGAAGTCTTTCAAAACATATAGTTCTTTCAAGTCAACTATGAATGAAGTACCATTGGGAATAGCTTTGCTTGCAGAAGTTGACCTTGAAGCTTTGATGAAGCGGAAAAGAAGATCATCATATGTAAGAATAGTTAGCAAGCAGATGGTTGGACTTTTCGTTACTGTATGGGTTCGTAGGAGCTTGCGTAAGTACATTCAGAATGTGAAGGTGTCAACTGTTGGTGTTGGTGCCATGGGATATATCGGCAATAAGGTTAATTTCTTTTCCTCTGAATATTCTTCATCTGCCCCAAACTCCTTTAGTTGTTTTTTTGTTATTGGTTGTCTCTTTTTTTTTGTTGGTAAAATGTGATTTCCTTTTACCGAGAATAAAATTCATACATCATAATTGAGACACTTAAGAAATAGCTACCTTCTAGGAAGGTTTTATTCTTTTAGTATCAAAACCTTTGGATGAGCAAAAGAGACAACTTTATACAATTAAAAGAAAAATCATTTACCAAAAGTATAGGACTATATAACAATCATTCAATCTTCTCAAGTAATTAGTTTCCCGTTCATAGATCTTCTGTGAAAAACAGTGTCTAATTCTTATGGCTATTTCCCCCTCATATCTCATTAAGGATCACCTTAATTTCCTTCTAACCTCTATAGATCTATGGTTTCTTTCAATCCAAACATGGCATATAGTATCCGCAATAGCCAACAAAAGTCTTGTTATTCATGGGAATTTATTTGAGAAATTGTTTCTGTTCACCTAGTAAAAAGAGGACATTTAGAATCATAGGCTTCAATATTTCAGGGGATTATTCTAGGAATGATTTTATTACACCGTCAAATCTCCTAATATAACTTGGGATGTCGGCTAAGGTGGTCTACAGCTGATAAATATTCACTCATATTGGTCTCCTCCCTTTGTTGTTTCCCTCCCTTTCTGTTGTCCATGGCATCAACCTTGGTAGCTAGTCATTGTACAAAGATCTAAGCAATCTAATTCCTGACGTTTGGGATCAAGTCAACTTAGTTTCTTTCCTTTTTTGGGCTTCTGGCTCCTCATCTCTTTACTGTTATTTAATATATATTCTGCCTTCATAGTTTTAAGTATGATGTGTTACCTTATCTCGATGGATTCTAGGGGCAAACACGTTCCCATGATCTCTTTGTAGTTGTGCTTCAGTTTTGTCCATAATAACATGAAATATATGGCTCTCTGCACTTCATCTCCTTCCCTTTTGTCAATGTTAACAGTCCATCTTGGTCGTGAATCTTTTCCTTGCATGATGGATAAGTTCCTATTCATGTTTCATTAAGTTATACTCCAATAAACTTTTAGGAGGGGGATTTGGGCGTTTCCACATCTAAATATTTTTTTCCTGGTAATAAAAGGGAATGCATTTATGATTGCTTTAACAAGAGTATCAAGATCCTGATCTAAATCTTTAATTCCATGTGAGGGAGGATAGTTTTAGTGGTCTACTTGAGTGATGTAAATTGTTTACTGTTGAGTAGTTAGTTCCTCCAGCATTTAGCTATTAGTTTTAGCTTAATTACTCCAAATAATATTGTTTGCCTTATGTTTATGTTGGTTTATGAATTAGATCTTTGATACTTTTTTTGATTGACAAATGTTGAGTGGAGCTACCACTTGAGCAATATATTATTTGTTTCAGATTATAAGACAGTTCTTTAATTTTCCAGGGATCCATATCTATTAGCATGTCCATATATCAGACACTTTTTTGTTTCATATGCACCCACCTTACATCAGGGGAAAAGGAAGCAGACGAACTTAAGAGAAATGCTGATGTACGGGAAATAAATCGAAGAACCCAATTTCGTTCACATTCTGAATTTGCTCTTCCTATAAGTATCCTTGATCATGAGTGAGTGCACACATTATTTTACATCCTAGTTAGAACTATCATGCTTGTTAACACCTTGTGTGTTATGTTTACCTGGTTCTCTGGGTTACCTGATCCTTGCTTTTCAACTTATAGCCTTATTATTTGTTGTCATATTTTCCATATCTTATCTTTTTTAAGAAAAAATCATTAATGTTATATTGTGCTCACATGTTATGTTTATAAATGAGGAGTTGAAGATTGACAGAATGATATGCTAAACATTTCAAATTGAGCATATGAGAAGATTATTCAAGGTGAATCTAAATGTGGTCTCTTAAGCCATAGTCAAACACCTGTACTATAATAGTAAGAATTAGAAGAATTTTTGCCACTAGCTTTTTCTTATAACATGAAGTAGTAATGCAGTATGTGATATAACTTGTGCTTCTTTGGTTATCTTCTGTGATTCTTTATAAGCATGTTATGATGTAAGGAAATAGAGTCGATTAATCATTTCTAATTTCTTTGCAGAAGAATATTTTGGTTTGGAGATCTGAATTACCGAATCAATTTGTCATATGAGAAAACAAGAGATCTTGTCCTGAAAAAGGAGTGGTCAAAATTGGTTGAGAAGGACCAGGTATTTTAGAATCTCATGTATAGTATGTGCAGCATAAGACCTGTAGTTTTCTGTTTACTGCCATAATCAATGCCTTTCTGAGAATTGATTGGATTATCTACTTGCAAGCGGTTTTTCAATAATTTACACATAATTGTGTATATATGTACAATTTCCGTGGTTTCCCTATTTTCATGTCCTGTTACTATCAAGTATCACCTTCTGCAATGCTTTCTTACTGGATCAAGTTAGATGGTTACGCTTCATAGTCCATTATAGTTGTTTTTGTCAGTTCCCTGAGTTGTGGAATGTAGAAAATAAATGAACTTCAATAGTTGGATGACTGGTTTGGCTCTTCAGAATACTGACATCTTACTCTGATAGCTTGTGCAAGAACTCAAGAAGGGTGCATTTGTTGGATGGTTAGAAGGCACACTAAACTTCGCCCCTACTTATAAGTATGAGATTAATTCAGAGAAGTACTATGGAGAAGATCCCAAAGCTGGAAAGCGTAGGCCAGCATGGTATGCTTGATTTTCTTGACTCTAGGCTCTGCTCCCATATGAACACCTAAAAAGCATTTTTTATCTCTCATATTTCTAGGCTATACTGTGTATATGAACACCTGATTAATCAAAATGTGCATCTTTTTTTCTACGTGTTTCAGCTGCAAATTCAAAAATTGTTGAAATCTTACGATAGAAGCCTAGTAATTTATTATGGTTCATGTGTAACTTATCTTTCAGGTGTGATCGTATTCTTTCACACGGCAATGGGCTGAGACTATTGAGTTATAGAAGGTCTGAGCTTAAACTTTCAGATCATCGCCCTGTTACTGCTACCTATATGGCTGAGGTGGAGGTGTTCTCCTCTAGGAAGCTACAACGAGCACTAACAATCACAGATGCAGAGATTGAAAATGAAGAAATCCTGACAAATTTATGAACTCCCCCCACCCCATGTGTTTCTTGTTTCCTTTCCTTGTTCCATCCCCATCCTTTGTCACTTCAAGAATTCCAACCCCACTTTCCCTTTTTGCTTTTTTCCTCTCCTACATCCATGTCCTTTGTCATGTTAATAACTCCATTCCTTCTGGGAAATGCATGTCCAACATACTGAACTGCCAAGAGGGTTTCCTTCACTACAGAATAATGGTATGCAGCAAAATCCTGCATCATATTTCCCACTAAAATAATACTACCTTTAATCTTTAATATAAGACTCACTCGACTAATTTGGGGAGATTAAGGAAGCTAAATAAAAATCTCCCCAAATTAGTTAATTGGATCCTATATTAGGGATTGGAAGTAGAAGTAATAATTTTCTCAAGCCTCCTCTCCCCTCCTTCTGTGTTTGTATTTGCCAAGGGCTACATCCGTTTGCTGCATAATTAAAAGAGTTTGACCCTGATATTTCACATTCATTGGTTCTCTTTGATAGTTGGACCCTGCTAATAATTAGTTCTTTTGATCTATTCCTAATGCATCCTGTTATCTATATATTCCTTTTTTCCTACAGTGTTGATCACAATTCAATTCTTAGTTAGAATCGATATAAAATAGACTCGGTTTTAATGATGTGTTTGGGATTATGGGGCCCTTTTTTCTACAGGTTTGAATTTTTCTCCCTTCCCACTTGTTATATTTGCTCTCTTGCTGAGTAAATATGAACGAGATGTGATTATTTCAAGTTACTATAGGATCTTAACAAATATAGCATACACTAGCTCACGATGTTTCAAGTATGAAGGATTATAATGGGAGACAGAAGTTAGATTACTGATATTGACACAAAACAAAACAGCTCCCTTACTGCTATGACTTGAACTGGTTTGTTTGTGGTTGACTTTGCCACCTCATTGCCACCTCAATGTCATTTTCTCAAATGGTGTCCATAATCTCTACTCTCTTTTGCAGGGCTTAATTATTTGTTCTAAAAGAGGTTAAGTAATTACAGAATTTGACAGCTCACCAGTGGTAGCTCCTCAAACTTCATTAGATGATATTTCTGGTATAAGGTAATTGATAATTCATTTGATTTTAGTAGATTGACACAGAATTGTATAGATAGAGAAATCAGTGCTTTGAGTGGATTGTGAGAGATTTTCAGTGATCTAGCATTCTATTTACTTGATAGGCTATATTCTTTATTTGTAGAGTGTTTATGCATTGTGAGAAACAACCTTTTATTTTTTTTTTTTTTTTTTTTGTGGTTTTTTGTTTTTGTTTTGGGGGGTTGGGGGGGGGGGGTTTGGGAGGAACTTCCTTGATTTGTATAGAAATGAAGAACAGCCACATCTATGGTGACTCTGCTTGTCCAAGAATCCCTGTATCTCTGATGGAGCTCAACGATGTATCCTCTCTGTTTTATCTTAAACATGTATTCTATTTTCATTCACGGGCTCAGAGACAGAGAAATACATTTAGTGCCCGTTTGGTTTATAGAATTGGAGGTAATGTAATGTAACGATGATTACATGAATTTGTTTGGTTTGTCATTAAGGAAATATAATGCATATACATAAAGACATTTGGTTAGATTATACAAAAAATAAAAATATATGAAAATAATACAACAAGAGACAAAATTATCCCTGTCTACACATATATGTTTAATGTATTGTACATGTTGGGTTCAAAGTAAATTATTATTATTTTTTTTCAAATACGTGCCATGTATACGTTCAGTTTATAATATTTTTTAATATTTATTGGTGGAAATATTATGAAGGGGTACGTGGCAATTTTTTAATATTTAATAGAATATCTTAATACTTTTAATAATGTATTTTTTTTTTTTTTTAGTGGGGAATATATATATATAATTATTTTAAAATATTTAATTTTGGTAATTATTTAATGTTTAACAACATTTAAAGGTGGGTATTTTGGTCAAATTAAAAAATTGTGATGGTAATAGTGTTTTTTTCACTTGATTATAGGATGTTTGTATCTTCATTCATCAGTCTTAGCAATATAATCTTGATTACATCATTTGATGTAATGAGGATTACAAAATATAATCATCTTTACATTACATATGATCATTTGATATAATCAGGATTACAAAATATAATCATCTTTACATTACATATGACCAACCAATAGAATTACATGTAATCCTCTTCATGGAATTGAACTAATCGACTTTTATATGTCTTTTCCCTGTGTGTGTATATATATTTTTCTGTAAATATTTACCTTTTATTTTCAGCAAAGTTGCTTGAGTGGATACTAAACACAACTGGCCTAAAGATTTGAACTCTACTTTTCATACTAAAACAAGTTCTCACATCTGGGGGAGAACTAGGGGTCTTGTGGAATAGAGGAGAACTTAGCCCGTTTGGATGGGCTTTTTAAAAAAGTCTTTTTTTTAAGTCTTTAGCCAAATTGGAACTTTTGGAAGACTTTAGCTTTTTTTTTTGTGACTTTTACTTTTTTTTAAAAAAATAATCTAAACACATAAATTAATTTATAAAGCATTTTTTTGGTATTAAAAAAAAGTCTTTTTTCTTTTGCTCGAGCAAAGAGCCAAATGGAAGACAATAACCATTTCCCATCCCCAAATTGATTCTTTCTTTTGCTAGGACCATGAATCTTTTTTTATTCTGCTTTAAGCTTTTCATGGTCTCTTGTAAATCTTTTTTTTTTTTTTTGGGTTGCTACAACCCCTTGTATATTGTTTCTTGATTCAACAAATTTCCTTTCCATTAAAAAAGGATCCTTGTCAATATTAATGCTGGTGTCAGGGAAGAAAAAAATATTGAGCAAGTTTAAGAAATTAGTAAACAAAAATAAAATAAAAATATAAGACCATATATTTTGTAATTAAAAATAGGGTGAAGGGGCAATTTCGTCCCTAAAGTTTTCACTAAAGGATAATTTTGCCCTTAATGTTTTCACTTAGAAAGGCAATTTTGTCCCGAAGTTTTTTCGTGGGGGCAATTTTATCACGAAAGTTTTTTCAAGGGGCAATTTTGCCCCAAAAGTGTAAAAAATGGAGCAATTTTGGTCTAGCTACTATTTTAGTTAATTTTGACCATTAGTTGATCAAATATATTGAGTTGATGATCCACATATTATCCACATCTTTTTTGTTAAGGTGTAAATTTACTCTAGAAATTCATTTGTCATTTACTTAACTTTTTTCCCCCTCAAAATTAGATTTAAAACTTTCGGGACAAATTTGCATCTTAACAAAAATAATGTGAATAATATGTGGATCATCTCAGTATATTTGATCAATTAATAATCAAAATTAACCTAAGATAACAGCTAAGGAAAAATTCCACTTAACCCTTAAAAATATATAACTTGAAGGGAAAACATTATAAAATGATACTAATGTAAGATCTAATTGCACTATCACGCATTAGTTTTGTTTTTTTGTTTGTTTTTTGTTTAGATAAGAATAGGTATCTTCCTATTGAAAATAATTATATCGAGACACTGTTGAATATGATTAATGTGGACTCCTCTAAACTAAAGTGTAACTTAACTACTCGCTTAGAGCCTCCTATGACAAGAACCCTCATTACTGAAGCTAAATAATTTTAAATGCAAATAAATTCCATTATTTTGCCTCCACCATGAACTAAAAAATTCATATTACTTTAAAAAAAAAGGCAATTTGATTTATTCTAAGGTTTGGTAGGACAGCCTAAAAACTTCAGCGTTTGGATTTATTAAATGAAAGCAAACTATTATTTTAATTTAGATGCAAATAAAGTGATAGACAAAGCAGTTAAAGGCATTTGATCCCTCTAATTTATGCTTATATTAATAATATCAGTCCAAGTTTCCTCTTTTTAATAAATTCTCTTAATCCTTTTTTTAAAAAAAAAAAATTAGTGGCCGGCTCACAGTTGATTGCGGTGCTTTAATCTCATTGCCGTACGTTTTGAGTTAACTAAATATGACTAAGGTAGTTAGGTCAACATCATTAGTTAATGGATAAAAAAATCATATAATAAATAATATAAAAAAAATCATATAATTTACCAAGTTGGATGTTATTTATTTATTTATTATTATTATTATTTTTTTTGCATATGTGCATATATGTCGTAGGACTTGTTGGCAACATGCTCTCCAACCTCAAATCTCAATTAGCTGCGTCATTAAGGGCAAAATCATCATGTTTTGAGCATATATAAGTAATCTTTAAATTCAAGTCCATATCATGGAATAAACTCTTTAACCCATAGATATTTCTGTTTTTAATTAGAATATTTCTGTGTGCATGCCGATAGATATCGTCTTTAATATTCATACATGTTTTTAAAATTTAAGGATATATTCCTTCTAGTTCTGATTATAGGATAATATTTAGGAGTATTTTGGTCTTAATTATATGACAACATTTTAATTTTTGTCAATTTTCCCTCCCCTAAAATACCCATATTTTATTCTCTCAAGTGTGTTTAGTTTTTGGTAAGTATATGTATGTAGGTGCGTAGACTTCCAATCAGTTAAACTTTTAAATTCTTGAATTTTTAATTTATTTATCGATCAGCTAATGTTAATTTGCTAATATATATATATATATATATAGACACACGCATACATACACACATACATACATACATACCCAGATATGTGTGTGTGTCTATATATATGTGTGTTTGTCTGTGAATATATATGTGTGTCTACACACAAATATATATAGACATACACACACATATGTGTGTTTATTGCATATATGTATATTTTTGTATATGTGTGTGTGTTTATATATATGTGTGCACACACGTACACACACACATGTGTGTACACACGTACACATGTGTGTAGACATATATGTATATATATAAAGACACTTATTTCAATTAGAAAGCATGGAGAAAGGAAATTCTGCGTTGGAGAGGTATGTGGTAAGGGCTATTGATTCACTTTTACTTATGTCATTTTAAATTTATATAAGGGTATTTTAGAAAAATAAGTAAAATTAACTAATTTAACTCCTCTCCTTAATCTCCCCAAAATCGATTAAATATGTCCAAAGACGGACCTTGACACAAATCTTTGAGGGGCCACTGGTTAGTGTTCATTCATCGGCCTCCTACCATTGCTCACCACAGAAAATAGGGAGCAGCAAAATACAACAGCAAAGGAAAAAAAAAAGTCAAGATGACCCAAAAATAATAAACATGAGGAAAAAAAATCAGTCCAAAAAAGACAACAGAAAAACAAATTAATTTCCATTAGGTTAAGATATAGGGAAAATTTCACTTCACCCCCTTTTAGTCATTTAATATTAAATAACTTCAAAACTTTTTGAAACTTTACTGCAACTCGAGATTAAACTGAAATTAATTTTTTTGGTTGAAAAGACATTTATACCGTTATCTTGTACATGACTGAAAGGTTCTTGTAATTTCACTTATTTGTATTGTAAATAAGTATATTTTACTTGTAAATTCTCACATATGTTTTGTAAATGATCATATTTGACTAGTAAAAGAAAGGTATAATTGTCTTTTCACTCACAAATTTTAATTTTAGTTTAGTCTTGGGGGGTTGAGTGAAATTTCAAAAAGTTTTAGAGTTGTTTGGTATTAAATAGCTACAAAGAGGTTGCATTGGAATTTTCCCTAAGAAATATTACTAGGTAGTTAAACATATAATATGATCAATTCTGAAAAATAAATAAAGGTTTAATATCATTGTTAATTCTTATAATACAATCAAATTTTGATTTTTGTTTATGTATTTTCAAATGATTTTAGTCCCTATAACTACAATCTAATTTTCTTAAACTCAAACTAAGGATCAAGAATGATTGAAAATTACGAGAACTAAAATCAAAATTCAATTAAACCGTAAGGATCAACAATGATATTAACTCATAAATAAATCACTCCATCGGTCTTTAATATAAGATATATTTACCTAATTTGATTAGATTAAACAAGTTGGTTAAATTAGTTAATATAACATGTAATTTCTAAAACATTCTAGTCATCAGACGTAATTCCTTCATTCTCTTTTCTCCTTGAATATTGTAGATGGAGTATCAATAGGGATAAATTAGAAAAATATTGACCAATATAAAAAATATGTCTTATATTTAGGATCAAGATCAACTCTTCAAATTATACGTCTTATATTAAGGATTAGAGGGAGTATTTCAATAAATTTTAATATTTATCAATTAGTTATTTAATCCTCATATTTAGGAGCCTAGGAAATTTCATTACTTTGGAAATGCATGATTGAAAAAAAAAAAAAAAGAAGAAGAAGAAGAAGAAGAAGAAGAAGCATGATTGATGAACGATGGTGACCCTTAAAATGAGGGAGGAACATGCGCAGAAAGGTGACTTTTAACACAAAACAATAATTGCTTTGCATTATAGCAAAAAAATAAAAATAAAAATAATTGCTTTGCAATACAAAAGAGGCTTCCATGCTTTCTTGCGACCTCAAATCCTATATTATATAAAAAGCAATACATTGAATTTATATGCTACTTTGAAAAAAAAATAATTATTAATTACTCTCTTTAATCTTATTACAAGCTACACCCTGCCAGAGTGATACAACTTAACTAAAATAATAATAACAAGAATAAAGTTAAGAACATGGAGAAGTTCATCAGCCCCCACTACTCAGTAAGCTAAAGCATTAGGAAAATTAAGATATTTAATTGCTTTTCTATTTGAATATTTTTTAATATTATCTCCTTGCCGCAAAGTTATGCATATGTCTGTTAATATTAAAAAATGGGGTCGAGAAATACAGAACGTGACAAGAAGTCTGAATTGAGATGCTTCACGTACGCCCTATAATCTCTCTTTTTTTTTTTTTTTTATTAATAAATTGCTTTCAACATGGTTTACTGAATCATATTAAACAAACTTTAAATTTTGTTAATTTTATCTTGAAAATTAATAAATTTTCAATTTTTTTTTTCCTATTTAACATATATTCTATTCTAAAAGTAGAAAGTCTGCAAAATCATAAATAAATTATGAGATTGTGCGTTCATATGGAAAATATAGTAATATAACTTATGAATAGGTCTAAGAAATCCTTTCACCTCAGCCTTAATAAATAAGATCAGAGGAATACTCTCAATACAAAATAGAACAGAATTGTTCTGAAGCATGACTCATTTGTATTTATAATCTAAGCCCTAATAGTCTGTCTAAAATTTCTAATATCATTTTTCATTTTTGAGCGCATTAATTATTGGTTTATCTCATTGTATGAATGATCTCTCTCCCTCTATAAGAATGGGTGTTTTTTTTTTTTTTTTTCAAAAATAAATTGCATTTCAAAATATTTATTACTCTTATTATTAATCAATTTTAATCAATAATTTTATAATTATACATAATTCGGTTATATATGTGTATCTTGTAAGAAAAAAGTGGAAAGAGTATGGCTATGAACTTATAGGAGGGTGGCAACTTGGGGCTCCTAGATTTAAAATGATAAAGGTCAAACCGACAATGCGGTACTTAATTTCATTTTCAAGCCCTTTTTTTTAATATTTAATATACCTTAAATTAATTGCCTTTTCATATTCTCTCTTATTTAATAGTAGTTATTGAAAAAAAAATGTTATACATTCATTACATGCTGATTGGAAACTTACAAAGGCCTTATAAAAAGAGTAAAAACTAATTGTTAGTGTCTTATAATAAGGACCAGAAGAAATATTATATATTATAAGACACTAACTATTAATTCTCATTTACCAATAAAAATAATTAAAAACATCAATCTTGTCACATTATTCAAGTGATTTTCAATATGTCCCTTATTAACTACACCAAACTCTAATGTCATATTCATTATTACTCTCTCTTACCATCACTATTAAACATAAGCATACAACATAGAAAAAAATATATTTGTTAGTTAGTGTTTTATAATAAGCACGAGATAGAGTAGTTATTAGAATCATATTAGCCTTTGAGCTTTTAACTGGCTTTAGAGAAGCTTATGAAATTACAAAAACCGATACAAACAAGAGCCTTCTTGAGAGGAATTTTTTCCCCCCTACTGTGAGCCAGACTTGAGATTCAATAGCAACATTATAAAAAGGGAGCCTGCAATTCTGCAAAACAAGAAAACTATTGAGAAATAGGGGAAGCCACTCTAGTGGGACAGAAGATTTTACATTCTGAAATTGATGTTTTAGATATTTTTAGAACCATATATGCAAAGAGAAGCTACTAAAAATAATTAAAATATATACAAAGAGAAGAAACTTTGAAGGAGCTAAGGCTAGGCTTTGACTTTTTTTATTTTCCTTTTTTCATGAAATAATAATTGTGTCATTATATTGGTGGCTTGCTGTATTATTGATTCTGCTCACCCCAGACTCGTCGCTTTCTCCTTCAAGTATTCAACTCTCAAGTCTCATCCACCATCCCTCTCTTTCATTTCCCCTCTCTCACCTCTTTTCTTCTTCATTTAACAAAACAAAAGAAAAACATTACTAAATTCATGTTAGGATTTATTATTATACATTTCTCCCAATTAGAAATTAACCTTTTGCCAATCAACACGTTTATAAAGCGATCACATCATAACTTTGGTTATGTTTATGAAGGATAGTTTAAGAAGTTGATGAATTTTAAGATTTTTTTAATTAATCGCTGAAAATAATGATTTATTAAAATGGGATGATGTAAAGCGGTGTAGACTAAGAGAAATTCTTGTATGAAATTGGTTTGTCACGTCATTTGTGGTTTGACCGATTAAAATGCAACAACTAAGCTAACATTAATCCTAATTGATTGCTTATGTATTTCATATTTTTATTTTTCTTAAAAAATGAATCCCTTAATTAATATTTCACAAATATTGAAAAAATGAATTTTATGAAATCTTTTAATTGTATTAATATGATAGTTAATATTTAGGAGGTGTGAAATCAACGCATAAATTATTATATCTTAATTAGTTAAACCACAGATCAGATAACAAACCATGTGAATTATACAAGAATTTCTCGTGAACTAAGATTTCAATGAAGCTAATGATAAAAAAGAAAGAAAGGGTGAATTAAATAAAGAACATATATAGGAAAGCTATATAGGTATGGTAACACTAAATGATTTGATATAATAGTGAATTATTTATGGAGGCTTTGACCTTTTTTTGTTTATTTGTTTATAAAAATAATGCAACCACTCGTCCTTGATTCGTGTGTCATACAAGCTTGCCACCGACTCTCTCTCTCCGTTATTATCATCTTCTGATCTTCCCCACCTCCCTCTGTCTCTCTCTCGTTCTTTTCTTCTCTCTGTTTGTTTCATCCATCTCCATCTCCACCTCCATAGCTACCTTCAGCACAAGTTTTCTCTTATTCCTTTCCCCATCCCCACAACTATAAGTCTCATGCTTAATTAATTAGCTTCTTCTTCTTTATATATGTGTCTCTGTTATAACTTGAGTTTCATCATCTACCTATAAGCTCCATCATATAACTCTGGATTCTCTCTCTCCTTCTATTATTCCTTAGGCACACTTCTATAAAAACCTCCCAATTATGTAAATCCACTCTCCTCTTCAATTCAATCCCCACTCAAAAAAACAAAAAAAAAAGTTTCGTTTTTTATCCTCTTCTACAATTTCATATAGTTGAGTTGATCAGAAGCTTGTAAATCTGGGTCCCTTCTCCCCCACTATTATTCCTTAGACAACACATTTACAAAAACCTTCCAATTATGTAACTGTAGTCTTCCATTTCTTCCACATCCCCCACCAAAAAAAACAAAAAAAATTAGTAGTTTTAATCCTCGAATTTTAAGAAATGAAGTAGTATTCGCTTAGCTCGTTGGGCTTATATATATATATATATATTTTTTTTTTTTTTTTTTTGGGGGTATCTTCTGCATCTATCGTTTTATATAAAAAAGAGAGATGGCGGGATCGGAGACAGGGACGCCGACGGCGGCGTCGGCACCGGCGACGCCGGGGACTCCGGCGCCGCTGTTCACGTCGCTGCATGTGGACTCTGTGTCGTACGAGAGGAACTCAATGCCGAGGTGCAAATGTTTGCCAACGAAGGGCGACACCTGCTTCACTGATCTCTCTCTCCCTACTCCTGACGTGTCCCTCACGCGCAAGGTAGGTGTATATGTTTCTCCATTTTCTTTCGCCTCCATTTCGTTTCTATAAACTCATTTATATCATTTATTTTTAACTTGTTGGGAATTGAAGACCAATAAATTTCATTACATATACACCTAAAAATCTTAATTTTGTTATTTGTATGCCCACTTAGCCTCCTGTATTTTGCATAGTACATTGATATTTTGATAAAATGGCTTCTTATAAATTCATTTATAACTTATTACTCATTCGGTTTTAAATATAAGATACAAATTATACTACTCCCTCTGGTCCTAATTATAGAATATATTTAACCGATTTTGAGGAGATTAAGGAGAGAAGTTAAATTAGTTTATTTTACCCATTTTCCTAAAATGCCCTTATATAGATTTAAAATGACATAATTAAAAGTGAATTAACAACTCCTACCACATACCTCTCCGACTTAGAATTTTTCTTTCCACACGCTTTTTAATTGAAATAATGGTCTTACTATACACACACACATATATATATATGTATACATATAGATATAGTCACACACACACACAAATATATATATATATATATATATATATAGACACACACATACAAACACACACAAAACACATATATGTATACATGTGTGTGTTTATATATGTACGTACACACACAAATATACATATATGTGTACACACACATATATACACGGACACACACACACACTCTCGCGGATATATATATCTGTGTGTATGTCTATATATATGTGTGTCTTTGTATATATGTATGCATATTTGCATATAGACACACACACATATACATACACAAACACAAAACACACACACACACACACACATATATATATATATATAATCACCAAAAATAAAAAACACTTGAGAGAATAAAAAAAAGGTATTTTAGGATGAAATTAACAAAAAATAGAATGTTGTCTTATAATTAGGACCAAACCCAACTCTTAAATATTATCTTATAATTAGGACCGGAGGGAGTATGTCTTATATTTAAAACTAAAGATAGTACGTATTAATATACTGATTCATATTAATATTGATATTGATTTATTTTATTATTTTTAGTTACTCCTCATTAGTATATATACAATTGCCTTTTTTTTTTAGCTTTCTTCTTAAAAGTGATCTTACCATGTTTAAAATAAATATGTAAGAGAAATTTTATTCTAAATTAAAAAAAATGTTTAAAAAATCACTTTTTTGTGCTTGTCTTATGTTAGTGTTGGCAATTTAGAACCGGAATGAATTTTATTAGTTAGATACTAATGCAAGGACATAGTACACATCACCCTCAGCTTTGTAAATAATTTGAATTTACAATATCTTCTATTATAAAATCTAAACATTTATACTTTTTAAATGTGGTTTTCTATATATTTTTTTTATGCTTCCAAATTTATCGTCCTCATGACAAAAAACAAGACGAGAGAAAATAAATTGAATTGCATTATCACGACCTTGACGTGGCGTGGGGAAATCTTCTACGAAAATAAATATTAGTATTGTTTTGGTAAAATTATGCATTCTTCAGAGTTCAGACATTAATAATAGGCGACACCCTCGTTATCCGATCCGAAGCCTATCATGATTCATGACCTCACTATGACCTCCATCCTTTTTTTTTTTTCTTTTTCTTTTTTTCAAGATTTTCTGACTTCTTCATAAACTATTGAATTAGTCCCCATTTGAAACATAATGATGTCATTATTTTGCCACTACCAATTATATACATATTTTATCTTAAATATATCTTATATCAAGGAATAAAAGGAGTTTATTCTTCATACAATTGGTTATCTATAATAAGTTTATAAGATGGGATGGGGATGTCCTTGTTTGGGGAAGAGAAAAATACACCAGATATGATCCTGTGATATAAATGAAAGCAAGTAGACTTTTTTAAATTCATTCATAACCTCTCTTGGTTATGATTAGGCATGTTCATGGACCAGGCCAGGACCAGGGTTGGGACTTGGCCGGAATATCCGGCCCAGAGGTCTTGAGCTGGACCGGACCAGGTCAGGGGGACTTTTTAGACCAGTCAAGCAGTCCAGGACTAGTTTTTTTTTTTAAAAAAAAAAAAATTGCCACTTCCAGAACAATAATTAAATCAATGAACTACTTGTGGGACAATAAATAAACATGCAAACATCTTAAATTCAATCCTAAATCCATAATAATCTCCAACAACATGTCATTGAATAAGAATACAATATAAAATATAGGTAGTGGTTTTTTTTTAAAAAATAAAATCAAAAAACATTTTCGGGTCAGACCAGACTAGTCCATAGGATCTAAATCCCTGGACCGAAGTCCCGTCCGAGCTGACCGAGACATCGGATCGGTAAGTGCAGGTGAACGTCTCGAGCCGGGTTGGGTTAAACCGGACAGGCGGGCCACCTGGACTGCCGGGTTTTTTAGACATCCCCATTTATAATAAAACAAATAAATTTGATACATATGTGATGTGTTAAGCTTACCCACTGTCTTGTTAGGAAGAAAACAAAAAGTGGGAGCACATTAATTATCAGTGACCAAACGTCGGAGTTGGGTTGATAAGGATGAGATTCTCTCAATGATACAAACTGCTGTGAAATCATCATTATTGATACTATTCTAATTCTATTTTTAGGGTGGAAGGAATTTATTTTTATACTTATTTAGGTCCTAATTATAGAAATCTTTTGTAGTGTAAACTATACTATAAAATTAGTCTTATAATTAAGATCCAGAGATAGTACTAAATAAGGTAGAGAAAGAAATTTTTTAAGGTTAATAGAATTTCATGTCTTTAATTTTACTTTTATTTTAATTTTAATCTTTTAAGTTTTAAATTAGGGATTTTGGACTTTCAACTTTTATTCTGTTTAAAACATTTTTCCTAATAACTAAATTAAAATTTGATCATTTTGTCTATTGAGAGACCAAAGCCTCTTATATTAAACTTGAGAGACTAAAACCAAAATAAAAACAAACTTAAAATACCAAATATTATGTATAATTTTATCCTTAATTTATTATTGTATTAACATAATTCTTATGTGATATATATAATGGATATAAAATAGGGGTAAGTTCGAAAAGTCATTAAAGTTCAGGGCAGTGTAAGCAGGGGCGTATTTAGGGGGGGCTAGGGGTGGCCCCCCCTAAAATTATGTAATTAGACCCAAATTTTTTGAAAATTATGCTTAAGCCTCATAAATGTTTCAATCTTTTCACTTTGGTCCCTATTTAAAAATCTAATAAAGGGACTAAAATGAAATATTGAAACATTTATGAGGCTAAAGCATAATTTTCTAAAATCTTGGATCCAATTTTGTAATTTTTGCCCCCTAATTTCAAATACTAACTCCATTGAATTTTATTCTGTAATTTTCGCCCCCTAATTTTTTATTCCTGGCTCCGCACCTAAGTGTAAGGTTTTTATTTGTGTAGGCAAAACATGGTAGAAGTGAATTACCCAGATGAGTAGTTATATTTGCATTACAGAGTATGATCATCATCGGAAAAAAAATAATTTAACTGATTCGGAGTGAAATGCATGCAAACACTAATAGTGAAGTTTGCGAATTAGCAGATCGGAGCAGAGTTCGTAGGCACGTTCCTACTGATGTTCGCGGCATCGGCGGGGCCCATCCTGAACCAGAAATACACCGGCGCAGAGAGTCTACTGGGCAATGCAGCTTGCGCCGGCTTAGCCGTGATGATCATCATCTTGTCCACCGGCCACATCTCCGGCGCCCACCTCAACCCTTCCGTCAGCATCGCCTTCGCCACCTTCCGCCACTTCCCATGGGCCCACGTCCCCGCCTACATCGCCGCTCAGGTCTCCGCCTCCATCTGCGCCTCCTTCGCCCTCAAGGCCATCTTCCATCCCTACATGTCCGGCGGCGTCACCATTCCTTCAGAGAGTACCACCGTTGGCCAGGCTTTCGCGCTTGAGTTCATAATCACTTTCAATCTCCTCTTCGTCGTCACTGCTGTTGCCACTGATACTCGTGCTGTAAGCTTTTTTTCTTTCGTTCCATTCTTCATCATTCTTTTGTTCCGTTGATTCAACCTTAAAGCTCCAAATTCACAATTTGCAGGTCGGGGAATTGGCTGGAATTGCTGTTGGAGCCACAGTTTTGCTCAACATTCTCATTTCTGGGTTAGCACCTTCCTATTATCTTCTCATCTTCGTACGAGTATTATTGTTACCCATGTTTGACATGCCCATACAAAAGAATGCTCATATCTACCTCATATAAATTGATTTTGAATGCTTCATATTCAATTTTATTTTTCTTTTTTGTTTTAAACAACTTAGGAAAACCATTTTGTAGCTAGGTATATACCGATACTTTTCCTCAATATTTTAATTTAGCATCTATACATACCTTTGTTTCTCTAAGTTAAATACATAACATTCCTCTGCTCTAACAAAACAAAACTATAGGGGTTAATGGTGCTAACAGCCAAATTAAAAAAGATGAGCACGAGTGCTCATCATAGTACGGATTATCCAAATTTATTGTAAATGATTCATATTCAAGTTAAATTTTGTTTAATGTTTAAAACAATTTTTATTATTAATAGATCCGGAATTTATGATAGATATATATTCTTATAATTGACACTTCTTTAAAAATAAAGTTATCATTGAAAACATCTTAGATTAAAAATTTGGAATCCAAACGGTTCATATCAGATTTTGGCAGATGAGCCCTAAATAACAAGAGGTTTCGTTGATGGGTTAATTAAATGGACAGACACAAAAGTTAATATTCTTATTATGGGTAGTGATTACGAGTTAAGACGAATAATTTTGGGAAATAGAAGGAAAAAGTGATTAAGCTAATCAAGTTGGCGTGTGTGTAAAATTGGTAGGCCGGCAAGTGGCGGTTCAATGAATCCGGTTCGCACATTGGGTCCAGCAGTGGCAGCAAGAAATTACATGCACGTATGGATATATCTGATTGCGCCCACCCTCGGAGCTCTGGCCGGTGCCGGTGTTTATACTCTCGTCAAGCTCCACGACCACGAGGCTGAGCCACCACGCCAGGTTCGGAGCTTCCGTCGCTAGCCAGCTGGCAACGCTGCTTCATCTCACT
Organism: Acacia acuminata; assembly: GCA_019022655.1. Taxonomy (NCBI): domain Eukaryota; kingdom Viridiplantae; phylum Streptophyta; class Magnoliopsida; order Fabales; family Fabaceae; genus Acacia; species Acacia acuminata. Next base: position 1,512,732 of record JAFJYI010000123.1, read on the forward strand.
TTACAATGGCCACTGTGAAATATATATCTATAGAAATAAATAAGCCTGCGGGGATTTCATTCCCATAAGCAGACACGTTTGAAAAAATCTTGTGTTTGTATGATGTCTTTGCAGATCGATGAGACTGTTTGGTTTGTGTTGTGTTATATGGTTTGATTATCTTTATATTGGAATGTTGTGAACCAGAAGTGATCGATGATTACTGTGTTTTAAAACTAAATAAATGTGTGTGTTTAAAATTATAATGACCGTGTGCAAATTATGTTGTAGCTAGTTGGATCGTGGTTAATTTGGTTGTTCTCTTTTTATTTATGACTCTGTAAACAAGAGAATGTACTGTTGTACTTGATACCCTAGTCCACAAGTTTTTGCAATACAACTTCATACAACAAACTATATTCTGAAGCTAAAATATAATGCTTAGCCAAACACAGTATAATTAGTTCATGCATCATTTCTTATTAAAGAATAAAAACGTAATGTCACAAAAAATTCATCAAAGATGAGTAATCTCTCCTTATGTCACACATCCCCTGGATGCAGATTTTACGTTTCTTATGTACGGTGAAGAGAAAGAACCATGTTCAAAGATCCTTTAAAGACCGATGAAAATGAATCCACTCCTCAACTTGGAGGACTCAATTGAAACATTTGAAAATAAAAGGGTTAATGTGAAAATTTATCTCTGAAACAATGTCATCTTAGGTTTAATGTCATCTCAAAAATTTCAGAACATAACAATGGTGTCCTATATCATTAAAAATTAACCTAACCATTAAAAAATTGATGTTTACTATAAGATTGCTCCATTTTAATACTTCTAGGATAATAGTGAACCTAAAAAAAACTTTCAAGAAAACATTGCTCCTTAGTAAAAATTTTTAGAGCAAATTTGCATATTAACCCAAAATTAAAGGGCAAAACAATATAAATCAAACCAAAAGTGCATAATTGTCTTTAGAAAAAAGAAAGAAAATATATTTTTTTCTCAGATTTTTGCTGTGAAGAACATTAAAAAAAAAATACCACTCTATTTAATCTAATTACGAGCTCACCCTGATAAAACTTTAAATAATCACTGTGATAAAACTTTAAATAATCATGAAAAAACAATAAAATTAAGAACATGGATAAGTTAAACGGCCCAATTAAGCTGTGGCATTAGGAAAATTCAGATATTTATTCTTATCTTTGATTTTTTTTTTTTTTAAATATTATCTCCTTTCCGCAAAGCTATATGCTTATACTATACATATACGTCTGTTAATTCTACAAAATAGAGCATCCAATTAGGGTCGGCCAGTAAAAGGTCGGGCCTAATAGGCCGCCCTCGAGTCCGGAGTAAGAAAAAACACTTTTTCAAAGCCCGCCCGAGAGCCGGCCCGCAGGGCCCGAAAATTACTATTCTAAATTTTAACTATTTTTCCTCCACTTTTTAAAAAAAAATATAATTAGTAAATTACAATACGAATCATCCAATAAATAAGCACAGTCACTAATTCATAATAAAAAACAAACCGTGTTCACAAATAACTCATATAAAACATAAAAAGTATATCACTTAGCAACATTAGTACGATGACTATTATTGTCGTCATCTTCGTCACCATCATCAATTTTAACGACATTTGATTGTTCTTCACTTTGAGTAATAGCCTCTGGCTCATGAGTAAGAATATCATGAAATTCTTCTCCCACATCATGAACACATCCATAATCTTTATTTGCAACAAATAATAAATCAAATAATAAAATCAGAATATAGTTATTATGTATTTGTAGTTAAATGGATAAATAACTCTATAACAAATACAAATATATATATATATATAAATTAATAAATTTAAAAAGGAAAAAAAGAAAAAGCTACCGTGAAAAGGGCACAAAGGTCGGCCCGAGGCCCTCCGGGCCGGCCATAGTTTAAGCCCGAGAGGCCCGTCGGCCGGCCCTCTAAGGCTAATTTCAAATATTTCATCCATTTTTTGCCCAACCCTTAAAGGGCAGGACTTAAACGGCGGCCCGATGGACCTACTGCGTTTGACGGCTCTACTACAAAATGAGGTCGAGTAAAACGGAGCGTGACAAGCACGTCTGAATTAAGATGCTCCACGAGTCCACATGATAGTATATAATATTGATTATTTTACACTTTCCATGTAATATTACTATATACTCCAATGCTCTCATAGATACTTTCACCATATTTTATTGCTTTTAATTTTTTTAAAAAAATCTCATTAACCCTATCCTAAAATTTACTAACTTTCTAATTACTTATCTATTTAATATACATTTGTCGTAATATTAGTATTAGGTTTATAAAATAATAAATAAAGACTAAAATTATGGACCTGGCTACTGTCTCTGATGCCCCTACCGTCTGCTGCACTTTTTTTTTTTTTTCAATTTCTAATCTCTCCATCCTCCAATTTTGTCATGCCACGTCGCCCCCTCACTCCTTCATTTTTTCCACTCCTTATACACCTGCACAGTTTATGCAACAAGGACCTTAAACACAAATTTTTTGGGATCTTAAAATATTTTTAAAAAATATTTTAAGGTATTAACTAGTACTAAAAAAAACACTTTAGAATACTGACTGGTACTGAAAAAATACCTTTAAATCTTGAAAAATTATTTTAGCATCTTGAAAAAATAGCATGCAGTATATTTTTAGTACAAGTCAATATAAAATATCCTTTTAATACCATTCAGTAACTTAAATTTTTTTTTTAAGATCTTAAAATAAATTTTCAAGATCATGATGTCTTTTATCAGTACCATTCAATATCCCTAAGTATTTTTTTTAGTGTTAGTCAGTACCCTAAAATATTTTTTCAAAATCATGAAGTATTTTTTTCAGTACCAATCATTATTCTAAAGTATTTTTTTAGTACCATTTTCAGTACCTTGAAATATTTTTTCAAGACCTTAAAATATTTTTTCAAGATCATGATGTATTTTATTACTACCAGTCAGTATCATCAAGTAACTTTTTAGTATCAGTCAGTACCCTAACATATTTTTCAATATCCTAAAATAATTTTTCGAGACCATGAGGTATTTTTCAATACCAGCTAGTATTCTAAAGTATTTTTTTAGTACCAATCAATATCCTAAAATATTTTTTCAAGATCCCAAAAAAATTTGTGTTTGAGGTCCTTGTTGCATAAACTGTGCAAATGTATAAGGAGTGAAAAAAATGAAGGGGGCGACGTAGCATGATAGGATCGGAGGATGGAGAGATTAGAAATTGAACAAAAAAAAAAAAGTACAGCGGATGGCAGCGGACGGTAGGGGCATCGGACAGTAGCAGGGTCCTAAAATTATACATTCATTTAAAAAATTTAATGATATGACTTATAAATAGAGTCAACGAAATCTTTCCGTTCAACCTTTATAAATAAGACCGAAGGAACACTTGCTTTGGTCCAATATATGAGAGAATTTTTCTTAGGGACCATTCATTTCTATTTATAAGAAAACCTAATAGCTTGTCTGAAACTTCTGATATTATTTTTTTATTGTTAACCCTCATTAACTATATTGGTTTTCCTCACTACATTAATTATCTCACCCTCTCCTCATAAATAAGGGTGGTTTTTAGAAAATGAGTTTCATTTTTAAATATTTATTATGATTAAAAAAATGTAACCAATTTTATATATGTGTATCTTATGAAAAAATTGAAAGAGTATGTAAATGAACTAATATATGGTGGTGGCCACTTGAGGCCCCTAGATCGATATGCAGTTTGGTTTCTCTCCACAACTTTCTACTTGACCTCCCGTCGATGTAGGGGTGTCCATGAAGTCCAGGAGTTTGGTGCATCCACCTTAATCCAACAAAAAATTGTCCTACCCTGCCCGGCACAAAAAAAAAAAAAAACAAGAAAAAAATTGGGTACAATTGAGCTGAGAATTTTTGCTGGTAAGGCCGGACATCAGACAAGATATGTTTCCCTACCCAGTATATATATATATTATAATATTTGATATAAATATTTTTTATATAATAGTTAATATACTTATATTATATTATATATTTACTAATACTCTAATATATCCATTGAGTATTTGACCATTAGTCCATTACTAAGGCTAAAGTATACATTTGGTTTTTCATGTTTGCCTCTGGTATCATTTTAGTCCCTTAAATTTGTAAAGTGTACTTTTGGTCTCTTAATGTTAGCACCGTTAGTCTGACTTAATGGAAAATACCAAGTTAACAATTTTAAGCGATGACTGTGCAATTAAATGCTAACCAAGCATGCTTATAAATTAATATTTTAAATCCTATTAATTGAAAAATATTTAATTTTCACAAACTATTACATTTCACGGTTTTTCACAATTTGTGAAGATTTTTTTTTGGTCGAAGAAGATTAAATATTTTTCAATTAATAGGATTTAAAATATTAATTTATTAAAATACTAACATATAAACATGTTTGATCAGCATTTAATTGAACAATCATCGTTTAAAATTATTGAATCAATATTTTCTGTTAAGTCAGATTAACAGTGTTAACATTAAGGGATCAAATGTGTAGTTTACAAACTTAAGGGACTAAAATGATACCAAAGATAAACATAAATGACTAAACATATACTTTAGCCTATTACTAATGATACCTTGTATTTAATGGACTATGGATTTAATTCTTCACATATGTGTATTTGACTGTTTGTTAAAACATATGATAGTCTTTTTAATTTAAAGAATCAAGTTGTAGATGTAACACCCCTACAGCTGTAATCCTTGTACTTGTAAATATTATGGAATTAATAAAAGTTTTATTTTCGATTAATGGCATTATTAGTATTACTATATTACATTTCAATCGATCAATTGGTGTAATGATAAAAAGGAGTAAAAGCAAGGGCGCTAAACGGTCAATTCTTGGACCTTATGATTTTAAGTTTTGATTACCATGGGAAGAAGAGGAAAACCAGGTAATATAAGTCATACTTTGGCCAAAACGCGTTATGCAGGTACCAGGTGAATAACCGACAAAAGGGGACCGATAAGGACTGATTAGGGGTTCCTTTGGGACTGAACAGGTCAAGTGTGGGGCCACTCCACGAAGTTTGGGAAGCGTCACATAGGAGTGTCTATTCAAGAAGAAGAATTTTGGAAAAGATAAAGAAAAGTACAAAGGGAACCACTTTGATGGTGTGGGACCCACACCTGACCGATAGAGCGGGAATTGGACCTAGGAAAAGTGAGGGAAAAAGGAATTAAATGTCGAGACCCAATATGTGGAGCCTCTTAGGCATCACACACTCCCTTTAATCATTGAAAATATTTACCTGAAGGAAAAAGAAAGAAAAGTCGGTGTAAAAGTCAAACAACGGGACCCATGTTTGGAGTACAGGGCAAAATGGGAATAAATAGGTAAAAATTGGTTTGGGCTGGCATGTGGGCCCAAAATGGGGCCACATGTGTCCTATTTAGGCAGAAAAAAACGTGGGGCCAAGATTGGTATTTATTAAAAAGTTTTGGGCCAAAAACCGTAATTTTCAGAAGTTTCGGGCCAAACGCGTAATTTGCCCCAAAAGCAGGTAAAAATCTAGATATTTTTTCTGGAGGAGGCTGAGCACGTGGTAAGTACCTGGGAGCCTCTGGAAAAATCTGGATTTACTTGGAAAATATGCCAAAAGCCAGATGAATTCCAGATACAGCTTATTTACGCCGGTTAATTCCGAGATCAACCGGATCAAATGCACCTTTATTAAAAAGGTGTTTTGACCTCATTTTTCACCCTTAGCCATGAAATTTCCAGAGCATCCAAGAGAAATCCATCAGCCACCATAGTTAGAGATCTAAGCTCAAGCTTCCTAGTTCATTCACCGGTCTTCCGATCTCAGGTAACACCGACAACTTCTTCTTTTGCGTTCTTATGAAAGGAAAATTCGTGCAAATAGTAGAGGCTTGGTTTTGGGGCTGGATTTTTACATTTTTAAGGTCTTCAAAGTCTCTGGAATGAGTTTTTGTATAGGGAATAGTTATGGTTAACGTTACGAAGCCGAAACACCGAAAACCCCATAAGAGGGCTTGTTGCCAGCTTCAGTGAATCTGGACAGCGACCCTTCTAACGCGTTTTTGAAGGGTTAAATGAAGTCTTTTTGATCTGAAATTTTTTATGGAGAAACTAGACATCTGGGGCATGAGTTTACATATATAATATGATGGATTTGGATAAGATTTACTATGTGAAATAAATATTTGAAAAAGAAGTTAAGACAGTGACGTGAATCTGGACCAGAGGAGATAAAACAAGAAACATGCCAAAATATTTGTACTTTTATGGCCTAGGTATATTTTTAATGGAAAATAGACTTATTAACGGATCAGATGGCGCTGGTCTCATGTCAATATGATGTTTTTGGAATTTATTAAAAATCCAGGAATTTGGGACAGAAACAGTGAATTTCTGGAAATTCTATGAGGGTTTCGGATTTAGCAAAAAATATGATGTAAGGGCATTTTTGTAATACTGAAAAGGTGTGTTTTAATGTTTTAGGTCAAAAAGGTACTTTTAGAGGGGCCACAGAGCAAAAAGGTAGTGAAACGGTATCCACCACACGGTAGTAACCTCTTTACTCCGGCACTCTTATGTGTTTGATGTATGTATTTTCTTGCCATATATGTGTTTTTGTATTGTTTGCCAAATATGCATACGAGATCATGTTTGTGATGTGTCCCTAGCGCTGAGGGTGCACCGCGGTCGACCTACGTGGTGACTCAACGGAGACGGCCGATGATTCCGGTAATTCGGGTCTGGCTTAGTAAGGCGACCCAACGGTGCGAAGACGTGTTGTTGTGTGTATGTCCTGTTTGCATATTGTGGCATGTTTGGCATGTTTATCCATGTTTACATATTCATGTGGTTGCATGCATACACATATCACATATAGTGCATGAGTATTGACGGGTTACTGGGGGCCACTATTGGACCTCGGAGCTTGTGGTGACACGGGGATCGTGCCCGATAAAGGTCTTTTTGCAAAGGTAGTGATGATGGGCGGATGAAGGATAGGAGATGCCCTATCGTGTTTTGTATTTTATATTTTGGGATGTCGTACTTATTATCGGATACCGACTTGTCGGATGGATCAGAACCTAACCCTCCGGGGACTTTACTTTTTGTTGACTTTTACTTTTTACCGACGTAGTTTGTCCAAACCGATCCGTGCTCGCTACGCGTACTCTGATCTAACGTTAAATAGACTAATAATAAGGGAAATGTAATCTTTAAAAGGAATCCCTCTAACCTGCCACCCGAAAGGGCGAGACCGGTGGAGGTGTAACAGTAGACTTATTTTGGAATATTCTAAAGTGTATAATTATGGATTACATTTGAAGTTTATAATATTGTTTATCAAGTATGATTGAAATTGTTTTTTTCCACATTGGTTGTGATAGAGTATCACCGTTTGGGCAGGGAAGCCCGCCCTACCCAGTCCATTATTGCCTAGCCCGAAAATATTAGGGCTTCTATCGAGCAGAACCAAGCACCAAGCTATATTTTACTACTCAATGGAAGGACATCAGGTAGGGGTCTCGCCTTACCCAACCCAACCCATACTCATCCCCACTCGATCCGAAGCACTAAATTATATCCGTCCAATGGATATCAACGTTTGAAAAGAGAGACATTATGCACTCTTTAAAATACTACAACTTTCGGTCTTAAATATAAAACGTAGTTGATTTTTTAAGTGATTAAATAAGCTAATTAAATTACTTTAAAGTATGTATATTTATCATTTTCTCTAAACTAATTTATCTAGTTTATAAATTGATATATAATCTAATGACATACACAACATATGATATGATTAAGTAGTTATTAAACTCCTTTAATTTCTCTAAAAAAAGTTAACCGAGGTTTATATTTAGGTCCGGAAGTAGTATTTTTTATATGAGACTACAAGGAAAACAATAAGAATTCAAGTAGACGAGTAATAAGAAGATTATAAAGAAAGAAGGAGATTAAAAAGCCAAAAACGACAACCAATACCATATTCTCCTAAACAAAACGCTCACAGAATCTGTTTCCCTATGAGAATCAATTTGCAAATATACATTGCTAAATTGCTATTTTAATTAGTTGTTAACGAATATGAAAATCATTCAAAAGGACGTCCCTACCAAAAGAACAGTTTAAAAGTACAATAATATAATAACGTGCACTCATTTTCTTTGTTTGGTTCTATAAATAATGTGTATGTATGTCCATGCATGCGAGTTTAATTAGCATAAACAAATATGGCTGGGTAGATATAGCTAGACCACGTATATATGAAATACCTAATACTGTTATTCACAAACTATTAACAATATGAATTATTATAAATGTTAGTAGAATGATAATGTAATTTATTTAATTGGGCCTTTAATATTTTGTTGCTCTCTACCTTAACAGAAAGAGACACGACCGGCCAATGAGAGTTGACATAGATGGTAAGGAATCCAGGACTAGGCCTAAATGGTCATGGGTTCGATCCCCTCTGCCGTCGCTGGGACTTCTTTGGTAGGCGATCTCGTAAGTCAGTAAGTCTTTCATAGAGCCCGGCCATTCTTGGCTTCTACCAGTGATCGATGTCGAACCCTCCAAAACTTTTTCATATCAAAAAAAAAAGAAAAAGAAAGAGACACGACCAAACCAACTTGAACTAGCAAAAATAGGATTAAAAGACAAAAAGGCTGCCAAATTAATTAATAACACTTTATCACAAAATTGAAAAGAAGCATGCAGACAAAGGCACAAAAACTAATCGCAATCTTATTTATTTATTATTATTATTATTAATTATAAGAAAACCACACGATAACCTTTCACGTTAAAAACTCCTTCCTAAATCAAAGCATAGCTTATTGAGCTTTTTTTATTCATGAAATAATAAAAGCAGTAGTAGTACTCGATCTATCGTCGCTTTCTCTCTAGAGTCTTCAACTCTCAAGTCTCAGTCAGCCATCCCTCTCTTCATCAAAACAAAACCAAAAACATTAATTATTCATGTTGGGATTAATTATTATACATCATGACTTAGAAATTAACCACCTTGTGCCTATCAACACATTATAACTTTTTCTTTTCACATATGCCCACATTCTACCAAATGGGTATGTTGTATCCAATTGGTGATAACGTATGTGGTAATCTGATAGGTCTACTTGGGCGCGTGTCGGGTCTCTATACGATCAAATTCTCTTAAAAAAAACGGAAAATATTTAAACTGTTTTTATTTTAGATAACGTGTCACAATTTGAGAGGTCAATACCGTGGAGAAATCCACATGCCCTACTTATATCGCATCTATGAGTAGGGCATGCTAATTCCCTAATTTTGGGGTAAGAAACCATTTTTTATCATTTTTATATATTCTTATTTATTTGAATTAAATCTTATATGCTACACCCTAAAATATTTTTAATATCCATTATTTAAAATTAATTAATTTCTAATCCAACATTCAGAAATATTTTTTATATAACTTCAATATCTTGAAATATTTTTCCGATAACACCCAATATTTGAAATATTTTTCAACACCTAATATCTCAAACTTTTTAATTTTTAGTGCATTAAGTATTTTTTTCTTAAAAAAAACATTTCATTTGAGGACGAGCATTCCATTTTCATCTTTTGGATGAGCAAGGAATATAGATTCATATATACTCCCACCAATTATTAATATGGGACATATTTAACTAACTTGATCATATCATATATTGTGGGTATTATTAGATTACATATCAATTTATAAGTTAGACTAATTAGTTTAGAGAAAAACGATAAATTTAAATACTTTAAAGTAATTTAATTAGTTTCTTTAATCTAAAAAAAAAACTAGATTTTATATTTAGGATCGAAAGTTATAAAAAATATTTGGAGAGTTAATCTTTATTCTAAATATAAAACCTATTTTATATTTAGAACAAAGATTAACTCTCCAAATATGTTTTTTATAGTAAGTACTAGAGGGAATATGTAGTAATCCAATCGAATCAATCACCATGGCATGCTCTCAGCAACTTTCTTCTCGACGACCCTCAGAAGCACTAAATCATATCCATCCAATGCAGTGGCGGAGCCAGGATTTAAGATTTGTGGGTGCACAAAATTTTTTTTAAAGGAAAGTTGTAAATGCATTAAAAAATAAAAGAATATAAACAATAAAATAAAAACTTCAACTTAACATAGAAAAATAATAATCAAGAGTCAACTAAAATATTACAATGTAAGCGATTATAAAAGCATTTTTTAATTCTTCATTCCTTGAAAATATTGCATTATATCTTCATCATCAATTTTATCAAATATATCATGTTTAACATAAATGTGTCAAGAGTTCTTTAAGATCATACAAGGTGAGTTTGAAATGTCTACAATAGGAGAATTAAATTTCTTCTTAGGACTTCGAATCAAGTAAAAGAAGAATGAAATATTTATTTCTCAAACCAAATACCTCACGAGAACTTCTTAAGAAATATGGAATGAATCACTACAACAAAGCCGATACCCCTATGAGCTCAACAACTTTTGTAATATCCTAATTTTTATTTCTAGGATTTATTTATAATTAAGAATGAAATTATATATGATAAATTTATTTAATATATAATTTATTATCGGTGTTCTTGTTATTTTTATGACTTCTCTACTTAGTGTTTTTTTAATTTATGAGTGTATATCAAATTATTTAAAAGAAAATAGCATCAATGGGAATCGATGTTTGATGAAGGACGCAGACATAACAAAAAAAAAAAAAAAAAAAGAATGGAAAAGGGATGATTCAAATCAATGGGAAATGAAGGATGCGAGAGACATATCAAAGGAAAAAAAAACTAAGAATGGAAAAGGGACCAAATGTGTTCGAACCTTACTCAACAATTAAGATTTTTACCACTGAGCTATGAACCACACTAACATATTACAACTGAAAATATATTTTTTTTCAAAATTTTATGGGTGCACTTGCACCCAAAGAAACACATGTGGCTCCCCCAGTGATCCAATGGATATCAAAGCTTAGAAAGAAATACATCATGCACCTTTAAAATACTACTCCCTCCGGTTCTAATTATAGGACAACATTCTAATTTTTGTCAATTTTTTTTTCTAAAATACTCCATTTTATTCTTTCAAATCTGTTTGGTTTTTTGTAAGTATATATATGTAGGTGCGTAGATTCTTCTAGTCTATGAAACTTTTAGATATATATGTGTGTGTTTACATACAAATATATATAGACACACACACACACGTGTATATGTGTGTGTACATATATGTATGTATGTATATATGTGTGTGTCTATGCTCAAACACACACACACACACACACACATGTGTACATATATGTATATCTGTGTGTGTGTGTCTGTCAATATATGTGTGTGTGTGTGTGCATATATGTATGCATGTATGTGTGTGTGTACATATATAAACACACACACACACATATATCTTTGTGTGTGTGTGTGCGCGTATATATGTGTAGATATATGTACACACACATATATGTGTATAATATCTATATGTATACATAAATATACACACATAGATGTATATATAACAAGACCATTATTTCAATTAGATAGCGTGTGGAAGGAAAATTCTAGGTTGGAACAAGTATGTGGTAAGAGTTTTTTATTCACTTTTACTAATGTCATGTTAAATTTATATAAGGGCATTTTAGGAAAATAAGTAAAATTAACTAATTTAACTTCTTTTTTTAATCTCTCCAAAATCGGTTAAATATGTCTTATAATTAGGACCGGAGGGAGTACAACGTTCGATTTTAAATATAAAATCTAGTTTTTTTTAGAGATTAAAGAAGCTAATTAAATTAGTTTAAAGTATTTAAATTTATCATTTTTCTCTAAATTAATTAGTCTAACTTATAAATTAATATATAATCTAATAATACACAACATATGATATGATTAAGTAATTTATTAAGCTTATTTAATTTCTTTAAAAAAAGTCAATTCATACTTATATTTAGGTTCGGAAGTAATATTTTTTATATGAAACTACAACGAAAATAAGAAGAATACAAGTAGACGAAGAGTAAGAAGATTATAAACAAAGAAGGAGATTAATATATAAAACCAAAAACGACAACCAATAACCATAGTCACCTAATCAGATGCATGACTTTGCAGACACGCTCACAGAATCTGTTTCCCTTCAAATTAAACTCAATATTTTCAAATGAAATGGTACAATTTGTCTTTTTAACCCAAATTCAATTTGCAGGTATACATTGCTAAATTGCTATTTTAATTAGTCGTTAACGAATATGAAAATCATTCTAAGGGACGTCCCTACCGAAAGAACAGTTCTAAAGGTACAACGCAATGTTCACTCATTTTCTTTGTTTGGTTCTGTAAATAATGTGTATGCATGTTCATGCTTGCGTGTTTAGCTTAAGTAAATATGGCTGGGTATGTAGATCGATATAGACCAAGTATATATGAAATACCTAATATTTAACAATATGAATTATTATAAATGTTACCATTATGATAGTGTAGTTTATTTAATTGGGCCTTTAGTATTTTGTTGCTCTCTACCGGAACAGAAAGATCGAGACACGACCAAACACCAACTTGAACTAGCAAATATTGGATTGAAAGACAAAAAGGCTGCCAAATTAATTAATTAATTAATTATCACAAAATTGAAAGCATGCATGCATCAGCCATAGGCACAATGAGTAATGAACCACATAATAACCTTTCACGTTGAAACTCCTTTGTACAATTGTGGGACCACCAGAAAATATTTTTAGTCTGAATAAAAAGATAAATATATTGAATTATTTACTAAATAGTATCACATAATATTGAAAATATAAATAAATAATAACCGAGAATTATATATCAAAACAAAATATAATTAAGATGATACTAATTTTTTCAGTAAGTATCTCAAACAATAATTTTACTTTTCTCTCACAAAAACAACGATAAGTAATGAACCAAACATTATCCTTATAAAGAAAATAAGAGATTAGTTGGGGCCAAATTATTGATTAAAATAAAATATCATTTAATAAATACATATATATACTAACAAATTTTGGTCAACAGGTGATTCCACCACCACCTTCATAAATCATATTAAAGTTACCCGGTCATCAGGTGATTCCACCACCACTTCATAAATCATATTAAAGCATAACTATAATGTATTGAGCTTTTTTATTCATGAAAAAATAATAGCAGTAGTGGTACTCGTCGTTTTCTCTCTGAAGTCTTCAACTCTCAAGTGTCATCAGCCATCTCTCTCTTACGTACATTTTCCTTCACTCACCACCTCTTTTCATCTTCAATCATCAAAACAAAACAAAAACATTAATTATTAACGTTAAGATTAATAACTTTGTTTATCTTTTTACGTATGCCCACATTCTATGAAGTGGGTATTGTGGTAGTCTAATTGGTGATAAGGGATGGGGTAATCTGATAGGTGTATATACTTTGGGTGCGTGTCGGGTCACTATACGATCAAATTCTTTGTTGAAAAAAAATGGAAGATATAAAAATTGGTTTTATTTCTGTACATGTAGGTAACGTGTCCCAATTTGAGAGGTTGGATGAAATTCCGCATGACCTGCATGCTAATTCCCCAATTTTGGGGTAAGGGACCATTTTATATATATTTGTTTTCTTATTTATTTATATTAAATTATATATCCTGATATATTTTTGGCATTTACTATCTCAAATTAATTATTTCAAATCCAACATTCATAAATATTTTTCATGTAATGTCAGTTTCAGACCCCAATATCTGAAATATTTTTTTAGCACCTTGTATCTCAAATTAATTACTTTTTAGTGTATGTTGTTTTTTTTTTTTGAAAACAAATTAAAAAAATCACTGGGAATGAGCAAGAAATGTGGATTCGAATGTACTCACTCCAATTTTTAATATAGAACATATTTACCTGATTTAATTAGATTAAAGTAGTTACTATGACATACATTGTCTAAAATACCTTAATCATTTTCCTTAATTCCCTTTAGAGATAAGGGTCTTAAATGCCATGAAAGTTTTCGCTTAGGAGCACTGGTAAGACGGAAGTTTTTTTTGGACAAAAAATGCACGGAAGTTCACAAAACGTAGCAATTTTAACCCTCCGTTAATTTTGACCATTAAGTTTAACTAAGTGCACACGTGGCATGCCACCTCATCACACGTGGCATGCCACCTCATCAATCAAAAGTATCATTTTTGCCTCGGAAGTTTTCACTGAGGAGCAATTTTGCCCCAGAAGTTTACAAAACGTAGCAATTTTACCATTTTGTCCCCCAATATTAAATTTTACTATTAAATCGGTCAAAAACCACACATGTTATGCCTTGAAAAGGTCAAACTTGGAGTCGAGAGAAGGAGATCGTTGAGATATTAGCTCAGCTGAGGCGGCCGAATTTATGAAGCCAACCTGGTGAAAGGACCGAAAGGTCGGACTTCAAAACCCAGAGGAAGCATCAATTATGATCTAAGCAAATGAAACACAAAACGAGAAATGAATTGTTCCAAAAATTGGTTCAGTAAAACAAATCAATAGTGATAATATTTACGTTTGTATAGACTGATCATTTGCTTAGATCATAAGTGATGCTTCCTCTGGGTTTTTCAACAGACCTTTCAATCCCTTTGATCAATTCGGTTTCACAAATTCTAGCCGCATTGAGCTCAATATCTCAAGGATCTCATTCTCTAACTCCAAGTTTGACCTTTTCAAGGCATGGCATGTGTGGTCTTTGACTGATTTAATAGTAAAATTTAATATTGGGGAACAGAAGGGAAAAATTGCTACATTTTGTAAACTTTCGGGGCAAAATTGCTCCTCAGAGAAAACTTCCAGAGAAAAAATGCTCCTCAGTGAAAACTTTCGGAGCAAAATTGCTCCTTAGTGAAAACTTCCGGGGCAAAAATGATATTTAACTAATTTGATTGATGAGGTGGCATGCCACGTACGCACTCGTTAAACTTAACGGTCAAAATTAACGGAGGGCAAAATTGCTACGTTTTGTGAACTTCCGTAGCATTTTTGGTCAAAAAAACTTTCGCCTTTCTTTCTTGAGCGAAAACTTTCATGGCATTTAAGACCCTTATCCTCTTTATTATTTGATTATTGTTAAGGGAGTATCAATAAAGGTAAATTATAAATAAAAAAATTGACAAATATAAAAAAATATACTTTGTATTTAAGACTAAGATTAACTCTCCAAATTATATTTTTTAGCAATGCATGTAGGGAATATGTAGTAACCACGTCCCATGCTGATTGAATCAATTAGCAAGGCATACTCCTCTCCCTAACCACACCGTTTCACGGTGCATCCATCACATTCCCATCTTGCTGCTCAGGGCGGCATCCACCACTTGCCCATCTTTTTTTTATTAATTTGAGTTAAGTATCAATTTTGCCCTACAAATTTTTTTGGAGCAATGTTTCCTTAGAAGTCTAAAAACGTAGTAATATTGTCCCTCTGTTAATAGCCCTAACGGTTAAATGTTAGTTGACCCGATTATACTGACGTGGATTGTCTATGTGGCATCTTTCTCACTTTTTTAAGTAGTAATTTTGCCCCAAAAGTACACTATTATGAGCAATTTTGCCATGAAAGTTTTTTTTGTCTCAATGTTGCCCCAGAAGTCTGAAAACGTATGATATAATTAAATAACTTATTTAGTTTTCTTAATCTCTCCAAAAAACGTCAATCTGGTCTTATAATTAGGACCGCATGTACTATGATTAAGTAACTTATTTAGTTTTCTTAATTTCTTTAAAAAAAATTAACCCAGTCTTATAATTATAATCATGACAGGAGGGAGTAGGGGTGGCAATTTTTTTTTTAAAAAAAGTAAATTTAGCCTACTCTTTCTTCCCCTATAGCATCCTCCTTCGTAGGCATTCCCCAATCAAACAATAATCACTCGCCTGCAGAATTTGTTTAGAAAAAATGTTTTGAACAAATCAAAAAAAAAAAAAAGAATGAATTTGTCCGAATAGAAGATCAAACGAGTACGTCGCTGGCAGTTCAAACGAATTTTTCCAAACAATAATCACTCGTCTGTGGAATTATATACGCAAATGATTAATGAACCTCTCATGCATTGTAAGCAGAGATGACTGAGAGAATAAAACTTACAAAAAGTGTCAAATAATATTAATTAGAGCTGTTAACGAAGAGGCAGCATTGCTATCTTTTTAGACGTTCGGGATAATATTGAGAACAAAAAAATATTTCAAGGCAAATTTTCTACTAACCCAAAAAAAAGTGAGAAATATACCATGTAGACAATGCACGTCAACATAATCGGGTCAACTAATGTTTGACCGTTAGGGTTGTTAACGGAGGGCAACATTGCTACGTTTTTAGACTTTTGAGGCAACATTGCTCTAAAAAACTTCTAGGGCAACATTGCTATGCATGTACTTCAAGAGCAAAATTGATACGGAACCCTATTAATTTTATTGTTTATTTTGGTTAAATTCAACACTCTAAAGTAGCTTTTAGTATTACCCAGTATTCTAAATTAAGTGATTTTTAATACACCAATCATCCTAAGTATTTTTCAATAATATTTATTATCTTAAATTAATTTATTTTTAGTACATTTATCACTCTAAAGTATTTTTCTAGTAGCACACAATTAATTGATTTTTAGTGCACTTAACACTTTGAAGTAATTTTTTTAAAAGGTTAAGTAGCAATTTTGCCGGAAGTACACCTCAAGAGTAATGTTGCCCTGAAAGTTTTTTTGAGCTCAATTTTGCCCTAGAAGTTTAAAAATATAGCAATGTTGCTCTCCACTAACGGTGAGATTGACGGAATGAGCACACTCGAGTGTGCACGATCATTTTTTTTTTTTTTGTTGCAATGTGCACACTCGAGTGTGCTAACTCCATCAGTCTCACCGTTAGTAGAGAGCAACATTGCTACGTTTTTAGACTTTCGGGGCAAAATTGAGCCCAAAAAAACTTCCAAGGAAACATTGCTCCTGGACGTGTACTTTCGGGGCAAAATTGTTACTTAACCCTTTTTTTAATAACACTCAATATCTTAAATTAATTTTTTTTTTATGTGTAGGGTACTCTAAAGCATTTCTAGTAGCATTAGTGTCATAAATTAATTAATTTTTAAGTTATAAACATGCTTGAATTCCAAAGGTTAAAAAAGGGAGAATTTTAGATAAATACCATATGAAATTCCAAAACCATTAAAGGTTTGTTAATATTTGTAAAAGATATAAAGGTGAAAGGGATCACATTGTAATTTTAAAACATTAAGGAATTTACCATTATACCCTCTCCTCCTCTTTCTCTCCCCTCACCCCTTCCTCTTCCCCCAACGTCATCTCGTCTCTATCTTTGTCTCTCCCCACGGAGGAGGCGAGAATCATGGTGGAGCAAAGTTGGAAATAGAGTAAAGTGAAAATGGTGGAAGAGACTAGTTTTTGTCGAGGGAAAATCTTGTGAAACCCATTATTGAACTTGTAAATCCCATTGCGAATTTTGTGAAATGCCACATTTATGTTCATCTTCTTCTTCCTCAACCTCCTTTTTCTTGGTCATATTATTGCTTTCGTGAAAATCATTAAAAATCTTGTGAAACCCATTATTATTCTTGTAAATCACATTATGAATCTTGTGAGAGTCCAAAAATGCTGGAAAATTCACAATTGTCGGAAAACTCATGAATTCGTCAGAAATAGTAGAATTTCGTTGGAAACTGAAAAAGCTCGGTGGAAACTAGTTTATTCTACCATTTTCACTTTACTCTACCTCTACCTTCGCTTCATCGTCGTCGTCGTCTTCACTTCAAGAGAGAGAGAGAGAGAGAGAGAGAGAGAGAGAGGGGACATAGGAAGGGGTGGAGGGAGGGGGAGGGCTAGGGGTGGCCACCCTAAATTATAGAAAAGGACCCAAATTTTTAAGAAATTGCATTTAGCCATTAAATTTTTTTTTAATATTTTCACTTTTTAGTCCCTATTAAAAGTTTTGCGGAGGGACTAAAATGAACATCTTGAAATGTTTATAGGTCTTAGATGCAATTTCATAAATACCTAGGTTCTATTCTATAATTTTCGCCCCCTGTAATTATAATTCCTAGCTCTGCCCCTAGACATAGGGAAGATAGGGTGAGAAGAGAGAAAGAGGAAGAGAGAGTTAGGAGAGAAAAAGAATGTGAGTAACATTTTAGTAAAAATATTTAAATTTCATAATCTCAGTTTCCTTCCAATAACCTCTGTGTCTTTTTAATTTTTTAACAAATATTTTGAGGTTTTAGAATTTTATATGGTTTTTGAATGACATTTCAAAAAAAAAAAAAAAAAAATGCTTCATCTTTTTTAAGGAAAAAACAAACATAGAAAAGTAAACGATGACATTCAAAAATAGTGGCTCCCCTGTTATTGCTAACTTCACCCGGCAATGAACAGTACTCCTACTAAATATAAAATAGGATTGGTTTTTTTTTTTTTTTAAGAGATTAAGAAAATTAAATAATTTACTTAATCATATCATATGTTATATTATTATATTATATATGAGTTTATAAGTTAGACATAATAATTTTTTAAAAATAACAAATATAAATTTTAAAATATTTTAATTAACTTTCTAAATATTTAATATAAAAAGTAAAATGTTTTACTTTATCCTAAGGAGACAACAAGTTGCTCGCTACTTTGGGACCTGAGAGGCAGCACGGCTCTCACCCTGGATATATTATATGGAGTCAATTTCCTTACTCATCTTTTTGGATGAGATAGGACATCTGAACTGTTTACATAAGATCTGTTGCACAATATTGATTTCATCCAACCTCTCAAATTGTGACACGTCATCTACATGCCCAGAAACAAGAACTGTTTATCTTCCTTCTTTAAAAAAAAAAAATTAAGACTTTGATCGTATAGAGACACGACACCTATCAAGACGACCACATCCCCACTTGATAAAATGTACATATGTGAGAAAATAAAGACATACGCCACCTAAGCTATAAAGGGAAATGGTTTTTCTGAGGACGAGCGCCTGACTGTCTAGATTTTGGAGGATCCGGATTTATTTTCCTTTTGAAAGAAAAAAAATTTATATATAATAATCAATATCTTGAAGTAACTTTTTAGTGTCATCCACTACCTTGAAATAATTTTCAAGACTATGAAAATTTTCAATCCCAGTTAGTATCTGGAGCATCTTTTTTTTGTCACAATCAATATCCTAAAATATTTTTTTAAGGTATATTGATGTATCTTTTTAGTATCAGTTAGTACCTTAAAATAATTTTTCAAGATGATGAAGAATTTTTCAGTACCAATCAGTACCTAAAGTATCTTTTTAGTATCATTCAATACCTTGAAATATTTTTCCAGGGTACTTAAAAATATTTTAGGATCTTGAAAAATTATTTTAGTGTGCTGACTAATACTTTCAAAATATCTTAAAAAAATATTTTAGCAGATCGACCGATACTAAAAAAGATACTCTAGGTATTGACAATTTCTTCATGATCTTTAAAAATTATTTTAGGATTTTGAAAAATTATTTCAGGATAATAATTGTTATTAAAAAAAATTTATACAAAAAAATAAGAGAAGAAATCTAGGCCGTCCAGGATCTCATCGCAAAACTACACATGCTCTCTTTGCTCTATATAATATAAGTCGTTTTTAAAAGAATAGTTTGGTCCACAATATAAGTCACTTGAAGAGTAATTAATATTTTTTTGTTATTTTTGTCAATACAATTAATGTTTAAATATAGGGAAAATTATAATAAAGGACCTAAAAAAATAATATTTATTAAGAAGGACCATAAAAATGGTAATTATTTTGAAAGACCAAAAATTAAAAAATTAAAATAGAAAGACTAAATTGTCTTTGGCTAGATTTCCTATATTATATCTAATTAAATCAATCTGAAGTGATTGATTGAAAATGATAAATAGAGATCAAATCAATCCGGAATATGTAAGTTAGAGTCTCTACTGGTAATTTTTCATCTCTCCGTGGAGGAACCATATGTTATTCCGTTAACAAAGATCTCCTGTGCCTCCTCCCCCCGTGTTCTATGAATTTATGAATTTTTATGAATTTATCTCTTTTCAAGACTCGGCGAAGAACGGTAAACGAAGACTTGGAATTGTAAAAGGAAAATGCTTTTTTTTTTCTTACCTTTACGCAAAAATTGTAGAACCAAGGGCAATTTAGTCTTTTTGTTTTAATGTTTTAAGTTTTGGTCTTTCAAAATAATTACCATTTTTATGGTCATTCTTAATAAATATTATTTTTCTTAGGTCCTTTATTATAATTTTCCTTTAAATATAACTCATTGTATCTCTTATTTAAGACCTCAAAGAGTAAAATTATAAATTTTATTCAATTTAAAATAAATTTAATAAATTAACTACCCTTTCTTATTTATGATGAATTAATTAAAAAGATTTATATGGTGGAGGGGAGGTAATGTTTTTAAGGTGGAGCAGGAATATGGGGCCCTGTGTTCTCGGTTCCGACCAACTGCGACGTTTTCGCTCCTCCAATTCCCACCGCCATGTCCATATGTTCTCTAGCTCCCCCAAATAGTGATTCCCGCCGCCGTCAAAACTGAGCTTGACAACTCTGCGTCGACATAAGAATGGTGGAGGAGACAGGTCATAGCAATGGCAGTAGCCTTTGAAGAGGCACCATGCTTGCTCTGTGTGTTCGAAATCTCAACGCAGCATTACATTCCCATTTAGAATTGGGCTTTGTGGAAGGCACGCAAGTTCTTGGAACGACATTTGGTGGTAATGGCATGCAAATGGTGGTCAAAGCAGAATCTTAGCATGCAGATCAAAACCCTTAAACTTTTTTAGTTTGAAAAAGATGGTTTTTTTTAGAAATGGGGTTAGACTCACCCACAATCCGCAGAGTACTTAAAAAAGATGGTTTTGATGTCATTTTAATGGGGTTTGTTGACTGATGGATCCATAATGCTAAAGGTTAAACCGCCTGTACGGTACTAAATTTCATTTTCAAGCCTTTCACAATCATATATAATAATAGTGCCAAATCAGATGACAAAATCATTAATTTCCGCAAACACCGTTGCTAATGTAGAGGGAAATCTTATGAGCCCCACAAGCATAAAGTAACATACCGTTCATATAAATTAATGGTTTTGTTACTTTCGCTCTATTTCAAAAATCTCATATCGATTTTTGTATCTACTAAAATTTTATGGTGTCAAGGGCAAATTTTTTTAAAATATTATGATTACTTTTGCACCATAACCCCTTTTTTCAAACCCAGATTCAATTTGCTAAGATACATCGCTAAATTGCTATGTTAATTCATTATTAATGAATATGAGAATCATTCAAAGGCGTGTCTCTACAAAAAGAACAGTTTAAAAGGCACCATGTATAATTGAATTTTATATTTAAATAACGTTCACCCTATTTTTGTTTGGGTTAAAGGCCATTTTTGCCATGGAAATTTCAAATGGGCGTCCAAAGACCCGAAAGTTTTTAAGTAGTCAAATAGGAAGTATGAAAAATGTAGCAAATTTGTCCCTCCGTTAATTTTGACTGTTATGTGCCACCTCATCACAGGTGGCATGCCACCTCATCACACGTGTCATGCCACCTCATCAATCGAAAGTATCATTTTTGCACTTGTAAGTTTTCGTTGAGGAGCAATTTTGCCTGGAAGTTTTCATTGAGGAGCAATTTTTGCCCAGGAAGTTTACAAAAGTAACAATTTTGCCCTTCTTTCTCCCAATATTAAATTTGACTATTAGATCGGTCAAAAACCACACATGTCATGCCTTGAAAAGGTCGAACTTGGAGTCGGAGAAGGATATCTTTGACATGTTGAGCTCAAGGCGCGCGAGAATTTGTGAAGCCGAGTCCGGTCACGGGGACTAGATGGGAAATCGGGCGGCCGTTTAAGCCCGGCCTTATGGCTCGGCTTGAAAAAATAAAGAGAAATTTGAAATTGGCCGCAGGCCGAGAACTATCGGCCACCTACGATTTGTATAGATTGATCATTTCTTAGATCATAAGTGATGCTTCTTGTGACCGAACTTCATAAATTAAATTCTTTGAGCTCAACATCTCAAGGATCTCCTTCTCGACTCCAAGTTCGACCTTTTGAAGGCATGACGTGTGTGTCTTTGACCGATTTAGAAGGGTAAAATTGATACATTTTGTAAACTTCGATCCGAGGGTAAAATTGCTCCTTAGTAAAAACTTCGGGGGGCAAAATTGCTCTCATTGGAAACTTCAGGGGCAAAAATGATACTCAACTCTTATTGGTTGATGAGGTGGCATGCCAAGTGTCATGAGGTGGCATGCCACGTGGACGCTTAGTCAAACTTAACGGTCAAAATTAACGGATGGGCAAATTTGCTACCTTTTTCATACTTAAGGGCAAATTTGGTACCTTTTTCATACTTCGGGCAAATTTGGTACCCAAAAAACTTCCGTCTTTAACATTTCTCCATTAGCAAAACTTAGTGGCAAATTTGATATTTAACCCTTTTTGTTTGGTCCCATAAATATGATGCTTATGCATGCATGCATGCCTGTTTATCTTTAATAAATATGACTGGGTAAATATAGACCTTGTATATATGAATTAACTAATATTTCTACTAGTACTTACTATTAAACATATTTACTTAATTTGATTAGATTAATGAAGTTAGTTAGTTAATATATAACATATAGTTAAGTTAGTTAATATGACATGTATTTTCTATAGTTAAGTAGTTAATATGACATGTATTTTCTAAAACACCCTAGTTATTTTCCTGAATTCTTCACCTCCTTGATTATTGTTGAGAGAACATTAATAGAGGTAAATTAAAAAATTAATAAATATGAAAAATATGTCTTATATTTAGAATCAAAATACACTTTAAATATATTTTATATTAAATATAAGAGTGAGTACTATTATTCATAAATTATAAATATAGGCTAAGGGGCAAAAAGCTGTCAAATTAATTTATGACACACTATCACAAAATTCAGCCATACGATCAAAAGCAGATCGCATACTTTTTTATTATTATTATTATTATTGGTTGGGTTTTCTCATTTTCTTTTCATAATTTTATGTCCATAATTATATTAAAAAAATGGTTCAATGTTTTATAAAATTATTATTATAAATAAATAAATTTAAACGCTTAAATATATATAATCTATAAGGTTCATAACTGTAACACAGAAAAAATAAATAGATTTTAATTTATAAAAATAAAATAATAGTATTAGTAATAATAATAATTTTAAAATATATTAAATCTAAACTATCCATTTTATCATTTGAGAGTGGAGATAGGATTATGAGAAGATGAGAAAGAGGAAAGAGAGTATCCTCTTCCAAAAAAAACCACGTACGGTTAAAAACTCCTTCCTAAATCAAAGCAAAGCTATGATTTACTGCTTTTGTTTAGATTCATGTTCGTAAAAGTGATTTTTGCCCAAGTGGTATATTTTATAAATTGAAGTTGAGGTAAAAATCAATTATGTATATGTACTAATTCATACGCTTTCATTAAAAATTCAGCTTGAATATCCATTTAACTTTTGTAACCCTAAAAGCTTCAAAATGTGGGTTTAAATATGGGGAAAAAAAAATCATTTGACCCCAATTCCAATTCAAACATAGTATTTCCTCTAGTCATTATATTATTATAAGTAGCCAACTACTTATTCTCGTATGTCACTAAAAACAGGGACGGACCTACATGGTGGGTTAGAGGTGGCCCCGCCCCTAAAATTACATAATTTAACCCAAAAATTTAGAAAATTATATTTAGGCCTCATAAAATTTTCAATATTTTCACTTTAGTTCCTATTAAAAGTTTTATAGAGAGACTAAAATGAAAATATTAAAAATTTTATAGGGCTTGATTTAATTTTATAAACACCCGAGTTTATTCTATAAATTTCGCCCCCTAAATTTCAATTCTTGATTTCGTACGTCCCTAACTAAAAACAATTAATAACATTAACTTTATTATAAAATTCAAGTGATTTCCAATATAACTCTTATTAACTATACTAAACTCCAATATAATATTATATTAATAATATTATACTATTATCTCTCTAATTGTCATTGTTTTTTTTTTTTTTTTTTTTTTTTTTTTTTTTGGTCAAAGCTCATTGTCATTGTAAAATACAAGCAAACATGTAAAAATATTTAATGCTCCTTGAAAACTAGTAAGTGAGTTATAAAAATGATATATAAAAAAATACTTATTGTTAGTTGATGATTTATACTAATTATACTAATAAGTAGCACATAGAGTAATAATTAGGGATAAGGGTCTTATTTGCCCCGGAAGTTTTCGTTTAGGAGCACTTAACACCCGGAAGTTTTCTTTGGAGCAAAATTACCCCGAAAGTTAACAAAATGGAGCAATTTTGCCCCGGAAGTTTTTTTAAGAGCAATTTTTCCCTAGAAGTTTGTTTTTGAAGCAATTTTGCCCTAAAATTTACAAATCAGAGCAACAATTTAACAGCCAAGATTAATGGAAGGGCAAGATTGCTACGTTTTTAAACTTCCGGGTGCTGAGTGCTCCAAAAAAAACTTCTGGGTGCTGAATGCTCCTGATCGAAAACTTCCATAACAAATAAGACCTTTATCCCATAATAATTACGTTCGAATTAGCCTTTGGGCTTTTAAACTGGCTGTCGAAATTAAAAAAAAAAAAAGCCAAATAAGCCATAGCTTGAGATGATTTTTTTCTTCTCCTTTTAACCAGACTTAAGATTCAATAGCAACATCATAGAAGGGGCGACTGTACAACAAGAAAACTATTGAGAAATAGGGGAGGCCACTCTAGTGATACAGATTTTAGAACCATACAAAGAGGGGAATATTTAAGGAGGTTAGGCTTTAACCATACATCTATAAGTCTCTTGCCCCATCATAATGATTAATTATAACTTTTTTCGCTTCTTAATATAAGATTTTTACCCAATTTAATAAGATTAAGGAAGTTAGTTAAGTTAAATAATATAACATGCATTTTTTAAAATATCTTAATCATATTTCTTAATTCCACCATCTCTGATCTATCTTATTTTGTTATTGTTGAAAAAGTATTAATAGGAATAAATCAGAAAAAGATTAACAAGTTAATGTGCGAGGGAGTAGCTAGCTTCTTCTTTATATATGTGTCTCTGTTATAACTTGAGTTTCATCATCTACCTATAAGCTCTGTCATAATAGCTAGCTCTGGATTCTCTCTCCTTTCCATTATTCCTGGCACACACTTCTATAAAAGCCTCCCAAGCTTCTACAATCCCATAGCTGAGTTTCTCGTCATAAACTTGTAGATCAGGGTCCCTTCTCTCCCACTATTATTCCTTAGAAAAACAAATTTACAAAAGCCTTCCAATTATGTAACTGTCGCCTTCCACACCCCCCCCCCCCCAAAAAAAAAAAAAAAAAAAAAAAAAAAAAAAAATTACTGGTTTTAATCCTCGAATTTGAGAAATACTTGTTGGGCATATTGATTATCTGCATTATCTACCGTTTTATATAGAAAAAGAAGAATGGCAGGATCAGAGATGGGGACGCCGATGGCAGTGTCGTCACCGGCGATACCGGGGACTCCGGCGCCGCTGTTCACGTCGCTGCATGTGGACTCTGTGTCGTACGAGAGGTGTAAGTGTTTGCCAACGAAGGGCCACACCTGCTTCACTGATCTCTCTGTCCCCACTCTCGCTGTGTCCCTCACCCGCAAGGTATGTCTCTGCAATTTCTTTCCCCTCAATTTCGTTTCTCTATATCCATATATATATATATATATATATATATATAATCTTTTCTAACAAACTGTGAACATCAATAAATTTCATTACATAAACACACTTAAAAATGTTAATTTTGTTATTTTTATGCCCACTTATATCGTATATTTTAATATCAATAATAACATTATATATTGATAAAATGGCTTGTTATAAATTCATTTATAATTTATATATATTAATATTATACAACATTATTGATTTATGCTATTATCTTGAGTAAAATACATCAACATCACTTCTATTTTTTCTAGATTACCTTATATTTTGAAATGGATCTCCTTCAAAATCTAAACATATTCGTTGCATAATAAATCTTACTTTTAGTTTAAATGTTCAACTTCTATCCACTCAATTCACTATTAGATCATAACATTGACCTATTATTCTGATCAAAATACTTCTCCTTAACATAATTAATACTTAACAATCATTTAATCAGTATCTTTATTAAAATAAAAAATTATTTTAATATTAAAATTTTTGTTGTACTTATGACATATTATAAATTTAATATTTTAACTTTTACAAATTTGTTATTAACCTTGTTTATCCATTTTTTGTTTCTAATCTCAATTTATTTATTAAAATTTACTTATGACATAATATTTTAAATTATAAACCTGTTTTGAAAAATATATTTAATTTATTTTTTAGATTTTTTAGATCTATTAATATATTATAATTCAAAATTTTTAAATATATTTGATTGGACATATATTTTTTTTAAAAAAAAGTTACTCAAATTTCCAATCAAGTTGTTCATATTTTTCACATAAAAAATTATTTTTTAATCTAAATTTAGACAATATTAAATATATCATAGATAAGTATTAATGATAAAAGATAAATTTTTCTTATATAAAATTATAAAAAATATGAAATATATAATTAATTAATTTAATTTTTTTTAAAAAAATTAGTAAAAGTATGAAATAGATCATTAATAAATGTTAATGTTAAAAGATAAATTTCAGATTTGGTATAAGGGTAAATGATTTCTTGAGTCACTAGAGATAGAGTTATCTAGTGACCCCAAAACTACATCATTTTGAATTAATGAATGGTATTTCTATAATTTTGTTTATTTTTACTCATATAAATTTTACCAAAACACCATTAATTAATTCACCTAAAATTACTAACAAACCCTTTAATCCTTTATTAATTCAAAACGACGTAGTTTTAGGGTCACTGGAGATAACTCTATCTCCAGTGACTGGAGAAATACTTTTCCCGGATATAATAGGGGTAAATTAGTAAATAACATTTATCCTAATATAGTTTTAATTAAAAAATCTACTTGAGATATTTTTATAATGTTCTAATTTTGAACTAGAATGTATTTTTAAAAATTAAATGAGAGGTTTATATAATTAAAACATAACACAGGGTAGTAGATATTTTATTAGTGTTTTACTACATCAGGGGAAAAATATTTCTCCAGTTATTGGGGAATTACGTCATTTTGCATTAAGGAATGGTGTGTTTGTAATTTTAGGAAAATTAATAAAGAGTGCACAATTACTTAAACACCCTTCATTAATCCAAAATTATATAGTTTTGAGGGTCACTGGAGATTATTTATCTCCAATGACAAAGAAATCTTTTACCCATATATCACTTCTTTAACAACAACCATCTATCAATTTTCATCTTTCCCTCAACCCATCTTCTTCCACCCTTCACGGTCTTCCCTTCCCTCCCTAAAATTCGAGAGAGGATTTTTTCATAATCCTTTTTCTCCTTTTATTCTCCTTAGCCCATCTTGATCATTGATTGAAAAGAGAGAGAGATGTTAAAGTAGTTTTATAATTGATTGGATGAATATGATTTAAAGATGATGAGGGATAAAGAGAAAAAGAAAATGAGAGAAACCCAACCCCTAAAATTCCTTTCCGACTCAAATCTATTTGGGC
The DNA here is from genome assembly GCA_019022655.1 of Acacia acuminata. Lineage (NCBI taxonomy): Eukaryota > Viridiplantae > Streptophyta > Magnoliopsida > Fabales > Fabaceae > Acacia > Acacia acuminata. Next base: position 1,540,511 of record JAFJYI010000123.1, read on the forward strand.
TGTTAATTCTCTCAATAGTTCAATAGTACAACTGTCAAATCATTGTTAGTTATTTTTTTATACGATCACCACCCGAAAAAATAAATAATTTAACTAAGAATTTAAATTCAAATGCAAGCAAACACTAACAGTGAAGTCGGGGAATTGACAGATCGGAGCAGAGTTCGTGGGCACCTTCTTACTGATGTTCGTGGCATCGGCAGGACCCATCGTCAACCAGAAATACAACGGAGCTGAGAGCTTGCTGGGCAACGCAGCATGTTCCGGCTTAGGTGTGATGATGGTGATCCTCTCCACCGGCCACATCTCCGGCGCTCACCTCAACCCTTCCGTCAGCATCGCCTTCGCCACCTTCCGCCACTTCCCATGGATCCACGTCCCCGCCTACATCGCCGCTCAGGTCTCCGCCTCCATCTCAGCCTCCTTCGCCCTCAAGGCCATCTTCCATCCGTACATGTCCGGCGGCGTTACCATTCCTTCAGAGACTACGACCGTCGTCCAGGCTTTCGCGCTTGAGTTCATAGTCACTTTCATTCTCCTCTTCGTCGTCACTGCCGTTGCCACTGATACTCGTGCTGTAAGTTCTACTTTCCACGGCTTCTTTACCATACTTTTCTTTGGTTGATTAGGTAATTACTCCCTCCTGTCGTTATCTGCAGAATTTTGATATTAATCTTAAATATAAGATATAGTTTTCATATTTACCAATCTTTTTTTTATTTATCAATGATGTTCCTTCAACAATAATTAAGGAGGACGGTAAATGAGGGAATTAAAGAAAATGATTATGGTGTTTTGAAAAATACATATCATATTAACTAATTTAACTAATGTTCTTAATCAAATCAAATTAAATTTAGTAACAGGAGGGAGTAATAACTTGAAGTGTTTGATGGTGGCAGGTTGGGGAATTGGCTGGGATTGCTGTTGGGGCCACAGTTTTGCTCAACAGTCTCATTGCTGGGTCAGCACCTTCTTCCTACTTTTGATTTTGTTACAATGTTTAGTCATTAAGACAAATAGAAGGACAATGTGATTACGTTGGCGTATGTTTGTTTGTACAATATGGTACAGGCTGGCAACTGGTGCCTCGATGAACCCGGTTCGCACATTGGGTCCAGCCGTGGCCGCAGGAAACTATAAGCACGTGTGGATATATCTGATTGCGCCCACCCTCGGAGCTCTGGCCGGTGCTGGTGTTTATACTCTCGTCAAGCTCCGTGACCACGAGGCTGAGCCACCACGCCAGGTTCGGAGCTTCCTTCGCTAGCCAGCCACGCTGCTTCATATATAAAAATAAATAAGGCGGCGGGAAAGCTTGTGTTTGTATGATGTATGTTTCTCAGATGGATGTGTGTGTTTGTTGCTGTCTGTAGCTTCGAGCTTGCTTGGTTCGTGTTTTTGTGTTTTGGTTTGATGGATTTGATTGTCTTAATTTATCCTGGAATGTTGTGAACCACAAGTACTGATGACCCTGCTTTAAAACTATGGGTTTAACGTTCTTGTTTTTATTGTAGAATTTTTTTTCCTGTTACACTCATATAAAAGTGAGTGAGTTCTATTATAGGGAGAAAATAGAAAAAATATTAATAGAATTCACTTATTTTCATGTGAGTGTGGCGGAAAAAAAAAATTTACAGTAAAAGCGGAAACATTAGACTTATAATGTGTATATGTTTAAAATTGTATTGCTATGGTGTGCAATTCCTGCTCTAGTTTGGTCGTGATTAATTTGGTGATTCTTTGTTATTTATTTATGATTCTCTGTCAATCAATGCATGCATTTCTAACGCGGGAAGTAATGTTTTAAACTTACGGAATCTCTATTTATTTATCAATAATTGGCTTCATTTTTTGGGAAAATCTCTTTAAAGTTCTAAGAGATCAAGAAAATGTCAAAAAAGTCTCACAGAAAATTCTGATATTAATTCTGATGTTAAAAATGTCTCAAAGAGTTGTTAAAACTCACAAATGGAGTTGTTAATCACCTACTGAATAAAATAAAATGTATTACATCTTCTATGCTGCAACCTACATTGAAATTTCAGAATTTGAAACCTTGTTGCTGCACTATATCACCTCGTACAGGGATGCCAATTACCAAACAGGAATTTAGGCACTAGTTCTTGCCTATCGAGAATAATTGTATCATGTAGACATTAGATGCTTTTCTCTAGAGCAACATCATGGATTCTTGTGATATAGATAAGCTTAGAAGATTTGAGAACATTAATGAGTTTGAAGATAATAATGATGATCATAGAGAATATGAAACGGAAGGGCCAACTCCAGACGCTACTAAACTAATGGAAGAAATAAGGAATACTATTAGAGATCAATTGTTAGATAGAGGTCGATTGCGTTGTTAGCTTTTAGTAACTTGTAGTAGAATGAATATTATTTCTATTTTTGGAATATGGTACAACATGACTTTTTTATTTATTTAATGCATTGATTATAATATAGTAGTTGACAATTTTGAGTGAAAATTACTATTCATTAGTGATAATGAAGTTTTAAGTTATCTTACATTATTGTATTCCATTTAATTTTTGTATGATGAAATTATGATAATTACTTATCTCCCATTAATAAATTTTTTAAAAATGCTAAAAATTATTTTAAATTAAACTTTCTACTCAAGGTTGAACTCAAAATTGTTTTTAAGAATATAAATAAAGAGACCCACTAATATATAAGCATGGTAAGTAGAAAATAATGGTAGATATAATAGTGTGACCTCCATATCACAGTGGAGCGACTAACTTTTCACCGAGTGAAGAATTAATATTGTTACAAATATTCCCTAAATGATCTATAAATTATAATAAGTGGAGCTGGATTTAGTTCGGTTGGCTTTATTCTTTTCATTGCACCTTGCTATTTTTTTTTTTTATTTATTTAAGGCTTTATTTTTAATTAATGCATTTGTTATAATATAGTAGTTCACCATTTTGAGTGGAAATTACTATTCATGAGTGATAATGAAGTTTTAAGTTATTTTATGTTTTATATGCCCATTTCAATAATTAAACTAATAAAAAAGTGCTTCTCTGTTTTAACATCCAAACAGCATTTTTTATTTAAAAGTGTTTTTTAAATGGTGCATCCAAACTTAAAATAACTTAACTTCTAATTAAAACATTTTTAAAAAAAGCAATCGAAAAAAAGTTCTTTTTTATAAAGCCTATTCAAATGGCCCTTAGATATTAAGACGCATTACATACTTCCAGGCTGCAACCTCTACTCATCTGTCACACATCCCCTGGATGCAGATTGTACGTTTTTGATGTACTGCAAAGAGAGAGAATTCAAGTTGAAAGATTGCTAAGGATGGATGAAAATATTTCCACTCAACTTAGAAGACTCGATTGAAAATAAAGGGGCAAGAACAATATTTCATCAAACTAAAAGTATATTAAATTGTCTTCAGAAAAAGAAAGAAAATAAATTTCCCAGATTTCATACCTTGAACAAGACTCCTTGGTTGGCTTTATATGCAGGGGCAGTCCATTTCTTCCTTCGTGCCTCCATCTCCTCGTCTGTTACCAAAACATCAATTCTACGTTTCTGAACATCAATGTTGATTATGTCTCCATTTTGAACCAAACCAATAGGACCACCTTCCTGTAAAAATTATTACACTTCTGTCATTCATTGGTAAAGACTTTTTTTACAGAGAATTTTAACCGTCGATACTTTTTCAAGTCGAAATAAATAAGCATGCCTTGCATTCAAATAACTGAAGGAAAGATTATGGTGCATATAAGATGCATCAGATTTCCTTGTAAAATATTGTGGCAATATTATAATAATTATAAATGAAAAGTAGATCCACCTGCGCTTCAGGACATACGTGGCCAACCACAAATCCATGTGAAGCTCCTGAAAACCTTCCATCAGTTAATAGTGCAACATCCTGCAGTATTTAAGAGTTGTGATGTGTGAGTCTGAGGAAATTTAATGGAAATAAAAAACAAACATAGTTAGCTAACCTCCACCTTGTCTAGAGGCTAGCATTCCTACACACACAGAAAAATTGAATTAACAAAGAAATAAAGAAGAGACCTTCCCAAGGCCTGCGCCCATTATTACACTTGTGGGTGTTAACATCTCAGGCATGCCCGGACCACCCTTAGGTCCCTCTCCCCTGATCACAACCACTTTCCCCTGAAAAAATGATTTATCACAAGGAAAACAAATGAGATAAAACTTCCATTCTTAAATGTCAATGACCTTGTGGTTGCATCTTTGTAATGTTAAATAATATTATCCCGGTCCTAATTATAAGAACACTTTCGTAGTACAATTTACACTATGAAAGTGTTCATATAATTAAGACCAGAGGGAATACTTTACAAGGCAGTTAGAAGATACCAACTCAAAACAATGCAGAATAGATATAACTCCCCAAAGTAAATTATCAAGACTATCATATCCTTTGGAATAATCTGTGTGTCTAAACACTGGATGTGTCCTTATCTTACGATTCAATTAACATGACTGGTAATGATAAGCAGGCTGCAATGTTGTAGTATAGTGCAAACTTTGATTTAAATTTCTTGTGTTATTTAAATGAAGCAGATCGAATGGCCATATCTTCAATGGCATCTTTGTTTATATTTGTTATTGGATATGGCTTCTTTGTTATGTTATGCTTATGAGTGTTCTTAGGTAGTTTCCATTAATCCATTTATTGATATATATATATGGGTATATTGGACGGTTTGTTGCATTGCCTGTTTGCTTTCGATTTAAGTTTTCTGTATCCTCTTCCGGGTATGCGTCTCTTTTGTCCCAGGTTTCTTCCATTCAACAGGGACAGTTAAAATACTCTAAATCATACAAATTAACTTATCACACGATCAAAATAAAGAATTTGAAGGCATCACTGTTACTCAAGAGAGCATATCATGTGGTCACAGCTCACAAATGGATTAACGTTGGATAAAGAAAAGAACAAGACTAACTAAAACTGAGCAATTACGGCTACATCCATTCTCAGTAGTTATTTTGTTAGATTGTAGGCCTAGTCACTGTTGAGTGTTTTGCACAACAGCCAAGGCAACCGCAGAATTACCTTGAAGCTTGAAGGATTCTCTGAAATGGCGGCAATCATTGACTCCTCTCCTTCAAAAACAAGTGCAGGACCTGTTGAATGATCCCCATGATTAATAAATCTCCGTGATTAAAAATTCAAGATAAACAAAACAAGACCAAGATATGAAGAAAATGCACCAGAAAAGTATAGCCCCTCTTTTCCGGTTATTTTAGCAACAGAACCCTCTGGTGCAAGGTTCCCATATAATATTTGAATGTGTGCTGTCTTCTTGATGGGATTTTCTACTGGCCTTATAATTTCCTGAATCAAACAACACACAAATTTGTAGCCTGACCTTGACAGTAGAAATTTGGGAAGCAGGAAGATCGAACACTAACAAAATCATACCTGCCCTTTCAACAAAGGAAGGAAAGTTTCTGCATTTTCAGCTAGGGTCTTGCCAGTTACTAGAAAATTATCTCCATGTTAGTGAAATGAGTATTTATTAAAAAATGAAACTACCCCTTCTTAATAATCAGATGCAAGAAAGATATACCAGTCATACAGTCCCCATCTAAGAATCCTTGCTCAAGAAGGTAGTGAATAACTGCAGGGGTCCCTCCAACCTATAAAATAAATGTTTTGAAAGATGAATATTAATGCATGAAACATAAACAACAAAGGCGTCATTAGGAAAATGAATGAAAAGAGGAAGACTAAATAAATAATTCAGCATGGTACCTTGTGAACATCTTCCATGACATATTTGCCACTAGGCTTAAGATCGCAAGAAAGGGAACCTCATCACTAACCTTCGAAAATCATCAAGAGTCAAATCGATACCAACAGACCTGCCAAATCAAGTATTCAAATCTCTTGAAAGATTTATATATCCATATATATTATTAAAAAAATTCTGGCACCAAATTTCATGCACCTTGCAATAGCAATCAAATGTAACACTGCATTGGTAGATCCACCAAGTGCCATGACGATAACCATTGCATTACGTAGTGATTTGAGGGTTATAATGTCTCGGGGCTTCAAGTCCATTTTCAATAATTCAAGCAAATATTTCCCGGCTAAACGACACTCATCCAACTTTAGCGGATCCTCAGCAGGTGTGGATGAGCTAAAGAAATAGCAAAGTTAAGGACATTTTCTTTTTTTTTTTTTTTTTTAAAAAAATGTAAACTGGAATACATACCTATAAGGAAGAGACATCCCCATAGCTTCAATTGCAGAAGCCATGGTATTGGCTGTATACATTCCACCACAAGCCCCAGCACCAGGGCATGAGTTGCGGATAACATTTTGCCTCTGCTCATCGCTAATAGATCCACTCACAAATTCTCCATAACACTACAGCTAAATAAAGAATTAGTAAAGTATGATAGCCAAAAGCTGCAGTACTGGGATGATAAGATTCCATCTGATTATATATAGGCAAAATACAAAATTCATTAAAAATAACCAAATTTGCAATCTTGTTCTAAAAGATGAAAACATTATTCCAGAGGAAAAGAGTATACAAACAGGATAGAATATTGTCCTTTAAAATCAATCAGACCAAAAAAGAATATCTAACAAATTTACATAGGGATGGAAAAACTTGTGAGATTTTTCCTTTTTTCTTCACCTATGTCTGTTCTTGGAGGATTCACATTCTCTTTATTGTCCCACTTTTTTTTGGAAGTCAGATTATAATTAAATAAGCTTTCTGCAGACATAATTTAAATGCAGGTAAAATAAATAGCAGCGAGTTATTTACCTGAAAGGCTGACACTATGTCATATGTATTGCCCTGAAAATGACCAGGCTGCAAAAGAAATAATGAGTGTACAAAAGTTATAAACCACATTCCAAGGAACCACTTCATAATTTTCATTAACAGATAAAAAAAGTTCAAAGCAGATTACGACATTCTTAAACATGATTGGAACATATAACTAAAAATAATTTGAAATTAACTACAAGAAAAACAGATAATTCAAAATAACAGTTACTCCATTTGTTCCCTCAACTAGCTGCTGAAGAACACTGATTTCAAAGTACTATAAGGGTTTCAAGCTACCATAAAATCCCAAAAAATAATTGACAAAGGACTGCCGTGTGCATAATTGGTGTGACTAACTTCAACCAAAGGAAGAAAATGCATATAAAACCTTATGATCGTCTTAATGTTTGTGATACATGTAAGACCATTAATTTCAGAGGTATCATAACCAGTACCATTCTTAAGTTTTTGTTGGCTACAAATTTACTGTGTAACATTGATCAGAAAGAAGAGCAAGAAAAGGTATTTTGATGACTTTTTTCTTTTGTTCAAATTCTATTTAGTTCAACTTTTGTATCATGAATTTTGAATTCACATTTGAGGTTGTTTAATGAAATTACAAAAAACCAACGGGGCCTTGATCAGGCTTGACAAACAATTATATCATTTTCAATCAATAATAGCCCTCTCAGAAGCCAAAGCCTTGTATCCTACCTTAATAGTACCACCATAAATCATTATACTTGGTCGGTTGACCCGGGCCATTGCCATAATTGTACCTGGCATCTGAAAATTTACAACATATGCTCAATTGCAAGAAAGAAGCTACAATAACACATAGCTAAATGTTCAAAATAAATTGAAAAATTGAGTCATGGTGAGGCAAAGCGTAGACAGCTTCTACAAGAGACAATAACAGTAACAGATTAAACGGGAAAATTTATCATAATTTAGAGGAAGCATCATTCCATGGAATTAATAACTGTTAATGATTCCAGAAATGCCTTTCTTACACTCAAACTAGCCACCACCAGCAGATTTTGAACTTCTGAGAAATCTAGGATTAAATCTACTCCCTGTAATAGAACTAGAGATCCATCTATGGATTGGAAACATTACCATGAATGTTCCATCCTGGCATGAAACTAACTTGATATGTTTTTATGTGAGTAATAAAATTGACTCTTTTTGGCAAAAAAAATAAAAATAAAAATGCAAGACAGGGTTGCAGACTTGCAGGGAAAAGGTAATGAGCACTGAGACGTTGACAAGTAAACTTTACATAAACATAATCGATTTAACACTTATGACTAAATATGCTATGTAATAGAAATCTTACAAAGCTATACAGATTATAGATAGAAATATCGTACATTTTTGTCACAACCAGGGATGGAGATGTTACCATCATACCACTGAGCACTCATGACAGTCTCAATACTATCCGCAATGAGGTCCCTAGACTGCAAGCTGTAGCACATACCTCTTGTCCCCTGAGAAATGGCATCACTGACCCCAATTGTGTTGAACCTCAACCCGATCATGCCAGCCTCTTGCACTCCTTCTTTAACCGCTTCTGAAAGCCTCAAAAGATGCATGTTGCAGGTGTTCCCTTCATACCACACCGATGAAATACCAATTTGAGGCTTATCCATGTCATCTTCTGAAAGGCCCACCCCATGGAGCACAGCCTGAGACCCACCTTGCGATTTGGGCTCTGTTATGCGAGAACTGTACTTGTTGAGCTTCTGTGTAGGAGTGGATTTAGGTGGAGAGGCTACAGGTACAGGAGCTGATTGCACTGCCTCTGCTCGGATGGATAAGAGGTAGGGGCGAGCAGATTGAGGTTGACGAGGAAGTGTTAGTGGCTCCGACTTAGTTGGGGTTGCTGGAGAGAAGGATGTGAATAGTGTCGACGGCATGGTTATTGTAAGCGATGATGCAAGGGCGTCCCGTGCCCGTCGGACGGAAAGGAGAAAACTTGAGGCGGATTCGAGCGGTTGCCGGCGAGAAATGACAAGTGGAGACTCGAGAGACCGGTGGACTGTGGGGTGACGGAACCGGAGACGCGATATTTTATTACTGTATTGGTTATTTTATTTTATTTTATTTTTGATATATACTGTATTGGTTATTGAGAACGTTTTCAAGATTTATCTTCCTCAAAAAAAAAAAAAAAAAAAAAAAAAAAAAAAAAGACGAGAGAAATTAAGTTAAATTGCATTGTCACGATTTTGACGTTGCGTGGGGAAATCTTCTACTTAAATAAATAGATAAATAGACGTATTTAAAAATTTGATAAAATAAAATATTTGTTTTTTATATATTTTTCTAATACATCCCTATTGGTCGATGTTCACCCAACAATAGTTAAAAAGGAGAAATGGGGGCATTGAGAAAGATAATATAACGTTTTAGAAAATAAATCTCATATAACTAATAAAATTAGTTAAATGTGTTTATATTAAAAAGGGAATTTGAATTTTGCCCTTAGGGTTAAATAATTTAAAAAAAAAAAATACCCCGGTGGGCCCCCCGCCACCGCCCACGGTGGCAGCCGGCCGCCGTCGACCGGCGGACCACCGTCCACCGCCCGGTGACCAGCGGTAGTCGCCGGGGCGCGGTGGTGGCGGTGGGGTCCACCGCGGGGTATTTTCTTTTTTTTTTAATTATTTAACCCTAAGCAAAATAAATTTCATGAATTTGCAAAACCCCCAGGTCCTTGTTATCTAAGTCTTTTTTTTTAACTACCTTTTTTTGAACTAATAAAATTAGTTAAATGTTTTATATTAAAAAAGTATATATTTTCATTCAATATATAATAAGTTTGTAAGGTGGGATGGGGATGTCGTAATTTGGTTAAATATGATCTTGTGATATAAATTAAAGGTGTGACCAAGAAAGAAGACATTTTAAATTCATTCGTAATCTTTCTTGTGCACCATCATCTAGATTTTATATCACTTACGAGAGGTAGCATTTATTTTTTAGATAGGAAGATATTAGAAATAATTTAACCACTCGCTTAGAGCCTCGTGTTACAAAAACCCCTCATTACTCAAGTTAAATAATTTTAAATTCAAATCAAATCCATTCTTTTTCCTCCACCATAAACTAACAAATTCATATTAATTAAAAAAAGGAAATTTAATTTATTCTAAGGTTTGGTAGAACAGCCTAAAAAACTTCAGCTTTTGGATTTATTAAATGAAAGCAAACTATTATTTTAATTTAGATCTAAATAAAGTGATAGTGAAACCAGTTAAAGGCCGACATTTGATCACTCTCATTTGTTCTTATATTAATAATATCAGTCCTAGTTTCCTCTTTTTAATAAATTCTCTTAGTCCTTTTTTAGTAAGTGGCTCACAGTGGATTCCGGTGCTTTAATCTCATTGCCGTTCGTTTTGAGTTAACTAAATATGACTGAGGTAGGGAGGTCTACATCATTTGTTAATGGATAAAAAAAAGGAATTTTGTCCTGAAAATATATTCTCGGAATAAGTTTTTTTAGTAATGTTAAGCCAAAGAAATTAAAAACATAGCGATGTTGCCTCTCTCTATTAACTGTTATAACGGTTAAACGTTAGTTGACCCCATATACTAACGTAGATTGTATACTTCCAAAACAAAAGTGCTCCTAAAAAAACTTTCAAGATAAAATTGCTACTTAAAAAAGTGACAAAAAAAACATCCCAATACTTTCCCGTACTCCAACTTTATTTAGTTACCATAAATTTCTCCTATACTATCTCTTTCATCGTCTTCCCCAACAACTTTGAATAATACACATTTTTTTAATTTTTTTATAGATTATATTTATTTGCATTTAAATTATATGAGATTTTTTTTGGACCCAATATCTCAAATTAACCCTATTTTTTACATGAAAATTAATGCAAAAAAAAATTCCAAAAAATATCATATAATTTAAATCTAAATAATTATAATATATAAAAAATTTAAAAAAATTTAAAAAAAATGTGCCCATCCCTCTAATAGAGGGATTGAGAAGCACCTTCAACAACTTTGAATAATCCACAAATGCATATAGGTTACCCTATTCACATGCTAATTGCTCAACTAAGGTCATGAATAATCCTTAATAGGGTTATTAGACTACGATTCCCTCAAATCATGTCATTATAAAGTTTATCAGTATATCCCAAAAGTATTAAAGTACCATTTCTTTCACTCTTCCTTATCTTAAGGAGACATCAACCTAAACTTAATTTGGAACCTCCTACACTGTCTGACCTCAATCACAATCTCAATTTACCCTTAACACCACTAACTCCAACAAGGTGTTATTCTTCAATCTTTTCAATACATATTTAAGTAAGGGGGCTAAGAATTTGCATGTCTCTTGATTTATAGTTGAAAAGAAATTCGAATATCATGCTTCACACTCCTAAACAACCGAAACTTTTATTATTCAACATGCTGAAATATCCATAGACAGTATTATGTAAAGTAAACCGTAAAATAATAACACTCCTAATAAATGAAATTGCTAAGTTGGATATGTATGAAAATATTTATACTCTGTGCAAAAATATTTATGAAAGTAGTATGGAATGAGAGTAATTAAACAACTTTGAAATTTACAAAAAGTCATCAAGCACAAAAACATAAATTTCAAGTTTTTTGTTTTGTTTTGTTTGGGTAAACCACAGTTTAAAGTATCTTTTTATTTTGTCACCACATACAAAACATCTATTTCTTTAACATTTCATGAAAAAGTTCCTAACTTGAGTAAATTCCTAGCAATATATAACAATATCTGAAGTTCACAAAATATGTCAAAAACTCATTGTAATGAAAAGTATTTTCCCGCAATACTTTGCTTTCAAAATATAATTTTTGGAAATTCTCGAAGAAAGAGTAGATTTTGAGATATCATGAGATCTAAGAGCAATATATCAATTGGTCAAAAGGTCACACAAAAGCAAAAACAAAAGGGTGGAACCAATGTGAGGAAAAGGAAAAATGCGCCATATGAAATATGAAATGCAAAGTCGGCCCAAAATATATGATATATCATATCTTCAAGCAATTGGGATAGTTTGACCCAAAAAAAAAAAAAGCAAGTAGGATAGAGATGTGTAGGGCCCGCAGCAAAAGGTCTCCCTAAAGTATATCTATTAAATTTGAAAGGAAGCAAGAGAGGAGAGTAACACGCACGGAGACGCACAGAATATAAAACGTATTACATCTTTTAGGCTGCAAAAATAATGCTGCGGTTCTCTATAAGCCTCCAAAAATAAGCAATCTCTACACATCTGTTACACATCCCTTGGATGCAGATTGTACGCGCATGATGTACTGCAAAGACAGAGAATTCAAGTTTAAAGATTGTCTAAGGATGGATGAAAATAATTCCACTCAACTTGGAGGACTCAATTGAAAATAAAGCGGCAAGAGCAATATTTAAACAAACTAAAAGTATTATAAGCTGTCTTCAGAAAAAGAAAGAAAATAAATTTCCCAGATTTCATGCCTTGTACAAGACTCCTTGGGTGGCTTTATATGCAGGGGCAGTCCATTTCTTCCTTCGTGCCTCCATCTCCTCGTCTGTGACCAAAACATCAATCCTTCGTTTCTCAACATCAATGTTGATTATGTCTCCATTTTGAACCAAACCAATAGGACCACCTTCCTGTAAAAATTATTACACTTCTGTCATTCATTGGTAAAGACGTTTTTTCAACAGAGAATTTTAACGGTTGATACTTTCTCAAGTCAAAATAAATAAGCGTGCCTTGCATTCAAATAACTGAAGGAAAGATTATGGTGCACATAAGATGCATCAGATTTCCTTGTAAAATATTGTAGCAATACTATAATAATCATAAAGGAAAAGTAGATTCACCTGCGCTTCAGGACATACGTGACCAACCAAAAATCCATGTGAAGCTCCTGAAAACCTTCCATCAGTAGAGTCGCAAAGTCTACCTATGAGTACATTACAGATAGACTTCAATTGAAGCTCTCTGGCTGGAAATGTCGTTCTCTATCCTTGGCTGGTAGGTTCACACTAGCAAAGTCGGTATTAGCTTCTCTTCCTCTCTACACTATGCAGAGCACATCATTGCCTTCATCATGTTGTGCAAAGATTGAAAAACTAATTCGGAAATTCATTTGGGGATATTCCGATGATCATCGAGGAATTAGCCTTGTTAAATGGGCAGACCTCTGCCAGCCAACTCACCATGGAGGAATTGGCTTGTTGAATCTCCAATCTCAAAACAAGGCCTTTATGATGAAGCTAATTTTTAAGATACACTCGCAGCCTAACTCTCTTTGGGTCCGGGTGTTGAAGCAAAAGTATGCTATTCAGAATCTAAGGAGAACCCCATCTCGGGCGCGTATGTCTTATTTCTGGAGAAATCTGATTAAATCCTGGGAAGAGGCTACCTGCTATGTGAAATGGAACATTGGCGATGGCAGTCAGGTTAAATTCTGGGATGACTTTTGGGTAGGTGAGCATGGTCCCCTCAAGCACATATCCTTCTCCCCTATCTCGAAGCAGGATAGCTCTAAATCAATATCGAAATATGTAAATGTTGATGGTTCTTGGCGCTGGGATTTATTTCAAAATCTCCTTCCCCCAGACACTCTGAAAGACATTTCAGCAATTTCTCTGCAACCATCACATATGGTTCGGCCTTGCTCCTGGATCTTGACGAAAAATGGTGATTTCACAACCAAATCAGCCTATCGAGCATTGGAATCTCTCAATTGGAACGATCGCAAGACCATCTGGGCCACAATGTGGAAGCTGCCTATGGCGCAAAGAATTCGAACATTTACCTGGCTCTTGCTAAAAGCGAAGTTGTTAACAAATGAAGAACGTTTAAGACGGGGTATGACTTCTGATCACCTTTGCTCTCTGTGTCAAAGCAGTAAGGAAAGTCTGGATCATATTTTTAAGGGATGCCCTATGGCCACTAAAGTTTGGAGGAAAATCCTGCCATCAGATATGTGTACTGATTTTTTCAGATTAGACATTCGAAGCTGGCTGACACTAATCATTCAATCCTCCTCTCTGGATACTTCTTGGAAGATTGGTGTGTGTATCACATGTTGGAAGCTTTGGGAAGTTAGAAACAAACGAATTTTTGCTGCTGCTAATTTCACTGTAGAAGGGATTTTAGCATCAGTGAAGGCTATTGTAGTTCATTCTCAGTTTAGTTTCTCTAGATTTAAGCTTATCATGTAATTTGCTTTTCTCTTTGCTGTACTTTTTACCCATTTTTTAATGGAATTCCTATTCAAAAAAAAAAAAAAAAACCTTCCATCAGTTAATAGTGCAACGTCCTGCAGTATTTTAGAGTTGAGATGTATGAGTCTGAGGAAATTTAATGGAAACAAAAACAAACTGTTAGGAACCAACAAAATGGAATCTGAAATCCCTGGTTTAATTAAGCACAAAGCCGAACAACACACTGAAACACAGATCTGTCAAGAGGTAAACTCTTGCAGCCAAGATGGGGTCCTTTCACAAACACGGAGTTAGCTAACCTCCACATTTGTCAAGAGGCTAGCATTCCTACACACAGAAAAATTGAATTAACAAAGAAATAAAGATGAGACCTTCCCAAGGCCTGCGCCCATTATTGCATTTGTGGATGTAAACATCTCAGGCATGCCCGGACCACCCTTAGGCCCCTCTCCCCTGATCACAACCACTTTCCCCTGAAAAAATGAGATAAAACTCTCATTCTTAAATGTCAATGACCTTGTGGTTGCATCTTTGTAGTGTTAAATAATACTTTACAAGGCAGTTAGAAGATACCAACTCAAAACAATGCAGAATAGATATAACTCCCCAAAAGTAAATTATCAAGACTATCACAATTCATAAGCAACTGTCCTTTGGAATAATCTGGGTGTCAGTTCAAGTAAACACTGGATGCATCCTTATCTTATGATTCAATTAACATGCCTGGTAGCGATAAGAAGGCTGCGATGTTGTAGTAGTGCACATTTCATTTAACTTTCTTAGTTATTTAAATGAAGCAGATCGAATGGCCATATCTTCAATGGCATCTTTGTTTACATTTGTTATGGGATATAGCTTCTTTGTTATGTTATGCTTATGGGGGTGTACTTAGGTAGTTTCCATTAATCCATTTATTGATATATAGGTACATCGGACGGTTTTGTTGCAATGCTTGTATGCTCTCGATTTAAGTCTGTTGTATCCTCTTCTGGGTATACTTCTCTTTTGCCCCAAGTTCCTTCCATTCAACAGCGATAGTTAAAATACTCTAAATCATACCAATTATCACACGATCAAAATAAAGAACAAGACTAACTAAAACTGAGCAATTATAGCTACATCCATTCTCAGTAGTTATTTTGTTAGATTGCAGGCCTAATCACTATTGAGTGTTTTGCAACAATAACCAAGGCAACGGCAGAATTACCTTGAAGCTTGAAGGATTCTCTGAAATGGCGGCAATCATTGACTCCTCTCCTTCAAAAACAAGTGCAGGACCTGTTGAACGGTCCCCATGATGAATAAATCTCCGTGATTAAAAAGTCAAGATAAACAAAATAAGATCAGGATATGAAGAAAATGCACCAGAAAAGTATAACCCCTCTTTTCCAGTTATTTTAGCAACAGACCCCTCTGGTGCAAGGTTCCCATATAATATTTGAATGTGTGCTGTCTTCTTGATGGGATTTTCCACTGGCCTTATAACTTCCTGAATCAAACAACACATAAATTTGTAGCCAGACACTGCCAGTAGAAAAATGGGGAGCATGAAGATCCAACACTGACAAAATCACACCTGCCATTCCCACAAAGGAACGAAAGTTTCTGCATTTTCAGCTAGGGTCTTTCCAGTGACTGAAAAATCATCTCCATGTTAGTGAAATGAGAATCTATTGAAAAATGAAACTACCCCTTCTTAATAATCAAATGCAAGAAAGATATACCAGTCATACAATCCCCATCTAAAAATCCTTGCTCAAAAAGGTAGCGAATAACTGCAAGGGTCCCTCCAACCTATAAAATAAACGTTTTGAAAGATGGATATTAATGCATGAACATAAACAACATAGGTGTCGTTAGGAAAATGAATGCAAATAGGAAGACTGAATAATCCAGCATGGTACCTTGTGAACTTCTTTCATGATATATTTGCCACTAGGCTTAAGATAAGCAAGATAGGGAACCTCATCACTAACCTTCTGAAAATTGTCAAGAGTCAAATCTATACCGATAGACGTGCGAAATCAAGAATTCAAATTTATTGAAAGATTTATATATCCATATATATTATTAAAAAAATTCTGGCACCAAGCTTCATGCACCTTGCAATAGCAATCAAATGTAACACTGCATTGGTAGATCCACCAAGTGCCATGACGATAACCATTGCAGTGATTTGCGGGTTATAATGTCTCGGGGCTTCAAGTCCATTTTCAATAATTGAAGCAAATATTTCCCAGCCAAAAGACACTCATCCAACTTTAGCGGATCCTCAGCAGGTGTGGATGAGCTAAGGAAATAGCAGAGTTAAAAACATTTTCTTTTCAAAAAAAAAAAAATCAATGCAAACTGGCATACATACCTATAAGGAAGAGATATCCCCATAGCTTCAATTGCAAAAGCCATGGTATCGGTTGTAAACATTCCACCACCTTCTTCATAATACTACAAATAAAGAATTAGTAAAACATGATAGCCAAAAGCTGCAGTACTTGGATGATCAGCTTCCAGCTGATTATATATAGGCAAAATATAAACTTCATTAAAAATAACCAAAACATTATCCCAGAGGAAGAGAGTATACAAACAGGATAGAATATTGTCCTTCGCAATCAATCGGACCGAAAAAAGAATATCTAACAAATTTACATAGGGATGGAAAAACTCTTGAGATTTTTCCTTTTTTCTTCACCTGTATCTGTTCTTGGAGAATTCACATTCTCTTTATTGTCCGATTTTTGTTGTTGTTATTTTGGACGTCAAATTATAATTAAATTAGCTTTCTACAGACATAATTTAAGTGCAGGAAAAAATATGGATGTTTCAAAAGCAATGAGTTATTTACTTGAAAGGCTGAGCGAGAGTCATATGTATGGCCCAGATAATGACCAGGCTGCCAAAGAAATAATGAATGTTCAAAGCAGATTACGACATTCTTAAACATGATTGGAACATATAACAAGAAAAACAGAGAATTCAAAATAACAGTTACTCCATTTGTTCCCTCAGCTAGCTGCTGAAGAACACTGATTTCAAAGTAATATAAGGGTTTCAAGCTGCCATAAAATCCCAAAAAATTATTGACAAAGGACTGCCGGGTGCATAATTGGCGTGACTAACTTCAATCAAAGGAAGAAAACGCATATAAAACCTTATGATCGTCTCAAAGTGTGTGATACATGTAAGACCATTAATTTCAAAGATACCATAACCAGTACCATTCTTAAGTTTTTGTTGGCTACAAATTTACCGCGCAGCATTGATCAGAAAGAAGAGCGCAGCATTAATGACTTTTTTCTTTTGTTCAAATTCTATTTAGTTCAAACTTTGTATCATGAATTTTGAATTGATCAGCGCGCATTTGAGGTTGTTTAATGAAATTACAAAAAATCAACAGGGCCTTGACCAGGCTTGACAAACAACTATATCATTTTAAATCAATAATAGCCCTCTCAGAAGCCAAAGCCTTCTATCCTACCTTAATAATACCACCATAAATCATTATACTTGGTCGGTTGAGCCGGTCCATTGCCATAATTGTACCTGGAATCTGAAAATTTACAACATATGCTCAATTGCAAGAGAGAAACTACAATAACACATAGGTAAATGTTCAAAATAAATTGAGAAATTGGAGTCACGGTGAGACAAACCATAGACAGCTTATTCAAGGGAGTGAGAGACAATAACAATAACAGATTAAAAGGGAAAATTTATCTCCGCGTCATCCCATGGAATTAATAACTGTTAATGATTTCAGAAATGCCTTTCTTACGCTCAACGAAACAAGCCACCACCAGCAGATTTTGAAATCTAGGATTAAATCTTTCAGCTACTCCCTGTAATGGAACTAGAGATCCATCTATGGATTGGAAACATTACCATGATATGTTTAGGGAAAAGGTAAAGAGCACTGAGACGTGGTCAAGTAAACCCTACATTAACATAATCGATTTAACACTTAGTTCAGATGACTAAATATGCTAGGTAATAGAAACCTTACGAAGCTATATATGCAGATCATATATAGAAATATCTTAAATTGATGTCGCAACCAGGGATGGAGATGTTACCATCATACCGGTGAGCAAACATGACAGTCTCAATACTATCCGCAGTGAGGTCCCTAGACTGCAAGCTGTAGCACATTTCTCTTGTCCCCATAGAAATGGCATCACTGACCCCAATAGTGTTGAACATGAACCCGGTCATGCCAGCCTCTCGCACTCCGTCGTTAACAGCTTCTGAGAGATGAAAAAGATGCAAGTTGCTGTGTTCCCTTCATACCACATGGATGAAATACCAATTCGAGGCACACGCATGTCATCTTGTTCTGAAAGGCCCACGCCATGGAGCAGAGCCAGAGACCGACCTTGCGATTTGGGCTGTGTTATGCGAGAACGGTAAATGTTGAGCTTCTGTGGAGGAGTGGATTCAGGTGGAGAGTCTAGAGGGTCAGGTGCTGATTGACCTGCCTCTGCTCGGACGGATAACACAGCCCAAATTGCAAGGTCGGTCTCTGGCTCTGCTCCATGGCGTGGGCCTTTCAGAACAAGATGACATGCGTGTGCCTCGAATTGGTATTTCATCCATGTGGTATGAAGGGAACACCAGCAACTTGCATCTTTTTCATCTCTCAGAGTAGTGTTAAGTGTAGACATGTAATCATCTAGCCGTTGGATTGACGAAGAAGTGTTGGTGGCTTCGAGCATGGGGTTGCCGGAGAGAAGGATGTCGACTGCATGGTTATTGAGAGAAATCAGGTTGCTGTTGATGCAAAATCTCTCTCGGTGAAGAACGATAAAGAACAGTGAGAAAGAATTCAGGAAGCAGAGAAATGAATAGGCTCAGAGTAGTAATCCTCAGGCCTTCATGATCTCTATATAACAGAATCCGTACACAGTTGGCAATACAGAGAGAGAGAATGAGTGGAGCAGGCATACACGATCTTGTACAATGTCTACAGGAATATACAGAGTAGTGTTAAGTGTAGACATGTAATCATGTAGCCGTTGGATTGTAACCAACTCCTAACCACCTGACTAATCTCTAATTTGTCAGTGCTCCGAGACTAACTATATCAGCCATGCAGCTAATAAGATTGCTTCTAGTATATTCTAATACTCACTGTGATTATTCATCGCATTCCTTTCTGTATCTGGTTTATTATTCTATCTGACTTTGGTCATTTTCTCTTTAAATTTCATTTCATTTATATCTTTTAAATGAAGGCCTAACTCTAGCCAATTAATGAACAAATTAGTTCACAACCTCCAACCCATCACAACTCCGCAACTATTCTTTTTTGTCCGGCGCTCTCATTTTCTGTGGCGATCTCTCACTCTCTTCCTCTGCTCTCACTTTTTCTGGCTCTCTGTGTCACGTTGGCCAGAAATGGGGGTTGTGTGTGGACGTGGTTTTGTATAAGTGGTGTCCGAAAGTGTGTATGGGTGAAGTGAGAGAGAGGGTGATGTGTGTGCTGGAAAAAGGAGAAGCATGCGTGCTGGAAATGGAGGAATGAGGAGTAATGGGTGGGTATGTTTAAGATGTGTTGGGTTTGAAATGGAAAGTGAGTGTGAGAGAGGAGTGTGTGGGTACGGTGTAGGGGTCGCGCATGCAAAGCCAAAGAGAGAGGAACAAGTCTGAGACATGTATGTGCTGTCACCAAATGGGAATCAGCTTCACTCCTTTTCCCCTATTATCCGCTGCTATAAAACGCTCCGTTTTGTGTGCATTTTCTGTGCAAAATGACCATTACAGCTTTAACTTCTCTTTTCAATACATATTTAAGTAAGGGGGCTAAGAATTTGCATGTCTCTTGATTTAAAGTTGAAAATAAATTCGAATATCATGCTTCACACTCCTAAACAACCGAAACTTTTATTATTCAACATGCTCAAATATTCATAGACAGTATTATGTAAAGTAAACCGTAAAATAATAACACTCCTAATAAATGAAATTGCTAATTAAGTTGGATACGTATGAAAATATTTATACTCTATGCAAAACTATTTGTGAAAGTAGTATGGGAAAGAGAGTAATTAAACAACTCTGAAATTTACAAAAAGTCATCAAGCACAAAAACATGAATTTCAAGTTTTTTGTTTTGCATAACACAGTTTAAAATATCTTTCTTTTTATTTTGTCACCACATACAAAACATCTATTTCTTTAACAATATGTTTTAACATTTCATGAAAAAAGTTTCTAACTTGAGTAAATTCCTAGCAATATATAATAATATCTTAAGTTCACAAAATATGTCAAAAACTCATTGTAATGAAAAGTATTTTCCCGCAATACTTTGCTTTCAAAATATAACTTTTGGAAATTCTCCAAGAAAAAGTAGATTTTGAAACTAACAAAAAAGATCTTAATTATAAAATTCTTGTGTTTATATTTCAATTCTTAACAAAATCTATTACTTAACACAAGTTTTATTTTTTATTTTTTTTCATGCATGGAACATTATTTTCAAGCTTCTATCAGTTTCCTCTTCATAAGACTCTAATATATCCACTAAATCCTTCAATAAATTAATACATACATTCCTCTATAAATAATACCAGTCCTAGTTTCCTCTCTTTCCTATACTTTTTTTAATTAGTGGCTCACAGTTTTCCTTTTTTTCCTTTTTCTTTTTTTGCCATATGTGCATATATATGTCTAGCTGCCTAGCAGGACTTATTGGCAACATGCTCTCCAACCTCAAATCTCAATTAGCCGCGTCATCAAAGGAAAAAATCATCATGTTTTGAGAATACGTAAGTAATTTTTAAATACCAGTCCATATCATAGAATAAACTCTTTCACTCATATATATTTTCTTTTCTTTTCTTTTTTTACAATTTAACAATTGGACCAAGTTTATACATTTAGTCGAAATAAAATTTCCTCAATGCTAAGCAAAAATTGCGATGTTACAACAGACAACACTATTAAATAATTAAAGCAGGTGATTATAAGGAATATAAAAACGAGATTAATTGGGTGCATTTAGAAGAGTGAAATTTCAAAATTCATAGAAAAGAGAAAAATAGATTCCAAACACACTTCAACTTTTTTTTTTTTTTTTTTTTTTTTTTTTTTTGTCAGTCTAAAACTCACAAGAATTTTAAAAGATCCTAACGATTTCAGCCTTTGTAAGAGTGTCGTAAGCAAGGGGAAGGCGGATATCTACCTTTCAAGCACCCATCGAACCTGCACTCATACCTTAGCCATAAGAAAATTGGAACCATTATTAGCATAATGGAAAGTGATTTATTAGCAAACCCATTTGTTTCAAACTAAAAACAATATATGTTCCTACAAGTCTTTGGCAAATAAAAGCTCACATAAAACCAAGTCTTTGTTGTTTTCAACTTGTCGACGAGAATACCAAATTCAGAAATATTAATTAATTAATATTATTAAGGATATCATTTGTTATTTATTAGGATTAGATGTGAATATTATATTTTAGGAATTTGATTAGATTAGTTTCTTGGAGTAGGGTTAGTCTATTAATTTGCCTATATAAAGGCCTCTTTGTATTCTCTTTTATTCTTAAGGATCAATAATGCTAAGATTATTTTTCCTGTGCTTCAATGTGATCTTTCAATCCCAACTTGGTATCAGTGACAGAAGCGTGTCCGGTTGCTGCTCATCTTGCCTTGGGTATTTGATGTCCGGTTGGGCTCATCTTTTCAGCATTTATGCTTCTTTTATATCTCTGGTGGTTTCTTTCTCCTATCTCATGGTTTTAGATTCGGAGACCTTACCTAGGGTTTCTATGTTCCACGTCTTAATGCAACACGCGCACCCTCACATGTGCCACCTCACCAGATCGACACCTCCCTGAAAACTCTTGGTGATCCGACGTGTTTGTGGCTCTCACTCGCCATCTCTATTTCTGCCGAAGTTTCATGCGCTCAGCGCATGACTACGTGTTCTGACAAGTTTTTGATGTCGGATTTCTTCTTTGGCATCAATTCTGTTAGTTCTACTTGCCTTCGGTGGTTTCAAGCTCCAGTTTTTTGATTTCCAGATCTGAGTTCGTGTCGAATTCTGATCTACTCTGGTGCTTTGGTAGTCCTTACCTTTACTCATGGTTATCGTTTGCCTTCGGTGATTTCTTCCCTTTTGGCTGCTGGGATCGTGATTTCAGATATGTTTTATGAGTTTAGAAGTGTTTTGTCCCTGTGAGACAAAGTTTACTCTCTTGTTTGAGATCTTTGATGTATTTTGTCTTTTATCTCCTGCCTTGTGCATATGTTTTGACTTCTGGGATTGCATTTTATCGCCCAGGTTTGGTATTTTTGGATGTGGCTTCTTGTGAGTTGTTTAGTCCACTACGAGGTATTGTGTGTAGTTGTTTAGTCCAATACGAGGTATTGGGCGTTTGGTTGCTGGTCTCTTTGGTTTCAAGGTACTATTTGGTTTTTTGCCCTTATTTTCTTCTCGTGCTTTGTTCTCTGACGTCGAGCCCTCATTTCCAGTGTATATAAGGCCGGTTTCTACTTTGAAGGTTGCATTATGAGAATGGGTTAAGTTGTTTCTACTATTTCAACAACGTCGGCGTTTCATTTCGTGCACGTTCACTTATTTTGTTACGTTTTCCTTCATGTTCATGAAGTGCTCTTTGGTTTTTTATCTTGGGTGTCGTGCTTGTGGTTGGCTTCTATGGTTCTGCTTGATTCGGTTTGGGTTTCGGGGTCTGGGTTCATCATTTCAGATCGTGTCGTTTCTACGATTTAGGTTTCCACCACCCCATTTCCTGTTTACATAGAAACTCGATTTTGACAACATTGGACACGACAACTATGAGACGACCACATACCCACTTGATAAAATGTGTGCATATGAAAGAAAGTAAAGACATACATAACCAAAGTTATAATGTGTTGATTATATTTTGTACTAAAAATTTAATGATGTAATTCATAAACAAGATATTAAAAAAAAAAAAATCTCCATTTTATAAATACGATTAGAGTACTCCTTCCAGCCGAATATATAAGAGAATTTGTATAACTTATTTTTATTTATAAGAGACACTAATAATCTGTCTGAAATTTTTAATGCTTCATCTAATCTTAAATATAATATATGGTTGATTTTTTTGGAGAAAATAAGGAAGCTAAATAAGTTACTTGATCATATCATATATTGTAGATCCTTAGATTTTATATCAAGTTTATTAGTGAAACTAATTAGTTTTTAAAAAATATAAATATAAATACTTTAAAGTAATTTAATTAAAAATTTTAATTTCTAAAAAAAATAAATTTTATCTGAGTATCACTTTTAAATCTTAACCCATTAATGTCTCCTTTACTCTCACTGTTTTTGGTCCCGACCAATTGTAACGTGTTGTCTCCTCTGTCCATATGCTCCTCCAAATAGTGATTCTCCCCATTGTTCACGTTGCTGGGTGTAAAAAATATCTTAGAAAGCAGCATATAATTTAAATCTAAACAAATATAATATATAAAAAAATTTAAAAAAATATACTTATACCTTTAATTAGATGTATAAACATGTAAATCTAAGCATGTTATGTGGACTTAGAGCCGGCAAAACGGGTCAAGCTCATCGGGCCGACCCGTTTAAACCTTGGCCCTTTAAAGGTAGGGCTTAAAAATTGGAGGAGTGAGATGATGTTTGGCCTTGGAGGGCTAAGGGCTTACACTGGTCGGCCCTGGAGAGCTACGGTCATCGGGCCTTTCAATTTTTTTATTCTTTATTTTTTAAAGTTGAACACTTGTTGAAGTTGGATCCTTCAATAATTTATATATATATTTTATTTGTTATAGAGTTATTTATCCATTTAAGTACAAATATATAATAACTATACTCTAATTTTATGATTTGATTTATTATTTGTTGTAGATAAAGATTATAGATGTGTTCATGAAAATAGGAGAAGAAATTCATAATATTCTTACTCATGAATCGAGCTTACTACTCAAAGTGAATACAATCAAATGTCGTTGAAATTGATGATAGTGGTGAAGATGCGACAATAATAGTCATTGTCTAATGTCGCTTAGTAGTTAGTAGTATGTTTCTTATGTTTTATATGAGTTATTTGTGAACATAGTTTGCTTTTGATTATAAGTTAGTGTCAGTGTTTATTTGTTAGATGATTTATGTTGTAATTTACTAATTATATTTCTTTGGGAAAAAAATGGACGAAAAATAATTAAAATTTGGAATAGTAATTTTTGAGCCGCGCAGGCCACCTGACCCTAGTCTTCTCAGGCCAGAACTTTAAAAAATAGGTGTTTGTCTTACTCTAGATCCTAGAGGATCAGACTGACCCTAATTGTCAGCTCTAGTGGACTCGCATGTGGACTTTGTGTCGTACGAGAGGTGCAAGTGTTTGCCAACGAAGGGCCACACCTACTTCACTGATCTCTCTGTCCCCACTCCCGCTGTGTCCCTCACCCGCAAGGTATGTTTCTGCAATTTCTTTCTCCTCATATGTATAATCTTTTCTAACAAATTGTGAACATCAATAAATTTCATTACATAAACACACTTAAAAATATTTTTTTATTTTTTTTATTTTTATGCCCACTTATCTCGTGTATTTTAATATCAATATTAATATTATATTGAAAAAAATGGCTTGTTATAATTCATTTATAATTTATATATACTAATATTAATATTATACAACATTGTTGATATTGAATTTAAGATTGATCATTATTGATTTATGTTATTATCTTCAGTAAAATACATCAACATCACTTCTATTTATTCTAGATTACCTTATATTTTGAAATGGATCTCACTCAAAATCAAAATATATTTGTTGCATAAATCTTACTTTTAGTTTTAATATTCAACTTTTATCCATTCAATTCACTATTAGATCATAACATTGACCCATCATTTTCACCAAAAATACTTTTACTTAATATAATTAATAACTTAACAATTATTTAATCACGTATTTTTTAAAAAATAAAAAAATATTTTAATCTTCATTTTCAAATTTTTGTTGTACTCTTAAATTGATTAGCATATTCTAATCCATTTTATAATTATATTTTTTTACTTTTCAACAAATTTAAGTTATTAATCTTGTTTATCCATTTTTTGTTTCTAATCTCAATTTATTTATTAAAACTTACTTATGACAATAATATTTTAAATACATATGTTGCCTAAAATGTTTTGCAATCACATATATTGACTTTCATTTAATTATAAAATTAAAAAGTGATATATTTTTTAGATCCATATATTAATATATAATAATTAAAAAATTTTAAATATATTTCATTGAACATATACTTTTTAAAAAATTACTCAAATTTTCAATCAAGTTGTTCATATTTTTCACATAAAAAATTATTTAATTTTATCTAAATTTAGAAAAAACATTAAATACTAATAGTGAATACACAAAAATGGTCAGTAGATGTTTTATTAGTATTTTATAATTCATATACAATATATATATATATATATATTAATATAAAAAATAAAAAATCCTTATAGGGGCTCTTTTTAATAAAAAGTAAAAATATGAAATAGATCATTAATTTTTGTTAATGTTGAAAGATAAATTTCAGATTTGATAAAAAAGGGATAAATTTAAATAAGATTTATCTTGATATGATTTTTTATTAAAAAAATTTTTTTGAAGATCTTTTTATTATATTCTTCAAGATTTGAACTAGAACATATTTTTAAAATAGATGAGAGGTGTATTAATTAAAGAATACACAAAAATGGTTAGTAGATGTCTTATTAGTATTTTACTAATTCATGTTATATATATAACTTCTCTAACACGTCACCCTCAATTTTCATTTTCCATCAACCCATCTTCTTCCACCCCTCGTAGTCTTCGCTTCCCTTCCCTTTCTTCCCTAAAATTCCTTTCCTACTCAAATCTATCGGTGCTGTTAATTCTTTCAACAATACAACTGTCAAATCATTGTTAGTTATTTGTATTATGCGACCACCCGAAAAAATAAATAATTTAACTAAGAATTTAAGTTCAAATGCATGCAAACACTAATAGTGAAGTTGGGGAATTGGCTATCGGAGCAGAGTTCGTGGGCACCTTCTTACTGATGTTTGTGGCATCGGCAGGACCCATCGTCAACCAGAAATACAACGGAGCAGAGAGCTTGCTAGGCAACGCAGCATGTTCCGGCTTAGGTGTGATGATGGTGATCCTGTCCACCAGCCACATCTCCGGTGCTCACCTCAACCCTTCCGTCAGCATCGCCTTTGCCACCTTCCGCCACTTCCCGTGGATCCACGTCCCCAGCTACATCGCCGCTCAGGTCTCCGCCTCCGTCTGCGCCTCCTTCGCCCTCAAGGCCATCGTCCAGGCTTTTGCGCTTGAGTTCATAGTCACTTTTATTCTCCTCTTCGTCGTCACTGCCGTTGCCACTGATACTCGTGCTGTAAGTTCTTCCTTCCGTCGTTTCTTATCATACTTTTCTTTGGTTGGTTAGGTAATTACTCCCTCCTGTCCTTATACGCGGAGTTAATGTTTATAAGACATGATTTTATATTTGTCAATCTTTTCTTATTTATTCTTATTGATACTTTTTTAACAATAATCAAGGAAAAGAGTAAATGAAAGAATTAAAAAAAGATGACTGGGGTATTTAAGTAACTTCCTTAATCTAATGAAATTAAATTTAATAACAGGAGTGAGTAATAACTTGAAGTGTTTGGTGGTGGGAGGTTGGAGAATTGGCTGGGATTGCTGTTGGGGCCACAGTTTTGCTCAACAGTCTCATTGCTGGGTCAGCGCCTTCTTCCTACTTTTGATTTTGTTATAATGTTTAGTCGTTAAGAGAAATAGAAGGAAAATGTGATTACGTTGGCGTGTGTTTGTTTGTACAATATGGTACAGGCTGGTAACTGGGGCCTCGATGAACCCGGTTCGCACATTGGGTCCAGCCGTGGCAGCAGGAAACTACAAGCACGTATGGATATATCTGATTGCGCCCACCCTCGGAGCTCTGGCTGGTGCCGGTGTTTATACTCTCGTCAAGCTCCGCGACCACGAGGCTGAGCCACCGCGCCAGGTTTAGAGCTTCCTTCGCTAGCCAACCAGCCATGCTGCTTCATATATAAAAATAAATAAGGCTGCGGGAAAAGCTTGTGTTTTTATGATGTATGTTTCTCAGATGGATGCGTTTGTTTGTTGCCGTACGTAGCTCTTTAGAGTTTGCTTGGTTCGTGTTTTTGTGTTTTGGTTTGATGGATTTGATTGTCTTCATTTATCTTGGAATGTTGTGAACCACAAGTACTGATGAGCTGTTTTAAAGCTGTAGGCTTAATATTTCTGCTTTTGTTATATAAATTTTTTTTTTTCACATACTCACATAAAAATAAATGGTTCTCATTATAAAGAGAAGATAAAGAAAATATTAGTGGAAACTCACTTACTTTTATATAAGTGTAGCAGAAAAAAATTTTGGTTAAGTATCATTTTTGCCCCTAAAGTATATGGCCAGGAGCAATTTTGCTCCAAAAGTTCTTTTTGGAAATGTTGCCCCGAAAGTATAAAAGCGTATCAATGTTATCCCTCCGTTAACAACCCTAACAATCAACGTTAGGGTTTGTCAACAAAGGGGCAACATTGCTACGTTTTTATACTTCCGGGGCAAAATTGCTCTTTTTTTGGAAGCAATGTTGTCCCGAAAATCTAAAAATGTAACAATATTGCCCCTCTGTTAGGGTTGTTAACGAAGGGGTAACATTGCTACATTTTAAAACTTTTAGGGCAACATTGCTAAAAAAAAAAAAAAAACTTCAAGGACAAAATTGTTCCTAGCCATATACTTTCAGGGACAAAAATACTACTTAACCCAAAAATTTTCTATAACAAAAGAGAAACATTAACCCCTTATTGTGTATATGTTTAAAATTGTAATGCTATGGTGTGCAATTTCTGCTCTAGTTTGGTCGTGATTAATTTGGTGGTTCTCTGTTATTTATTTATGATTCTGTGTCAATCAATGCTTGCATTTCTACCGCGGGATTTAATGTTTTAAAACATACCGTATCTCTATGTACTTATCAATGATTGGCTTCATTTTTTTGAAAAAATCCCTTTAAAGTTCCAATAGACTTAAAAAATGTCAAAAAATTCTTATAGAAAATTCTGATGTCAAAAAAATCTCAAAGAGTTGTTAAATCCTATTAATGGAGTTGTTAATCACCAATAAAGGAGTTGTTAATGAGATTTCTTTTTATATCAGAATTTTCTGTTGGACATTTTTTTTAGTCCCTTGGACTTTTAAGATCTATTTTTTTTGGTAATCCAACAATATAGTCAACCGTCTACAAGAGAATGTACTGTTGTCAACCAGTCGACAAGTTTTTGCAATACGACTTCACAGAACAAGGTAGTCTAAAATGTTAAGCCAAACCCACTATAATTAGTCCATGCATAATTTTTTCTATTAATTCACCCTTAAAGAATAAAACGTATTACATCTTCTAGGATGCAACCTACATTGAAATTTTTGAATGGAAATGAATTCATTAATAATCAGAGAATGTACATCCAGGAGATAAACCCTGGGAAATTAAAGAAAGCGATAATTCTACCAAAGCTAGAAAAGCTACAAAAGAAGACTAAATTTATCAAAGCATCTGTGAGTGTTAACTGCAAGAGATTTCACGTGGGCCAGGATCCCATCTTGGGTGAAAATCGCCTACATTGAAATTTTGTTCTCTATAAGCCTCCAAAAAGGAGCAATCTCTACTCATCTGTCACACATCCCCTGGATGCAGATTGTACGTTTTTTATGTACTGCAAAGAGAGAGAATTGAAGTTTAAAGATTGTCTAAGGAAGGATGAAAATAATTCTCAACTTGGAGGACTTAATTGAAAATAGAGGGGCAAGACAATATTTCATCAAACTAAAAGTATATTAAATTGTCTTCAGAAAATGAAAGAAAATAAATTTCCCCTATTTCATACCTTGTACAAGACTCCTCGGTTGGCTTTATATGCAGGGGTAGTCCATTTCTTCCTTCGTGCCTCCATCTCCTCGTCTGTCACCAAAACATCAATTCTTCGTTTCTCAACATCAATGTTGATTATGTCTCCATTTTGAACCAAACCAATAGGACCACCTTCCTGTAAAAATTATTACACCTCTGTCATTCATTGGTGAAGACTTTTTTAACAGACAATTTTAACAGTTGATGCTTTCTCAAGTCAAAATAAGTAAGCATGCCTTGCATTCAAATAACTGAAGGACAGATTATGGTGCACATAAGATGCATCAGATTTCCTTGTAAAATATTGTGGCAATACTATAATAATTATAAATGAAAAGTAGATCCACCTGCGCTTCAGGACATACGTGACCAACCACAAATCCATGTGAAGCTCCTGAAAACCTTCCATCAGTTAATAGTGCAACGTCCTGCAATATTTAAGAGTTGTGATGTGAGTCTGAGGAAATTTAATGGAAATAAAAAACAAACATGGAGTTAGCTAACCTCCACACTTGTAGAGGCTAGAATTCCTACACACAGAAAAATTGAATTAACAAAGAAATAAAGAAGAGACCTTCCCAAGGCCTGCGCCCATTATTACACTTGTGGGTGTTAACATCTCAGGCATGCCCGGACCACCCTTAGGTCCCTCTCCCCTGATCACAACCACTTTCCCCTGAAAAAATGATTTATCACAAGGGAAAAAAAAAAATAGAGAGATAAAACTTCCATTCTTAAACGTCAGTGACCTTGTGGTTGCATCTTTGTAATGTTAAATAATACTTTACAAGGCAGTTAGAAGATACCAACTCAAAAAACAATGGAGAATAGATATAACTCCCCAAAGTAAATTATCAAGACTATCACAATTCACAAGCAACTATCCTTTGGAATAATCCGTGTGTCAGTTCTGGTAAACACTGGATGCGTCCTTATGATTCAATTAACATGCCTGGTAATGGTAAGAAGGCTGCGATGTTGTAGTAGTGCACGCTTTCATTTAAATTTCTTGTGTTATTTAAATGAACCAGGTCGAATGGCCATATCTTCAATGGCATCTTTGTTTCCATTTGTTATGGGATATGGCTTCTTTGTCATGTTATGCTTATGAGTGTTCTTAGGTAGTTTCCATTAATCCATTTATTGATATACAGGTACACTGGACGGTTTTGTTGCAATGCCTGTTTGCTCTCGATTCAATTTTGCTGTATCCTCTTCCGGGTATACTTCTCTTTTGTCCCAAGTTTCTTCCATTCAACAGCGATAGTTAAAATACTCAATCATAGAAATTAAGTTATCACACGATCGAAATAAAGATTTTGAAGGCATCACTGTTACTCAAGAGAGCATATCATGTGCTCACAGCTCACAAATGAATTAACGTTGGATAAAGAAAAGAACAAAGACTAACTAAAACTGAGCAATTATAGCTACATCCATTCTCATTAGTTATTTTGTTAGATTGTAGACCTAGTCACTGTTGAGTGTTTTGCACAACAGCCAAGGCAACAGCAGAATTACCTTGAAGCTTGAAGGATTCTCTGAAATGGCGGCAATCATTGACTCCTCTCCTTCAAAAACAAGTGCAGGACCTGTTGAATGATCCCCATGATTAATAAATCTCCGTGATTAAAAATTCAAGATAAACAAAACAAGACCACAATATGAAGAAAATGCACCAGAAAAGTATAGCCCCTCTTTTCCGGTTATTTTAGCAACAGAACCCTACGGTGCAAGGTTCCCATATAATATTTGAATGTGTGCTGTCTTCTTGATGGGATTTTCTAATGGCCTTATAATTTCCTGAATCAAATAACATACAAATTTGTAGCCTGACACTGACAGTAGAAAAAGGGAAGCATGAAGATTGAACACTAACAAAATCACACCTGCCCTTTCGACAAAGGAAGGAAAGTTTCTGCATTTTCAGCTAGGGTCTTGCTAGTGACTAGAAAATTATCTCCATGTTAGTGAAATGAGTATTTAATAAAAAAATGAAACTACCCCTTCTTAATAATCAGATGCAAGAAAGATATACCAGTCATACAGTCCCCATCTAAGAATCCTTGCTCAAGAAGGTAGTGAATAACTGCAGGGGTCCCTCCAACCTATAAAATAAACGTTTTGAAAGATGAATATCAATGCATGAAACATAAACAACAAAGGCGTCATTAAGAAGATGAATAAAACTAGGAAGACTAAATAAATAATTCAGCATGGTACCTTGTGAACATCTTCCATGACATATTTGCCACTAGGCTTAAGATCAGCAAGATAGGGAACTTCATCACTAACCTTCTGAAAATCATCAAGAGTCAAATTGATACCTACAGACCTGCCAAATCAAGTATTCAAATTTCTTGAAAGATTTATATATCCATATATATTATTAAAAAAATTCTGGCTCCAAACTTCATGCACCTTGCAATAGCAATCAAATGTAACACTGCATTGGTAGATCCACCAAGTGCCATGACGATAACCATTGCATTATGTAGTGATTTGCGGGTTATAATGTCTCGGGGCTTCAAGTCCATTTTCAATAATTCAAGCAAATATTTCCCAGCTACACGACACTCATCCAACTTTAGCGGATCCTCAGCAGGTGTGGACGAGCTAAAGAAATAGCAAAGTTAAGAACATTTGGTTTTCAAAAAAAGAAAAGAAAAAACCTTCAATGTAAACTAGCTGGCATACATACCTATAAGGAAGAGACATCCCCATAGCTTCAATTGCAGAAGCCATGGTATTGGCTGTATACATTCCACCACAAGCCCCAGCACCAGGGCATGAGTTGCGGATAACATTTTGCCTCTGCTCATCGCTAATAGATCCACTCACAAATTCTCCATAACACTACAGGTAAATAAAGAATTAGAAAAGTATGATAGCCAAAAGCTGCAGTACTGGGATGATAAGATTCCATCTGATTATATATAGGCAAAATACAAAATTCATTAAAATAACCAAATTTACAATCTTGTTGTAAAAGATGAAAACATTATTCCAGCGGAAAAGAGTATACAAACAGGATAGAATATTGTCCTTCACAATCAATCGGACCAAAAAAGAATATCTAACAAATTTACATAGGGATGGAAAAACTCGAGAGATTGTTCCTTTTTTCTTCACCTCTGTCTGTTCTTGGAGGATTCACATTCTCTATATTGCCCGATTTTTTGTTGTTGTTATTTTGGACGTCAAATTATAATTAAATTAGCTTTCTGCAGACATAATTTAATGCAGGAAAAAATATGGATGTTTGAAAAGCAATGAGTTATTTACCTGAAAGGCAGACACTATGTCATATGTATTGCCCTGAAAATGACCAGGCTGCAAAAGAAATAATAAGTGTAAAAAAGTTAGAAACCACATTCCAAGGAACCACTTCATAATTTTCATTAACAGATTAAAAAGTTCAAAGCAGATTACGACATTCTTAAACATGATTGGAACATATAACTGATAATAATTTGAAATTAACTGCAATAAAAACAGAGAATTCAAAATATCAGTTACTCCATTTGTTCCCTCAACTAGCTGCTGAAGAACACTGATTTCAAAGTACTATATATAAGGGTTTCAAGCTACCATAAATCCCAAAAAATTATTGACAAAGGACTGCCGTGTGCATAATTGGTGTGACAAACATCAATCAAAGGAAGAAAATGCATATAAAACCTTATGATCGTCTCAAAGTTTGTTATACATGTAATACCATTAATTTCAACGATATCATAACCAGTACCATTCTTAAGTTTTTGTTGGCTACATATTTACTGCATAACACTGATCAGAAAGAAGAGCAAGAAAAGGTTTTATTGATGACTTCTTTCTATTGTTCAAATTCTGTTTAGTTCAACTTTTGTATCATGAATTTTGAATTGATCAGCGCACATTTGAGGTTGTTTAATGAAATTACAAAAAATCAACGGGGCCTTGATCAGGCTTGACAAACAATTATATCATTTTCAATCAATAATAGCCCTCTCAGAAGCCAAAGCCTTGTATCCTACCTTAATAGTACCACCATAAATCATTATACTTGGTCGGTTGAGCCGGGCCATTGCCATAATTGTACCTGGCATCTGAAAATTTACAACGCATGCTCAATTACAAGAGAGAAGCTACAATAACACATAGCTAAATGTTCAAAATAAATTGAGAAATTGAGTCATGGTGAGCATAGACAGCTTCTACAAGAGACAATAACAATAACAGATTAAACTGGAAAATTTATCATAATTTAGCGGAAGCATCATTCCATGGAATTAATAACTGTTAATGATTTCAGAAATTCCTTTCTTACACTCAATCTAGCCACCACCAGCAGATTTTGAACTTCTGAGAAATCTAGGATTAAATCTTTCAGCTACTCCCCGTAATAGAACTAGAGATCCATCTATGGATTGGAAACATTACCATGAATGTTCCATCCTGGCACGAAACTAACTTAATATGTTTTTCTGTGATTAATAAAATTGACTCTTTTTGGCAAAAAAATAAAAATAAAAATGCAAGACAGGGTTGCAGACTTGCAGGGAAAAGGTAAAGAGCACTGAGACGCTGACAAGTAAACTTTACATAAACATAATCGATTTAACCCTTAGTTTAAATGACTAAATATGCTATGTAATAGAAATCTTACAAAGCTATACTGATTATAGAAAGAAATATCGTACATTTTTGTCGCAACCAGGGATGGAGATGTTACCATCATACCACTGAGCACTCATGACAGTCTCAATACTATCCGCAATGAGGTCCCTAGACTGCAAGCTGTAGCACATACCTCTTGTCCCCATAGAAATGGCATCACTGACCCCAATTGTGCTGAACATGAAACCGATCATGCCAGCCTCTTGCACTCCTTCTTTAGCCTCTTCTGAAAGCTTCGAAAGATGCATGTTGCAGGTGTTACCTTCATACCACACTGATGAAATACCAATTTGAGGCTTATCCATGTCATCTTTTGAAAGGCCCACCCCATGGAGCACAGCCTGAGACCCACCTTGCGTTTTGGGCTCCGTTATGCGAGAACTGTACTTGTTGAGCTTCTGTGTAGGAGTGGATTTAGGTGGAGGGTCTCCAGGGACAGGTGCTGATCGTGCTGCCTCTGCTCGGACTGATAAGACGTAGGGGCAAGCAGATTGACATTGACGAAGAAGTGTTAATGGCTTCGACGACTTAGTTGGGGTTGCTGGAGAGAAGGATGTGAATAGTGTCGACTGCATGGTTATTGCAAGCGATGATGCAAGGGCGTCCCGTGCGCGTCGGACGGAAAGGAGAAACGTGGAGGCGGATTCGAGCGGCGGGCCGGCGAGAAATGACAAGTGGAGACTCGAGAGACTGGTGGACTGTGGGGTGACGGAAACGGAGACGCGATGTTTTATTAGTTAAAACAAATTTCGGATTCTGCGGGTTGACGGTTTTACTCTAAAACATTCTCCAATCCAATCAATTCCACTCAGAAAACGTCAACGAGGCTTTTATTGTTGTTGTTTTTATTTTATTTTTTATATTACAATTTTTATTTTGTCATGAATATTATATTTGTGGATATTCATATCCCTTATTATTTCTTATTCTTCATAGTTTCTTATTCTTACTCATTAATTATTATGATTATAGAATCATATTAATTGAAGATTAAGAGTTCTACCTATAAATAGAAAGCATATCTTATATCTTATGTATTTAAAACAAAATTGAATAATGAATGAGAGTTTCTCTTTCTTCTTTCTTTCTACTCATATCTTTTTTCTTATTTTATAGCACATTAGCAACATGAAATCTCTAATAAATATATGATTGTCTGATTTGTCTCATCATCCCTTTAACGATTTCATCTACCTTCTTTAATTATATATTTATTTTATCTATCTAGAATAATTTGAGTCACTATATAAAATTAAAGAAATATTTTTATGGATTGTTTTAAACATCGGATTCTATAATTAAGATTGGATATTATTACTGTTTTGATCTCCTTTAAGAGTTCTTTTATATTATTGTCATTGTTATTTTTGTATGTTCGAAAACCATACACCTCTCATTTGATCTCCTAAAATTTTAAGAGTTCTTTTATATTATTGTCATTGTTATTTTAGTATAGTCAAAAACCATACACCTCTCATTTTATATTTGTTGGAAATTATATGTTGCTTTAAGTTGCAATTTACTAATTATATTTCTTTGCGAGAAAAAAATAGTTAAAATTTGGAATAGTAATTTTATTTTCTTATTTAGAAAATATATGACTATATTGCTTTATTTTCTTAAAAGTCATATTGATTTGATTTCCTATTATATTGTTAGAGTCATATTTCTTTTATTCTTATTTTAAAATTATATGACCTAAAGTTATATCACTTTGATTTCTTATGGCTAGAAATTATATTTCTTTGATTCATTATTATATGGCCAGTCATATTACTTTAATTCCCTATTTTTTAGATTGGAGAGTATTGTTATTTTTCTTTTCATTTCTTTATTTTATATTATGTTTTATAGTAGTTCATTTTCTTTATGTTTTATTATTTTAATTTTTTGTTGATATATATATATGAGATAGGATATTATCACTATCAATTTTAGTCACTTTGCCAATGTCACTACCATTTTTTCACCGTTAGATCAGAATCTTATCTACCTTTGTTATTTCTCTCTCCTATTGAGATTCTGATCTAACGGTGAAAAAGTGATAGTGACCAAAATTGGTAGTAACAATATCTTATTTATATATATATAGGGAATTATTCCTATATATATATATATATATATATATATAGGAAATATCATATATCCTATCACTAGATATAACCTTCTGTCCAATGAGTTATACTACGTGGTTTTCAGCTACTCAAGTGAGCACAAAATCGTTAAGAAAATAGCACATACTCCACTTAAACACTTTCCACTACAGTATTTATATTTATTCACCATCCATTGTCGGCCTTACCCAAACCACAGAGAAAGAGATCACCCACAATAATTCACTTTGATTGATTTTTTCCACATGAGCCGATAGAGAGAGCTATTAAATTAATGAACACTTTGTTTTGATAAAAGATCTTCGGAGCGTGGGTTATCTAATTTTTAAATTTTTATTGATCTCATAAAGAATCATTATTCATTTGTTTATTTATTTTATTTGTTCATCATTTAATTTATTTAGCAATTTACTTTTATTATTGCTATCTTTATGTTAAATTTTGCTATTTTATTTTTGTTTACCCTTAATCTTACTTACATTTTATAACATATTATTGTTATTTTATTTATAGTGTTATATATGATGTGATAAATACAATTGTGGATTTCCTCATCCGTACATATATACATCACTTAGATTCTATCTCCTCTTTCTACATTTCTTCTTTATATATATTGTTATATGTTATTTATCTTCATATGTATATTTATTTATTTTATGATTTTAATGGTAATAATATTTTCAAAAAATTTATTTATTAAATTATACATTGACTACTCATGAAAATTTTGCTCCCTTATGTTTATTGAGTTATATATTGACTACTCATGAGTAGTCTATATATAACTCAATGAATGATATACTCTTTTCTTTAGCTACGGTTTTATTCCATTGGATTTATTCTAGTTAAATTTTGTAATGAGGCACATTTATAATG
Source organism: Acacia acuminata (assembly GCA_019022655.1). NCBI lineage: Eukaryota > Viridiplantae > Streptophyta > Magnoliopsida > Fabales > Fabaceae > Acacia > Acacia acuminata. The sequence goes on from JAFJYI010000123.1 coordinate 1,577,185, forward strand.
GACACCCAAGGGGGAATGTTATGAAGATTATATTTGAAGATGTTCATATCTCTCATTATTTCCTATTCTCCATAGTTTCCTATTCTCACTCATTAATTACTATGATCATTGTTGTTAAACTCACAAGTTGATTCTCAGAATTTATCGTTTTTACGTTTTTAATTTACCAAATCAAGTCAAATCACAAACTCATAACCGTTGTAAACTCAATTAAACTTACGAGTTTATACACCGAATTTATCATTTATACGTTTCAAACTTATAAAACCATGTTAACTCACATTTAAACTCGTGTTAACTTTTTTTTATTTGATCATGCTCAACGGCTTTATATGTGAGTTTTATAGAAATTTCTTTGTTAAATATGGTAATATTTAAATATTGATGAATTTAATTTCAATTATTTAGATTTAAAATATATTTAAATTAAATTGTTGTCATTTTTTTATATTTTAATTATTTATTATACACTATTATTACATATTTAATAGTGAAAGTAACCACCAACCCGGCTATGGTGGGTGAGTCTTAGATCAACGCGACACAACGTGCTCGCTTACCACTTATACCAACCCCGTTGGTACTATTATTACATATTTAATAGTGAAAGTATGGGGTTGTCGGTACGGGGTTGTCCTAGTTTAACCACGGGTCTCGAGTTCGAGACGTGGGAATACAACGTGCGGGGGTGGTAGAGGCTTCCCCCCGAAAAGGGTCACTCGATCTCGATCTGGATTAGTCTGGTTTTGTAATTCCCTGAAGGGTTGGCCCAAGACACTTAGGGAGGTGCAAAAAAAAAAAAAAAAAAAAAAAAAAAAAAGTAAACTCTTACAAATTTACGATACAAATCTATGATATTTCCACGACTTTATTTAGACTCATGAGTTTGACAACCTTAACTATAACTATGGAATCAAATTAATTGTAGATTAGAGAGTTGTGCCTATAAATAAAATGCATATATTATATATTTCAAACAACACTGAATAGTGAATGAGAATTTCTTTTTCTTGCTTTCTTCTCTTCTTATCTTTTTTCTTTATTTTATAACATATTTCATTTTTTTATTTGATAATAAAAAAGCAAGATTTTGTAACAACAAGGGGGAAAAAAAGAATCAATCGATACAAATTTTGTTTCACAAGGTGGCTCTGAGAAATAATTATTATGAGTACTTCGGAAATTTTCACTTCACCCCCATGCTCTAATGGAAGGGGTTTATTTCAGTCAATCCGAAAAAATTATTAAATTTCATTGTACTCCTTAGGTCAAAATAAAACTAAATTTTATAAATGAAAAGATAATGATATCCTTACTTTATTTTTTGAATCCCCTTATTTTGTCTTATGAATTTCTCATTTGTTTTTCAAATTTCCAAAATGTTTTTAACTTTTGAGGTTCTTTTAAACCTTTTTATTTATCTTGTAAATTCCTTTTATTGATTTTGTGGATTCTTTTATTTATTTTGTGAATGACCAAAATGTTCTGGTTAACTCTTAGGTTTATTTTAAATTCCTTTATTTGTCTTGTAAATGTATTTATTTATCTTATAAATACTCTTATAAAAAATTAAGTAAAGGTATCATGATCTTTTCACCCACAAAATTTAATTTCATTCTAGTTGTATGAGAGTTGCAGTGAAATTTAGAATTTTTTTGAGATTGACTGAAATAAAATCTCTTTCATAAGACTAACTGAAATTTTCCCAAAATACTTGAACTTTGGTCCTTTTTCCTTTAAATTTCATTTAATTTATATTTTCTAAATGAAGGCCTAACTCTAGCCAATTAATAAACAAATTAGTTCGGCCACATTGCACTTACTTTAATTCTAGTTTAAAGAAATTAACTAGAGGGTTTACGTGCAAGACTTCCTAAGTTTTGTTGTATTTGTATGACATTACCTTCAAACAACACTATTAAATAATTAAAAATGATAATTAAAGCAGGTGATCATAAGGAATATGAAAACGAGATTGATTGGGTGCATTTACAAGAGTGAAATTTGAAAATTCATAGAAAAGAGAAATATAGATTCTACACGCACTAAGACCCTTTTTTTTTTTTTTTTTTTTTTTTTTTTTTGCATCAGTCTAAAACTAACAAGAATTTTAAAATATCCTAACACCTAAATTTTCAGCCTTTGCAAGAGTGTCGTCTGCAAGGGGAAGCCTGATATCTATCTTTCAAGCACCCATTGAACCTGCACCCATACCTTAGCCATAAGTAAATTGGAACCATTATTAACATAATGGAAAGTTATTTATTAGCAAATCCATTTTTTTCAAACTAAAAACAATATATGTTCCTACAAGTCTCTGGCAAATAAAAGCTCACAAAAAACCGAGTCTTTGTTGTTTTCAACTCATAAAGAAATTGTACAGTCTAGTTCTTTTGCAGCAGTGTCAAGAAAATTAATAGACATTCCATTAGATAGTCGCCTGCGAGCTTCCCATGTCAAACATTTTTCTATATCAGCTTGCCAATCAATCACATCCGTGTTGAAGAACTCACAGGGGCGTTTGTGGATACCATTAATATGCGGTGGTTTAGGTCTTAGTCTGATTGACCCAATATGCAGAATGTCACGAAGAACCGACGTGCTTAGAGCACGGACATGTGCACTCGGATGAGAAAGGCAACGAATAGTGGCGGGCAGGCGACACTGCACATGGTTGCACAAGGAAATCAGTCTACAATACAATTCTAGAGAGACAAACCAAATTATTATTCAAATAATGAGAACTAGGTTTATTCTTTAAAGGGGGGAAATACTATAGATGATTATCTAAAAATTGAACTAAAACTATCAGGATTATAAATGTATGATTAAACCTAAATTTTTATTTCTGCACTTAATCCAACTGTCTTCAATAAGAAGTTGTCTCTCTAATGCAAAATCAGATTGGTACTGTTCAGCTTATATGAATAATAAGTTTGTTTACCTTTAGCAGGTTTGAAAGGCCATCAACCACAGCAAATCCTGATTCTCCCAACCCCAGCACTGGCTGAACTGCTCTAGCTGTTGCTTCCAATAGCTGGTCATTTAGGGAAGACTTGATTAAATTGAGAACATGTGAAGTATCAAACCCATCATGGGTCACAGTTTGTAGCTCAAATTATATAAAACTGAAGACTCAAATTACATCAAAAGTACATATTCAACACTAAGAACTTAAGAGATCATACTTGAGGACACAGCTAACACTTAATTACAAGAATTAATTTCCATATATAATGCATCCTAATCAATAGTGTAATATAAAACCAAAAATATTTATCCTTCTACAAGAAGGAAATCCCAAAAAATAAAACTTTAAAGATTCATAATTTCATGCACAGATGCCACATGAGAGAAAAAAGGACATGCATTTTTGCAAAAGTAAAAACAAATTACTGTGTATGGGTATTAGAAAATATAACACCAAGTTAATGTAAATATTTTCAAGTTAAAATATGGAATTAATGATGACAAGACACTTTAAGTAGATACTTCAACATAGTTTTAGTCTGATGTAGCCATCAGAAAGGTCGAGGCTGAGTTTAAATCATGGTATGTAGATACTGCAGTATTCATTCAACACAAAAACATGTATAAAATGCTACCTCCAGCTGTGGTAAAGTGCAGGCTTCACCATCAACAAGCATGCCATCTGTGGCTCGTAGAAGTAAATCTGATGCACTTGCCACAATCACCAATGATTCTATCCTCTCATGATTCCTCATAAGTTCCACTATCAATTTTACAATCCTCTGGTTGATTCTCCACATCTTCTGACCAAGGTCATCATCTTTTGCAATCCAAGGCTGCAACTCCCTATCCGCCTGAGAAGCAACAAACCAAGGGAAAAAACTAAACAAATGAAACCCAAAAAAAAAAAAGAAGAAGAAGAAGCTTCCAATATTTGTTTGATGAGATCAGATCTTCACTATAAGATATATAAGCTTTCCAGACAAATCAAGCAAGTGTCATAAGTTTAGAGACCATAAAACTCTTTTTTTTTTTTTTTTTTTTTTTTTTTTTTTGGGAAATATTCAAGAAATGTTCACTATATCTTAAATAGAATACTTGTCAAAGCCAACGGCAGAAGTAACTTAAAGTAATTAGTTCATAAAAAGATAAAAATTTGGACCTGGAGAACAACTGCTGTAGCAGCTTTTGATGGTGATGCTGAAACAACGTTGCATAATGCATCAACAACCTACATTAGATCCATATGCAATGGTCAGCTAATGAACCTGTTTGGGGCAAAAATATGGGCATAAACCCAATAGTTACACACACAGACCCACACGCAAACATATACATATTTTTAACTGTAAATTATATTCATGTGTCCCAATTATATGTATCTGTTTCATTCATATAGCCCATCAATTGTATGTTACTCAATTTGAATACTTAAACAAAATACCCATTCTTAAATATAATTAGTTATTATGCTTAGAATACCTGTCTCCATCCTTGTTGGGCAGAAGTGCTTTCCGCACATGGTTGAGTTTCAGGAGATATGATCAACTTGTGCCATAACAGTGAAACTACAGAGAAACAAAGTTCTTGTTTCTCTGCCATCATGGATCTAAGTAAAACTTGGGCACTGCAATTAAACCCTATATGCCTGTCCATTGTGAGGAAGTTGGCTAGATCAGAAGCATCCAATGGAAAACTTGTGATGCTTTTACCCAAGGCGTGACCAGATGCTTCATTTGAACATGAAGGTTTCTCAGATTCACAATTAGGCTTAGAAATAGCTGAAACCTCAGAAGGTGAGACGGATGTCTGCTCAGAACTACAGTGGCCACTTTTTTCAGACTGAAAACAGACAAGGGAATCTTTCCAACTAGGTGTAAGGATTAAATTTGCTTCCAATGGCTCTGCCTTGTTAACAATAGATGCAACAGCTTTGCTATGAATATCTATAAGACTGTACAAAGATGATGCTCTGGAGTGAATTTCATTGTCCCATTTGCAACGCCTCAAAACTGATAGGGCATGCATGCAAGCTTTTGACTGTCTAAATAGTTCAGAAACATGGGCAGCAACCATAGCAGCTGCAACTATCTCATTTGAGCTGTAACTCCATGAGGTGCCAACAGAAGATGGCTTCAATGAAAAGAGTGCCTCTAAAATTGCCAAAATTCTGTGAGTGTGGCGTATTGCTGAATCTATACCATTCTGTAACTCATGTGAAGATCCATTTATCTTAACAGGGTTAATTTTATATCCTACATTGTTGGAGATTGGATGATCACTACCTCGAGAAACCAAAGGAAATAATTGAAGCTCACAAGCAAGTGCACAAACTGCAGCTAGAACATAGGAATCAAATGCTGCTATAGGCCCCTGTTTTTTTAATTTCTTACGTTTTTCTTCTCTGTGGTTTTCAGATACTGCCTCTAAATCTTCAATTGTTTCTTCACCCAAATAACTATCTTCACCTCTTGGTTTCTTGCTTCCACTGAATTGAGCTTCATGACTAAGGCAGACTGTCAAGACAACAAAAAGGAGGCGTGAAGCAAGCTCTACAGATGCACATGATTCTAAGAAGAGTGAATGAACCATAGTACGAAGTTCAGCCACAGCAAGGTTTTTGGAGGAAGACCCCAAGCTAGTGTGGTATCTAGTTCTGCTCTTCTTTCTAATAGATTCTGATGGAAATGTCCTCCGAAGAATAGCTTCCACAGTGGCAACAAATATTTTCATGAGACATGCTTCAGATGGACTTCCGCGAGGGAGATATTCCAGAACCTTAACTAGGGGTATGTACAAATTCCATGATAGTAAGGGAGGTTGCAATGGGGTTGCAACTATAATTTCTGGAAGATCAACAGCTGATGAACTTAAAGGAATCAAGCCATAAGCAGCTTCCCATATGGTACAGATTCTCCATTCAGCCTCAGGACCATGGGCGCATAGCATTGATGCAATGCCTTGGGCAGTAGCCTCAATGGTGGCTTCAGCTGCAGGAACTTCTATCTGAACAAGCATTACTTACTTCATTAAGCTAAGGAACATATCAGCGTCAATGAAGAAAAATATGTAACTAATAGTGATGGATCAGTACCTGCTTTCTGTAGGACGAAATATACCCTCCCAAAGGTTCGTGCTGAACTTCAACCCCATCAACCTGCCTCAATGGAGGAAATAGTAATGCTGGCTGTGAAAGTATGCGGAAAAGCAAAGCAGCTGCTGCATCAGCAGCTATGCCAGCTCTCATAGACATCGCAGTCCCTATAGCACGCAAGAAATGCAAATGCATCCAATTTCTAGGAAGCTGTATCGACATCAATAAAATAAAACATCAGTTAGATGTAATTTAAATCTTTTACATAGCCTCCAGAAAAATTCCAAAAAAGCCCCATAGAATGGCATCCTTTTAACCCCAATGCAATGCACATACAAAGTGTCAATGGATTTTTTTAAAAAAAGATAATGATGAGTAAATCATTAACTAAAATGATTTTACATATGCTACAAGTGCTATAATGTAGCACTTTTCTACATAATCAGGTCAATATTTCCTTAGATCTATTAGGACTGTTCAAGCATACAATGTTTAGTTATTGCAAAAGCACAATGTACCTTGGCAATAAGGCTCAGCAAAAACGAGACACAACAATAGCTCTTTTGGAATCCCATTTCAGATACAATCACAAGACTGTGTTTTAAATTGTACTGAATAAAGATTACCAGCTTAACGTCATAATATAAGCTTTTGTATATATGCACCAAAATATACAGCTTACCCTTATGCCAGATGCATAATCTTCAGCAGCTCGGAGGAGTTCCACGAGCTGCACAGCAGCATCAAGAGCATCTGGAGCCCATGATGGTGGTGCTTCTAGAAGTCCAAGAAGAAGTCTTTGTGTGGCACTTGGAGTAGCAATGGCATAATATCTAAATGAATCAAATATAACATTTACTCAGGGAGATGAACCCAATAAAAAAATTAATAAAAATACAGTAGATGCGTTCAGAATAACCTATGAAATAATCGTGCATATGGTTCAAGAGCTGGTAATCCTGCAACTAGATGCTCATCCAATGCTGTCGTGGGAGGAGGAAGCAAAAGTGCAGGGACGGCAACAGCTGTTAAAGTGGCAGTTTCATAGCGAGCAACTTCATCGTCACAAACACTTAATATAACACCAGCACCATTGGCAACAGCCCACCTAGGAGTTGAAGGCATAAGCTGAGGATGCTTTCCAGAACCACCCGAAGAAGCTACAAGAAAAAAATTCCAATGACCTTAGAACAAATCTTTTATCATAGAAAATTTTCAATAATGTATTAAGATCATATACACAAGCACCAATATGACATCAAATTCTTGGAGAAATGTATAGTTATCACATGATTTTCTTATCTTTTATTCTCTCTTAATAAGCTTCCTATTTCCCAGATTAGTGCACAGTAATCATTCCTTCTGTGTTTCAGTTTTTATCAGCTTTTAGAAAGAGTTATTTGTCTTTTTTAATTCGCTGAGTGTATGGGGTCAATTGGGAGATTCTTTGTTCTCAACTTCCCTGTAGATGTATTATGTTCTGCTGCAATGAATAAAAAGATCAGCATTATTCTCAACATGGAAGTTACACACAGTATCAGATCAAGCACATGCCTGAACCTCATAGAGGGTGAGCAAACACAGGAAACATGTATCAAGCATTGTCTCATGGTATTTTCATCTATCTCATGCACTTCTCAGCTGGGGAAGGAACAATGGTGTTGAAGTGAGGATTTGTGTGGAGTATGGAATTTGACTTGTTGAAGAATACAAAGAGTTGAGGAAGAATGGACAAGCCCAATAGTGGCCAAAAATAGTAGACTGGGGGCAAACTCAAATAAATGGATCCAATCCTATATCATTCATTTGGTCGCCTTGGGAGGCTAGAAAAACCTTCCAAAAAGGAAAAAGAAAAAAGCCTATATTATTTTTTTATCTTTTGAAAGTTTGATCCTCAAGGACAGGGATCATTTATAGGTTAAGGGCAATTAGGAAAGTAGAAACAGGGTGATTAGGAAATTTGCTAGGAAACTTATCCAGCCTTTGTTAGTATAAATAGGGGACGGATAAACTTGTAATGGTGCGAATTGAATAGTATTTTGGCATTTTGTTTTTTTCAGGCTTTTGCCATGTATCACAACCAGGACCTCAGAACTCGGTCTTGTCATCCCTAAGCTCTTACATTAGGGCCAAAATTCAAGCTCGGTCAAAAGAGTAGTTTTGTAAATTTATTATCAGAGTAGTTGGAATGGGGTTAAATAAAACAAGAAAAGAAAAGATTAAATCAAGTTAATTACTATTCCAATAAAAAAAATGCCTGAAGGATTTTATATGATTGACGGGTCATAAGACACAATATTGTATTGAGCCATTATAAGAACAGCACTCTTTACAAATGAATCAGGGTTAAATTTACCAGTTATAGGAGGCTTGAGTTCTCCTGCAGCATATTTACCCATAACTCCACTGCACCTGTTGATGCACGACAATATCCATCAATTTAAGCAAAACTATACTTACTCAGAGCCTAAGCCCACAACAGTAAATAACAGTTATATGCAAAGAAAGAAAGAAAAATCAGTTAAAAAAAGGTATGCATCAGTACATCACAATTATGATATATGTCCAACACTTGTTCTCTTTCAAGGGGAGGAATGACCAAGGAAAACTAAGATTTGCAATGTCAATAATTCAATCCTCCTCCTTCAGACAAATCAAATATATTTGATAATTTGGTGGACCTAAACGATGAAATTCAAGGGAAAAAGAATACATTTAATGAACTGGAAAACCTGCTAATTGGCAGCAGGCTCCTACCTTTGATTTATGCTACTGTGAAAAATGCAATCACTTACATAAAAAAACATATGATAAACTACAGAACTCCTATGTTCTTGTAAACTAATTTTTGGATGAAGGATAGGTGACCATAATCCCAGATTATATTATATCCTTTAACAGGCCCCCTCAAGTTGAATCACTTGTCTCACCATCCTTTGATGAGTTATCCATATGAATAGACCAAAATAAGGTTAAAAGAATATAGCAATGAAAAGTGTGTTGAGATAACCTCATTATGATTTAGAAAACAACCAGTTCTGAAGGAAAAGCCAAAAATAGATTAACTATTCCACCTGCCCAAACCAGAAGAACCAAAATGTTTGTCTATCTATTGAACTAAAGAATACGCACCACCGGAAATAGTCACTTCTAATGCCCAGAGGAGCAGCCAGCAATATATCAGTTATCCAAGGAGACAACGGCCTTATAGGTTTCCTCTCCAGTTGTGTCAAACAACTACGGTCAAGTTTCCCATCAACAGAATTACTTGTTGTTGCATGGCTGCTGCTAGTGCTTCTTTCTGTTTCACTGCACTGTCTTTCCGTTTTGAATACGGGACGGTTATAATGAGTCAAAATTCTCAAAATTTCACCACATGCCAGAGCCCATTGCTCCGAATACTCATTCTGCCACATGAAAAAAACTAAATAAAATTGTTGATAAGGAACACCGCTGCAGAATGCAGATGCCTTATGCAATAAGAAACTGAAGGCAGAATGAATATCCTAAGTCATAAATTGAAACCATGAATCACAATGCTTATAATGAACAAGACATATATATGTCCTGTTTAATTGAATCCTGTGAATAAAATAGGAACATCAGCCAAGGGCTTTTACCTCACTTTTTGGGCAGACTAGGGAGATGAAAGAAGCAAATGGAGGACTAGTCTTATCATAGACTAGAGTCCCATCAATGACACATGAAATAATTGGAAGCACAACCGCATGACCATGCTCAGGATGGTGAAGGACAAAAGTTGCTGAATGAACATGTCAATAAATCAGAAGTTGTTAAGCAAGAAACAAAAGTAAGTTCATTGTCAAAATATTTTCGTTGAATCAGCAATAGCATAAACTAACATGGGTTAAAGCATAAATACCCAGAACATCATCAAACAGGAGCGTCTCCCTCGATGGATACCGCTTCCGGATTAACTGCCACAGTCATACAGATTATTGAGCAAGTGAACAACATTTGATACAACTATTGTATGAACAAAATCAAAATTTCATTGATTTGAAAAAAAATGATTAATTTGTGAATATTAAATATTGTCCATAAATGAAGGGGCATTCAACAGACCTCAGCAATGTCATCAGGGAATTGTTCTGACGTGAACTGACCAAAGAACTCAACATAGGCAGCAATTTGATCCTAGGAAAACATTAAAATATGCCATAAGAAACAAAGATATGGAATAACAATTATGAGCCTTTGATATGGAAGAAGATATGAAAAAACATGAATATAGACTAGGGAACACTTATGAGTATGCTGCACATCTAAAGCATGGAGCAACTAGATATCCAATAATCTTTCACATGAAAAAGTTACTGAAAAAGAACTTATGAATTCAACAGAAAAATATATGAGAAAACTGCATGGAGAAAAGATTGCAAAATCCTTTTCCAGTTCCAAGTTATCTCAGAGTTTAGCCTGTGTCGGTTTAAAGACTTCCTTATTATATTTCTATACAAAATCCACCTTACTCAGCATAATTCAATATTTTAGACGTTTTAAACTTTCCTGCTGCAGTATCCTCTACAAATAGGCATTTTATCAAAATTCTCAGGTTAGTAACTAGAGGTTAGCTCAAATAGGTGTGGGTTAGGATGCAAGGTTGCATATTCAATTCTCCTATTGTACTGAACAGATTTTGTCAGCTTAAATATAGCCATTTGTGTGATCTAATGATAATGCAAGACCTCCCAAATCAAAGCCTTCATACTTATATGAACATATAAAGGAAAATGCTTAACAATAACTTACCCAACTAGATTGTATGCTTAGCATGGAATCTGATGTCAAATGCATTCACTATTCATAACTTATAAATAGTGCAGCACCCAATAAATTTTATTTTACGTATTGATGTACTGATTTGCTTCTAAAGATTTCCACCTAACGATATCTCTTCATACATGTTTTACTCCTGTTGTTTTGATTAACTCCAACCTTCAGTGGATATAGCATCAACGAAATAGAGAATCTTGATAACGGAAAATAACTAGATTGTGGGATTGTGCTTTGCATGGAGCTTTGAGCGAGTCACACTATTCATCGCTTATCAATAGTGCAACCTCCTTTGCATTTTATATTATACATAGATACCAATAGTCAAAATCAGTAATTTATCAATGTAATTTTGTATTTATTTTGTATTATATTCAATTTGAAACGAAGTTCATTTCTTGTGTTGAATTCACTTCATAAGTCGTTTTTGTAGTTCAAGAATTCTGAATATCAAACTTTAATAAACATAGGATGCCAATTTAGGAAGAAAATTTTCTGTCTTCTCCTTCTCCTAGAAAGAAAGCAACCAAATAAAAATGACTACGTGGATGGTTCTCTACCCAACTAAAAGTCCTGAAAATCCTCTTCCATTCTTCTCCGCTAAATGCTTAAGAACGATTGTGCTTCATATTGAATGTTAGAATTTTATTTATAACTATCACAGTATAATCTGCTACAAATATTTCTCACTGAAATCCAGAACTGACTGATAAACATAAATCAGAATATTTCTAATAAAGAGGCGAAGTAGTAGGTACCGTTTTTTGTTGACCGTCTCGTGGGGGAGGCCAGAACAACGAGGAGAACTGAAGACGGTCAATCCACCTTTCACTAGAACAAGCCATGGAAGAGGAAATATTTCTGATACCAGAACGGATAACCCAGAATCCGGCCAACCGGCTACCAATCAAGTATCAGGATATCGTAATTCAACATTCCCTGCTAGAAACTCCCACAGACATTCGTACCTCAGTATCTAATAAGAAAAATAAATCAATCGATCAAAGCGAATCGCTATGTTCCTCCATTTTTTCACTCTCGTGTAAACCAAACAGAAGAAATTATTTAGCAGAAAGGCAACGAAATGCATCTCCCACAAAATCGCAGCAATTCACTACAAGTACTTTAGCAGCTTGATTATTCTGCACTAATAAACCTCCGATCACAAAGTTTACAATTTACAGGAGATTTTTTACTCTCTTTTATTTCCCAAATAAAAAACCGTAAATATGAGGAATTTATTTTTAAAAATACAACAAAAATCAGAGGAATGAAATGAAACAGCTCAACCAAACAAGAAGCAAATCTGAAGGAAATTATACAACTAAGCAAAACTGAAAAGAAAATGATGCAGAATCCTCCTGGAGACCTACGCAGTTTCCTTCAAAACCATACAGTTCAGCAGCCAAAAAGAAAATTGAAATTTAAAGAAAACAATCACTAGAAAATCTAAGAACATAAATAAATCGAAAACTAAAACAATCTAAGAAAACAGTATCATCATGAAAAAACAAACAAGAGAACAGCAAAATCCGTTAACAAAAATGCAGCAGCAGAATAATTCCCAAAACAAAACAAAACAAAAAAATCCGTACCTAAAAACTTTGTGAGAATACGATACCGATTGATTAACAAACTAGTTAGTCTGATTTGGCGAGTGATATAGGAAAAATGAGAGTCGTAATTTGGGTAATCAAAATCTTTGGAGCATGAAAGGGGAAAATTAGAAGAGGTGGTGGAGGTTTTTACAGAGAGAGAGAGGAAGGAGATCAGAGAAGATCTTTTAAAGGTCTAGGAAGCTTGGAGGTGAGCTGACGTGGCTATGATATTTTCCGCTCGCCTCAGACGCTAGGTGTCACGTCATGTTTGTGCACAGTGCCAGCCATGTGTGTATATGGCAATGGGATATGCTCCGTTCTATGCTCCACTCACATGCATGTATTTGATTCACTCGCTGTCTAGCATCCAATTTGAGAAAATAATAAATATTTGAATATACAAAAATTAGTTAAATTCATTATTTATAACAAATTGGTGTTAGTTTTAATAAATAATTGATTTAATCATGCGCATTAAATATGTCCCTTGAATAAAAATCCAATTAATAGATTACTTTGGAAAAAAATACCCATTCACTTCTTAATATAAAACTTAATTCGATTTTTTTAAAGATGTTAATTAAACTAAATAATTACTTTAAAGTATTTTATTTTTTTTTTAAGAATTTATCTAACTTTAAATTAATATATAATATAATTATATATAACATATATTATAGTTAAGTAATTTATTTAGTCACATTAATCTCATCAAAACAATCAATTAAGCCTTATACTAATATTAAGATTCGAAGAGATGGAGTACTTGAAAATTCAAATATTAAAAGCCTTTTTTCCTAATAATTTAAGAATTTACACATTTTATATTATATTCCTTTCTTTTTTATTTATTATGTTACTTTTTATTTATATTTTTTTTATCCAAAAACAAACAATAATGTCAGGACTAAGGATGCTAAAAATTAAAGGTGGGTGAATTAAAAGGAAAATGAAATTGTGGGGACGGTGGGGTGAAATGACGAGAATGACCAGGAGGTAAAATGAAATGACAAAGGGGCGCTGGAAAGTTGGAATTGTTGAGGGGACACGGAGTCAATAAAATAAGAGTATTTGTGTGTCAGCTTGTGCTAGATATTTTTGGGTGGTTTTGGATTCTTGTGCACTTATTGCTCCTAATGCTAGTGTTTATTATTAATTACCCCTACTTATTATTTTTAATAACATCTTTCATCAATCATGCACCTCCACGATCCCTTCTTTATTTTAACTCCAACCTCCTTTTCAAAGCATTCAATTATTTTAACTTGCATTACCATTGACATGTTTTTCACTCATCCCTCTCTCCTTAATATTTATTTATTTTAAGAAGGCTTGGCATCCTAAATTATAGAACCTTTTACAAAATTTTATAAAGAAATAATTATCATTTTTGTCCCAAAAGTTTCGCCTTAGTAACATTAGACACTCGTAAGTTTTTTTTCAAATCATTTCTACCCCAAAAGTTTAGAAAACATAATAATTTGCCTCGCAAGTTAACACAATGTTAATTTGGCCTGTTAAATTTCTTTATAGAGCAAAATTGCACTAGAAAAAACTTTCAGACACCTACTGCTCCACAATCACAACTTTCAAGACAAATTGCTATGTTTTCTCAACTTTTGGAGGTAAAAATGGTCCCAAAAAAACTTTCGTATCTAGTCTTTCTCCTGAGATAAAACTTTCAAGACAAAAATTATATTTATGCCTTCTATAAACTTATTTTGTATATGCCCTTACAATAATTTTTAGGCATTTCAAGTTATGAAAATCATAACATTTTAAAAAGGGCGGTGTAACAAACACTAAATTTTTTGTTTCTTTTTTTGTGTTGAGGAAAGTATATCTTTTACCCCGCATGTGCTAATTAAAGAAAATTATTAATTCAGGCCATAAGTAAATAAAGGACAACTTTTTTTATGATTTGATTAAGGATTTCTCTTTTGAGGCTTCAAACGTAAAAGGTTTTTGTCTCATTCAATAAGGGTACTTCCCAAGATTCGAAGTTTCAAGTTTGTAATCTTCTCTTTATACGCTTATCACTCTAACCAACAACTTATTAGTAAGAAACATTTTTTTAAAAAAAAACAACAACAAGATTTACATTTATACACAGTTAAATTTTCTATTTAACATTTTAAAGTTAATTCTATGGTGAGTGCATGAATCCATATCATATACTCCTATATAGTATGATAATGCTACTTTAAAAAGAGAAACATCATCACGCATCAAGAAGAGTGGCATTAGTGGTGGTGTCTTTCATCCAATGAATACCGATTTATGTGTATGTATACTTTTAAGAATTATATATGCGCGCACTAATCATTATTTAAATATATATTCATGTTTTGACATTATATGAATGGAGTTGACTTTATCAAAAGAAAAATAAAAAGAAAGGAGTTGATATTTTTTTCATTATCAAAATGTTTGGCGAAGTAGTGGAATCGATTTGTTCCAAAACTTTCACACACACACAGAGTCAAATTAATTTAGTAATGCCATAAATATCTGAAAGAATTCCGACCAAAGTGAAAAAAAGCACAAACAGTCATCAACTTAAATACGGCAATTTTATATATCTTTTATATACGATTGTGTTTATTTTAATTGTTTCATTTTTTTGGTACAACCAAATTCCAACAGAACTCAGTGGTACGTGTTTGTCAAATGAGGCAACCTCGTGTCTGTCCTCCACCCTGTACTGTATACACCATCCAACAATACCCCAAAAAAAAAAAATCGACGACGGACAAAAATTTGACACTATACAAAGAAAGTTTGTCGTAAAATTGTGACGGACCAACTTCCGACACAACAACTCTCATTGCAAAGTAATTTTATGATGGAAAAACAATTTTCGTCTCACATTTTTTACAGAAAAAATATCCATCGCAAAACATAATATTGCGACGGAATGATACTCGATCACAAATTCAAGAATTTTGTAACGGAATTATAAAAATAATCCGTCACAAATTGAATTCAAAATGTCTTGAAAAGAAAGGCATTATAGTTAAGATTTAAAATAGCATGACATTACACTAAGAATGAAATGAAATGAAAGTAAATGATTATTGCATAGTACATAGATTTAATTCTTGTCTTAATTAGTCAGTATATTGTTCTATGAGAATAAATAAATAGGGACAAGGAGAACAAACCTAATCTTCTGATAAAAGATGAAGAGGTGACAAATGTGTAGAAACATTAATTGATTAATTAATAAACTCTAAATTGAAAAGTTACAGCAAATTGGCCATTGTTTACAAAAATTCATAAGTGAAAGATTGTGCCAAATCACCCAAAGAGCTAGTGGGATCGAGGCGGAGACGAGGGCGGGATTTGATATGCGGATGAACCTAGCTATGTGATTTTCAATTTGCGATGGAACAATTCATCTCCACAAATTGGAGTGACTATTTCCCATCAGACCCATTTTAACATCTGTGATTGCGACGGATATGTGTTTCTGTCACGAATATTTGTGATGGATTATTTTTTCCTCACAAATTCCGTCGTCATTTCAGTAGTTTCTAGTAGTGCAATTTAATTATAATTATAATATATGTGCAAATGTTGTTGACAAAATTAACATTTATATTGTTTAGTTACAATTCTCGTTAACTAATTTTAGATCTCTTTATTATTGGGTGAAGAATGTTGTGTGATTGAGTAAATGAAAATATATAGATTCACAACATACATAACTCTATAAAATGATCTCATGCATGTATCATTATAGATTATAAAATAAAGAAAAAGAAGATAATTGGTACTACTATAGAAGTATTATTCATTTTACCTTGAAATTATTTTAACTACTATATGCGTGTGTACAGTGATCCCCAAAAATAATAGGCCTTTTTTCTTTATTCACGTTTTAAAACAAGAAATAAAAATAAAACTATGTAGGGAACAAAGCAAGGCGCAAAAGTTTGAATGTGGGGAAGAACAATCTAGAATCATGACAAGTAAGATCCCAGTTTGATTGTGGGGAAGAACAATCTAGAAACATGACAAGCAAGATGCCCTATGCATATAATAATACTCATGAACATTTTTTTATTAAAAAGTCTATTCATAAAGATGATTCTAAAGTTAGGGAAACAACAGAGAAGAGTAAAGCATAAAATATAAGAACTTTAGTTTTTTGAGTCCTACAACTCTATAAGAATTTTGTTTGAGTTTAAATACAGGTACCAAAATTAAAATTCAACAAAGGTATAAAGACCAATTGTTAAATTCATATAAATTCATATATGCTGAATGGCTTAAAACCTAACAATCTAAAATTATAAAAACTAAAATTAAAATTCAATCAAACTAAACTATTTTTCTTATTCTTTATTATAAAGCACCAATTAAGAATTGTATTTAATCTTTTTGTTTAAGGCACTTACTTGTTTCCAAAAGGCATTAATTATTTTTTATTTATACCCATAATTAATAAAGGTAGCCGGTGAGAGTAATAATTAATATAATACTATAGTTCTATGCAATTAATATGAGTAATATGGAAGTTAATTAAATTATAAGACAACTTTATTGTCTTAACAGTTTTTATTAATTTATGAGAATTATTGATTAGTACCTTATCATAGGGAAGAAGGGGGTATAAAGAGGAATAATAATATTAATAGAGTATAATATGATATTGTAAAGTTAGAAAAATTATTGTGCGAGTCTAATTACTTGTGGGTCAAGAAATCACATTATTGTGATTATCATCATCATTATTAAACCAAGGCACAAATGAGGAGCCGACAAGTACGAGGGACAAGAATGAAAAGACGAGGTTTCTTTGGTTGGGGCCAGAAGCCAAAAGTGAGACAGTTACATCGTTGGTTACGGTTTGCGTGAATGAGTTTACCTTATGGGATGCGTGGCCCCTCCATAACCGTCCATGTGTCCCGGGACATAAAGTTGGTGGGCCCGGGTCGGCAAATGATAATGTTATTCTAAATTCGAAAAGCAGTGGGCGGCGTGAGAATGAAGATAAGTCCACGTGTTGATGTAATGTCTGGCTTCAATTAAATTGTTAATTAGTATTAATTACCTACCAAAACTAAACCCAGATTTTATAAAACCAATGGGCTACTATTTTATATTCAATAAATCATAATCGAAATTAAGTCAAAGATCTTTATATTTAAATTATTTTGAAAGACCCGACCAACAGAAAATAGAAACACCTGCAAAAAATTATCGTCGTATTATATATTTATATATATGATACACGTGTACTAGCAAATATTAATTCACAGTCTTTTATAAATATCTTCTAATTACCCTCTTAATTTTTTTTAAATTCTTTTCGAACGGGATACTATAGACTCATGTGGTTTGGTCAATTGTACCGTTGAAGGCAGTCTGATGTTTTCCCTTTTGACCTGGTGGCTCATTTTTGCCACCCAAAAAAAAAAAACTTCTTTTTTGTATGAAATAATTAATTATTAGTAAAAAATAGGAATTATAAAAGGGCATATTTTGGATGGTATGTATTTATTTTTTTAAAAAAAAGTGTGCGAGGGAAGGGAATATTCTGAAGACAATGGTGAATTATGTGGCCCACGAATTGGCGTGTCGTGGCATTCACCAATAAGGCCATGAATATTCTTGTGTCTTAGACTATATATGTGTGTCAACATTCCATTTGTTGTGCCTCATTAAGCTCACATCAAGATGCGTGTTTTTAGGACATTTGTTCAGGTAAAGTCTTCATGAAACTCAGATCAAGATGCGTGTTTTTAGGACATCTGTCCAGGTAAGGCTTCATTAAACTCAATTTTCAAGCCATTTTAGAACATGTATCATTCTCTTAAAGCAAGAACATCTATCATTCTCCCAAACAATAGAACCAAATTTCTAAATCCTTTTATCGTGGTCAGATTGTTTCTAATAGGCAAGATTCTTAAGACAAGACAAATGTAGAATATATTTGAATCTTTGGAGACAAAAATAAGATATTACAATTTGAGCTTTCAAATGAGAACGAAATTTTAGAGAAGGCTAATGATACAAGACATATAATGAATTATGCTTAAGCGAAGAGAGGGTGAGAGCCTCATGTATACACGGCAAAATTAGAAAAAGAAAAACAAAAATCTTTGGGTGAATTTTCTTTTTTGTTGTTATTGAAGGTACTATCAAGCACTAAATGTGAGTACCTCTTTTAATAAAGATTTGGACTAACTTTTAAGACACTAACTTTGAAAGCGATGTGTTAGAATATAAGGGAATAATTGAGTAGTTAGTAAATTAGTTAGAGTTAGTTAGGGCCTTAGTCTATATAAAGGGGGTCCTAGACCTAGCTAATATAATCAATGAGTATCACAATTACTCCTTTATAAGAGCATTATGCTCTCTTCTTAATAATACAATGAGATTCTTCATCTTCTTTCTCTTAATTATCCTCTGCAATCACACTAGTTAACATGGTATCATGAACCGGGTTTATTTTGGGTTAGGTTAGATAATCAAGAAGCCAAGGCCCATTTTCAAGACAGGCGGCCTATGAAGGTTTCTGTTCAAAAATTCATCACCGGAATGTAAAGAAACATGGGTCATCTTCAAGAAAAGCCCAAGACCCAGTGAGAATTTACCCAAACCTGACTCCACAATGTTCACGGAATCATGACCTTCTTGATACACTATGTCAAGGGCCATTATTCCATCGATGGCGGAAGACGAAGTAGAACATGACTCAGAAGTAGGATTTGACGGTGAAGAGGACCTTAGAGAGCATCCCCACGTTTGACGGCGCGACACCCCAGAGAGCATCCCCACGTTGACAGCGTGACACCTCCAAAGAGGGGAGAGATCGACGTCGGCGAAGAGGGAAAAAGACTCCTTTAAAGAAGGGAGAGATCGACGCCGGCGAAGAGGGAAAAATCGGATGACTCACGCACGCAAGACGCACGAAAGGCTTCGCCCCTGCAATCTCCGGCAAGAACAAACGGAAGACGCACAAAAGGCTTCGCCCCTGCGATCTCCGGCGAGCACCGAGCTGCACCACGTTCTCCGCCCAGAACTCCAAGAAGGAGAGACGAAAGACGCAGAGGCGATTTTGAATCTCAACAGAGGTGATTTTGACGATTTGGTCAGAGGCGATTTCTGAATTTTACATAGTTTGGCTCGAACAATATTTGATTCTGTAACAAACCCAACCGTGATTATGTGGAAATCAATCATCTATTCTTTGTACTACCCATTCATTTGGGGCGTCTCAAATTCTTTTTCCTCTCTTGTATTGGCGGTGGGTTTGCGTACTTGCTGCCTTTTTCATTGTGGTTCTACTATGGTCTATGGAACCTCCTGTAAAGTACATATGAGGGTGCAGTATATGAGACGTAAAAAAAAAAAAAGGAAGAAGGAGATGGCACAAGAGAGCCTAGTGAGACAGAGCTGGCACTCGCAGAGCATCAGGACAAGTATATGGCTGTGATTGTTAAGAGCAAGACAAATGGAATGGCACAAGAGATTACAATGTGATTTGAAGAAAATTATAGATGCTAGTGTTCTTGAATATGAAGATACTTTAAGCGACAAAAATTTACCTTAACCCTATAATGAATTATGCTTAAGGAAGAGAGGTGAGAACAAAATTTAACAAAGAAAAAGAAAAATCTTTGGGTGAATTTTTTTTTTTTGTTGTTGTTATTGAAAGCACTATATTTTAATAAAGATTTGGACTTTAGTTCACTACTTTCAAGGTACTAACTCTAAAAGTGATGAATGCAAGGATAATCTTCCATTTCTTTTTTTTTTTTTTCTCACAACGAGACCCGATCCCAAAAATCTGTATGAATTGGATTGGAAAGATGATGTAATTATGCACCTTCATTTACTATTTATGGGTCACCCTCAATTTACCAACTTGCTCCTCTCTTCGTCCCACTTGCCAGCTTCCACCATCCTACCCTATTGTCCTAATCCCAAAAAAAAAAAAAAAAAAAAAACGTGGATTCCTCAATTTGCACAGAATTCAAAATGAATATATTGGAAGCAATATTGTTCAAAAAAGACACTACCAAGTATTCAACGTAAGCACATCTCTAAATGAGGATCAAAACATTGATTCAATAAAATCTCTTTCACAAGGCTCAACACATTGGTATATAATTTGGAATGTTGCATAGACTCAATGTTGGTTTTTCTTCTCTTTTTTTGCCAAGCACAGTGTGCTTCTATTGGAGGAAATTTTGTTCTAGGCACTGTTGGTTCATGAGTGTTGGTAGGCACCTCTCCTAACAAGGATTCAAACTTTGATTTGGTATGTTGTAAAGGACTAGCCCCTTCCATGAAACCCAGCTTGTTGGTAATGAATGTTGGTTTTTTTTTTTTTTTTTTTTTTTTGTATATAAATTTTATGAGAGAATTTGGACTACCCGTGCCTAAGGGCGAGGTTGCTCGAGCCTGTCTAACAAGGGAATTCATGACTGAAAATACACATGCCTCCACCTCAACTTGGGTTACCCCTGCTTTGCAATCTTTGGCATGTCTCCTTCAATGCCGCAATGGTTTTAGGATTCGAACCCTCTTTTTTTTTATAAGAAAAAGTTTTGGAGGGGTTCGACATCGCCCCCACAAGGCCAGGCAAGCACGCCCGGGTTCTATGAAGACTGCGGGGACTTACGAGATCGCCTACCAAAGGAGTCCCAACGGCATAGAGGGGATCAATGACCATTTGGGATGTCTGGATCCCTTACCATCTACGCAACTTTTAGGATTCCAACCCTCTCTATTTCAAAGAGTTTTCAAACCGCCAAACCCACAGGCAAGGGGTTTTTTTTTTTTTTTTAGCTCAGACAAGGGGTTGAATGTTGGTTTTTTTTTGATATAAATGTTGGTATTGATATGTGAGTAGGAGGAGCACAAGGTGGAACCAGTCCATTGGGCCTTTTCTGTTGAGCCAGCATTATATGGGTGATTATAGGCTGAATGTTCGGCCCATCAAATCGCCCACTAAAACCATTTGGGCTTTTGTACATTCAAACACCCGTCATCATTCGTCACCTTATTACTTTTCTTATTTCCATGCTCCCACGTTTTGGGGCGATGGCCACTGCCTTTTCTTAATTCTAAATATGAAGAGAGACTAACAGAATTGGGAAAAAGATATTTAAATACTACTTAAACTTATAAAACCATAAAAAGTATGTTAATAAATAGAAATGACAGAAAGGTGATGTGATAGAAATATGAAATTTTGAAGTTTGTATCTTTTTTAAAAAAATGCCAATAATATTTAATTTTTTTAAAAAAAATCACCACCAGCCGCTAGAGCTCCAGGAATGGTAACTTTTTTTTGGGGGGGGGGGACTTTTCTTCTTCTTTTTTTTTTTTAAATAAATAAATAAATAAATGTGGAGCCAAAGGTGGTGGAGTGGGATTTGAACCATCCCACATTGGTTGGTTCTAAAAGGCTTAGCCATTTCCTTGTTTCATTTTAAAAGTCTTGGCCATTGGGTCACCGAGTACCCTTTGATATATAAAGATGTGATGGTATTTTACTAAAAAAGAAGCGGAAATAACTAAACATGTATTGACATTGGCTAGAGGCATAAGGATATTAACTAAATGAGTAATGTTATTAACTAAAGGCGTAATTGTATTGATTAAATGAATAATGATATTGACTAAATTTGTAAAGGTATTGACTAAAAGAGCAAGTAAATGCAATGTTTTAATAATTGGACCGGAAAGATAATGGGTATGGTTCAACGGTTGAATCAGTTAGGTTGTTTGGTTGGGACAATGACTCATAATTAAATTTAAATAATATTATATAAATATATAATGATTAAAAAAATAATTAATCCTTAATCCACTTTAATATTTTTTTTATAATAACACAAAAGGATATAAATAATAAAATAGAAACATTAAAAAGTATTAGTTATAGCAGAATAAAAAAAGTAACCACATCATGAAACAGATAAGGGCCTTAATCCAATTTAATAAACTCACAAAATATATCCAATGAGATGAAATAAAAAATATATTTTCATTATATGTCACTTATTATGAATAAAATTTAAATACCAAAAATACATTTTGAATTATATTAGCTTCACTACTGAAATTAAACAAAATTATAATTATATTATGGTCAAGGTTAAAACCCGAACCGGTGACTAAACCGGCCGAAAACCGAGTTAAGGATTAGTGGGTCAGACCGGAGTCAACCCGGGCTAGACCGGTGAGGTATAAAAAATTGAAAAATAATTAATTTCTCATCACACCAACATAAATTTCACATACTATATATCATTTCAATACTTTAGATCAGTAGCAAAATAACCATATACTTCAATACTTGTGACATATTCAGATATTCTTAACAATTTTCTTTACAACCTACATTTGAGACAAAATATTCAGATTAGAGTAGAGGCATCGAGCAAGTGTGAAGCGATTCATTTGCGGTGGAAATCCCGCATATCAAGATATGTCGTTTCAAATGATCAAATCGATTGCCTTTTTTTATTATTTAAAAAAAAAAAAAAAAAAAAAAAAGGAACCGGGTTGACCCTTCTAACCCATCCCGGTTACACCGGGTCAGTCCGGTTTCAGCCTAAACCGGACCGATTTCTCGGCCGGTTGGCCGGGTTCCAGTCTGAACTAGCCGGTCCGGTCCGGTTTCACGAACCATGATTATGGCATATGTAATATGAAAAATAAGCGTCGGAAAAAAAATATAAAAAATGAGTACTATTAAAATATCTTACATTTTAAAACATATGGAGGGAAATTAGCTTATTTATAATAAAATTATCGGGAGGAAGAAATTTTGGGGGGGGGGGGGGGGAGCTAAAATATTTATAAATTTCTTAAAAAAAATTCAAATTCTTTCATGTCAACCTTCCAGTTTTATGAATCCAAAGTCATGCCTTAATAGCAATTTCCGGCCCAATAACGGCCCAAAGCAGCCTAACTACTGAAACGGCTTAAAGGCAAAGTTTGAGCTACTATTTTGACTGGCTAAAGGTCGACCAGTTGGATTGTCCAATCCATTTTCGGCTCGAAAACCTTGAGTAAATGTATGAATACCTTTACGTTCTTAATCAATATCATTATTCATTTACTCAAATATCATTATGTGTTTTGTCAATACATTTACACTTCTAGTAAAAAAACATTACTTATTTAATTAATACCATTAAGTCTTTAGTCAATATCATTATAGCTGGTTTGGTTCAATTCCATGAAAGAGGAATACATGTAATCCTCGATACAATAAACCAATTACAACGTTTAGGTTGGATTTATGTAATGTAAAGATAATTACATTTTGTAATATTTGATGTATTATAATACTAGGATTGATAAATATGGATGCAAACATTCGGTAATCACATGAAAATAACATTGTTACCAATAGTTTTTTAAATTGACCAAAGTGGCCACCCATAAATGCTTTGTTAAATATCAAATAATTTTAATTACCACTATTAAATATTAAAAAAATAATTAATGGTATAGAAATTTAGGAAATAGTCCCCCCATTAAAAAATTACATTTCACCAGAAAAATATTAAAATATCCTATTAAATAATATTCCTATAATTAAGTATTAAAAAATTAACATGAATGCATGATATTTCAACCATTAAATATCAAAATATTATTATAAATTCAACGTGTACATTGCACAAAATGGGAAATTTTTTTATCATAAATCCAATGTATACATTATTATATGTGTAGAAAGGAGCAATTTTAAGTCCATTGCTATATTATTCACATATATTCTCATGTTCGATATAATTCAACCAAACTTTTTATGTATATGCATCACACTTTTCTCTAATGATGAACCAGACATTTTATGTAATCATCATTACGTTACATTTCATTAAATACCTCCAATTCTATGAATCAAATGGACACTTACTCATTTGGTCAATGTTAGATATGATTAGTTTTGATGATATCTAATATAGAAGCCATTATTAAGAGGAAAAAGTTTATATAATATATTTATCTCCTACATTGACTAACTACTATGTTAATGTAGATTAGTCCAAGTTGAATTATAGAGATTAATCAAGAAGGAGAGAATGTCAAGGAAGCAAGAAGTTATCAAAGTATTTTGGGATTGATCAAGAGAAGAGAAGAAAGAAAGAATGAGTTGAATTATGTAGAATGATCAAGAGGAGAGATTGAAGAAGGAAGAACTTGCTGAATGGAATGAAGATATCATTATTCAAGTTTCTAGATTGATACTAGAAATATCCAAGATCATATGGAAATTGGAATGGCTCAATTTGGAGTTAAAACAAGCAAATATGAGGTTCAGGATGAGGAAACTCGATTCATTAAGTTTAAAGTCGAGTTTACTACCTTACTGCAGTGATTTGCATATTGGATAGGAGAAAACTCGAGTTAAGACACAAAACTCGAGTTTGGGACTCAAAACTCGAGTTTGTCACTAACTAACTCGAGTTAGTAGTGTTTTCAACACCTCGGCATCTCTCGGACTAGGAAAACTGGAGTTTCTAAGTACAAACTCGAGTTTGCAAGTGAAAACTCGAGTTTACAAAGATGTTGATTAGCAACTCGTTTCACTTTTGTTTCACGTTTAGATTGGGCGAGGTCTGGTAATTTGATAATATCTCCCAAACCATAGATCCGATTGAGATGAAACTAGTTGCATATGAAACAAGACTCCTAATGCGTCATTTGGATATAAAATTCAAGCCCAAATGAGTTCAGATCAAGGATCTATGAATTATTAAAGTTGACAGTGAAATCAACGCCATACAGCAAACCAAGCTTCAATGTTTTGAGTATATCTCACAAACTACAAATCCGATTGAGCTGAAATTGGTGGCATATGAAAGTAGATCAAAGGGATTTCTATCAAGATTTGAAAGGACCAAAACTAAGTTCAGACCAGGTAGATATGACCTTCGAAAGTTGACAGACATTTCAAGAAGGCTCAACAAAGTCAAAACTTAAGTCAGGCCAAGTCAGAAAGCAACCAAGGGCAGAACAACTTGCAAACTCGAGTTTACGGAAGGCAGAGAGCAAATGTTATTTTTTGAAAGAACTAAACTCGAGTCTATTAGTGAAAAACTCAAGTTTTGTTCAGACATAGAGGAATCTAGAGTAACGCAACAACCTCCAAACTCGAGTTTTCAAATGCAAACTCGAGTTTACATCTCTGCTTCAGAAAATCACCATTTTTGAAATCTTGATTCTTTTGATAAACATCCAGATGATTACCCAAATGACTTATAATACTTTTTAACATTATTTATATCATTTGTGTACATGTTTCAAATGATCAAAGGTTATTAAACTGAAGATCAAGGGTAAAGTAAATGCTAATGTCATAGATGGTTCAGAAAACGAAGTTCTAACGGCTAGTTCCATCTGAGTCTAACGGCTATATTTCTTTATCCAATAGTCATTGAATCTTCAAACGGTCATGTATTGATCTCTACATATAAAAGAAGACAGATTCAAGACAGAAGAAGCAAGACACAAGCCTACATCTTTAAAATGCTCATACTCTGATCTTCATATTATTTACTCTCTGTTTTCAATGTTTACATAGTTTATTATAGAAGTGAAATGATTTGTATTGTACTTCAGTGTTTATTCATTCACTTCGAGAGAGAAGATTTATTGTAAACATCTTATCATACTATCGAGAGTTACTCAAGATTGGGTGATCTTGGTGGGAACACATTGTGTTGATTATAGCTTGTAAGGGGAAATCCTAGTGAGAGGATTACTTGAAAGAGTGTGTAATCAAGCAAGTGTATTGATTACGGTTGTAAGGGGGAGTGAATCCTAGTGAGAGGATTTCTTCAAGTACGAACGTGTAATCAAATTGAAAGAAGATAGTGGATTGAAAATGGAGCTTAAGTGGAGCTTGAGGACGGACGTAGGTCAAAGATTGGACCGAACAGGATAAATCTCGGTTGCATATTCTCTTCCCTTAACTCTTATGTTTCTAGCATATATGTTTGAATGACTACCTATTGCTTTATAACTCTTTACTGTCATACAAACTGGTTTTACTGAGTTGCAAAAAGATTTTCAATGTTCCTAAATTTTTATACTTCACCCAATTCACCATCCTCTTGGGTTCAGCCGGTTCTTACAAGGATTACTTTGAGTACAGGGTATGTAATCAAGTGGGTGTATTGATTGCAGTTTGTAAGGGGAAGTGAATCCTAATGAGAGGATTACTTCAAGTACTGAACATGTAATAAAGTTGAAAGAAGATAGTGGATTGAAAATCTCAAGCGGAGCTTTGGGAACTGGACGTAGGTCAAGGATTGGTCGAACCAAGTATAAATCAGTTTGCATATTCTCTTCCCTTATCTCTTATATTTCCAATATATAGATTTGAATGACTGATTATCGATTTATAAATTATTTTTGTCATTCAAACTGCTTTCAATAAGTTGCGAAAAGATTTTTAAAGTAAATAAAGTTTTATCAAACACCCAATTCACCCCCTTAGGTGATAGTCGGTCTTTCGGTCAATACCGTTACGCTTTTAATCAATAAATTTACGCTTTTAGTTAATATTATTAGTCATTTAATTAATATTTTTACGCCTCTAGTCAATACTATTACGCCTTTAATCATTTTCATTACTCATTTAGTCAATATTATTACTTCTTTGGTCAATACATTTATTCTTTTAATTAATATTATTATTCATTTAATTAATATCATTATGTCTCTAGTCAATATAATTATTCATCTAGTCATTACCATTACGTATTTATTAGATATATTTACATATTTAGTTAATATCGTTACGCATGTAATCAATATTATTATTCATTTAGTCAATATTTTTACACCTTTAGTTAATATCCTTACAACTATAGTCAATGCATTACATTTTTGCTTACTTATATTACTCTTTAGTCAAATATTATTATGTCTTTATATATATTATAAATATATATTCTTATCAAAGGGAGCTTGGTGGCTTAATAGCCTCTTGGAACCATACAAGGTGGGGGTGAGTTCAATCCCTAACTCCACCTCCACCACCTTCGGCTCCACATTTTTTCAAAAAAAAAAAAAAAAAAAAAAAAAAAAAAAAAAAAAGAAGAAGAAGAAGAAGAAGAAAGGGAGAAAAAAAAACATTTTTCTCATGTCCATCCTTGTGCTTGTCCAAACAATCGCATTCACGTCATGACCAGACTGTGCCCCACGTAAGAATAGATATCAGAAAATATCACGAGATATTTTAGTGTTTTACTTCCCAAAATATGAAATATCCATTTTGTTTTTCACTCAAGGCCTCAAAGTTATAATCTCTTTTAAGTCTTAAAGCACAAAGAGTATGAAATATCCATTTTAATCATTCCATGGTATCTAAATATAATTTACATGCTATTTAAGAGGAGTACTTTAGTTCTATATAAACCCAATGCTATCCATGGAATCTCTTAAACTTATAATTTTTTTAAACTATTTATAGTAATAACATACATTGATAATTTTTCATGAAGAAGTAATTCTAATATAAATGGTTAAAGAGAATATTTTATGAAAATTAATAATTAATTTCTTAATATATGAAATTAGTTATATAGCTTTTGCATTAATAATAGAAATTTGTAACATTTTAAGAATATTACACCTACATCATTAGAAGTAATAAATTAAAGAACAAAACTTAAATCAAGTTTGTAGGCGAATTTATTACAAGTGATCATAAGCATGGTAACGACCAACAATAACAAAATAATGGTTGTTTAATGAAAAATTTACAAATTCCAATTTACATTATAAGGGTTGATATAAAAATTTACAAAGTGTTCATATGTCAATTTACAAGTGCACACACTGACACACGTAATTTGACAACTAACAATAACAACACTTGCCTTTAGTTTGGTCCTAAATTAGACGGGAAAACATATTTTAAGCAAAATGAGTCGAATGAAAATTAGGGGGCGAAAATTACGAGAATAAAACCCAATTGAGTTAGCATTTGAAATTAGGGGTAAAAATACAAAATTGGACCAAGATTTTAAGAAATAATGATTGAGCCTCATTTTAGTCCCTTTATGAGGATTTTAAATAGGGACTAAAGTGAAAAAGATCAAAAAATTTATAAGGCCAAAGCATAATTTCTTAAAAAATTTGATCCACTTGTAATTTTTAAGTTTGCTCCTGGAAAACATATTTTAAGGCCAATAAAGGAAAAGGGAATTAATAACATTTAGTCAATTGAATTAAATATTTTGCTCTCTTTCCACTCATATTAATTAATATATGAAAATAAATGAATGGGTTGAAAATTTTGGAATGATCAACTGAAAAAGAATGAATAATAGTCTTCGTCTTTAGGTTTTGGAAGTCAAGACCCACAAAGCTATAAATTCGTTTCTTTTGGGTGATCTTGAATGAAGGGTGATGAATGAATGGAATAGAATTTGGTGCTCCAAGTCTGATAAGGAGCTTCGTAGACCATTCTTTGAGCTTGCTACTTTTCATATATAATTATTATAATTTTATGCTTCCGGGCTTTAGTCAAAGATGTGTAAACAACTTTCATGATGATTATGAGAAGGTATCTCAATATTCCTCCACTTTTTTTCCACATTACTGGATCCTTTGAAAGTTGTATAGGTCCGTTCCAATCATGTCATGCTCATTATCATATACGATTAGTGTATTTAATAATAAAAAAGAATTGGCTATAAGTACCTGTTTAAAATATCTAATATGTTTCTATCCATGGAAAATATTAACGAAATTGTATACACAAAAGTAATAAAGTACTAGTATTCCAACTCAGTTACTTATGATCACTACAATTTTCAAACTGTTATTAATGAGCAATTTTCCCTATTTAGCATGCCATTGCGAGCTATTTTTCTTTAAAAAAAAAAAAAATTGTTTCGTACATAAAAGTTTAGGTTGGGGTAGATACCAGTAACCCACTATGGTTAGGACATGCTCTAGGTTCAAAAGCGCTTATAGAGATATTTACAGATCGCCCATCAATAAGGCTCGCACATAGACCAACGGGTATCGAACCTTCTCCTTTTTAGGGTGAAGGTCAACGCCTTATCCAACTGTATCTATTTTTCTAAAGTTGATTTAACAAATATACCAATGTTGTATTTTCAGCATTATTGACCCAAGATAATCAGATCTATTAGTAAACCTAAAATTTGGATTTTGGCGGAAAATAATCATTTTGAAGTGCAACAGGTAGTAGCATTTATTTCTATGCATGCAGAGAAATTCTATTACACATGTTGGGTATTTGAGACAGAGAGAAGGGTATAATTATATGAAGGAACTACTTTTCCTGCAACATGACCAAACGTTCAAACAGAATCTAACTACAATAATAGAGAAAAGGGGAAATATATAAGATATAATCTTTAGAAGATTATATAATTTTTCTATTTTATTCTAGTTTAATTTACAAAAGATTTGATAAGGTTTTACGTTGATTGTTGGGACCTAACATAACTCTTCTCCTTTACCTGAACTTGGGACTGACTATAAAATATAGGCGAAATTGAGAATGAGGATGTGGATATGAATGTGTGGTGATACAAAAACATATAAGATTCATGATGATCACATACACGAACAAGTTGGAGTGACATTTATCAAAGAGAAAATGATAGAAAATTGTTTGAGTTGGTTTGGACATATTCAAAAAAGATTATTAAGTGCGTCGATGAGGAGAGTTGATCAAGCAATATATAGTCTTTTAAAAAGACATCGAAGAAGACCGAAGAAAATACTCAAATAGGTTATAAAACTAGATCTTTTTGTTAATAATCCATCTAAACATATAGTTTTTGACAAAACATAATGATATCATGCAATTGTAGCCGATCCTACCTAGTCAAATAAATTAAAGGTTTATTGTTGTTGTTGTTGTTTTAGTTTAATTTAATTTTTTAGTAGAATAACATCGTTTAACATAAAACTATAGGGTTTCCTACATTTAATTTGCACAAGATGGGTGGCACGGTTCATAATTTGTGACCATCTCAATTCCCAACTAGGCATATAATTTTTTTGGGATCAACAACTGGGTATGTAATTAATAATTAATAAATATTTATCAAACTTGGATAATTTTATATGGAGATAAATAGTTAACCTTGATATGACAACTATAAAATTGACAAGGTAAATAGTACGCAGTAGCAGCATATATATGGTGTTCAAATATAGAAAGAAAATAGTCAAAAATATACGAAGGATGAGAAGCACAGTGGAATCTCAAACAAAAATATAACTTCAAATATATTCGTGTGCAATGTAGTTTTCTTGTTTTTCTGGTCCAAGTAAGTGCTATCAAAACTTTGTTGGTACAAATGATGATTTAGATGTTGGGTGCAAATTCAGCAACCAACTGTTGTTTTTTCATGATTACCCCATACAACTAACTATTTTCGGATGTAAAAGTAGAAATAATCAATTTATTCGGGAGCAGATATAGCAATATCATTAATCTAAGTTAACTTTTATTAGTTTTTGTATGGTGGGTCTCACTAGACTTATTACTCTCTATTATTTTAATATATTTTTCAAAGGGCTAAAATACAATTTAGTAATAAACTATTTTTCTATGGGCACCAAACACAATTATTTTTTATAATAGCATTTACAAGACAAAAATGAACATTTACACAACAACATTTACTTCAATGCCCTTACTTCAAATCCTTTTATTTGTCTTGTAAATATTCTTATATAAATGTTCATATTTATCTTGTAAACGTTCTTATGAAAAAAAAAAAAATTTGCGTTGGATGCCTATAGAAAAATAGTTTATTACTAAATTTACACCTTAATCCTTTTAAAAATATATTAAAATAATATAAACTGAGAAAACTTATAAGACCTATAATACAAAAAATAATAGAAGTTAAGTCTCCTTAACGATATTGGTATATCTACTCTTATATAAATTGTTTACGTTTATTTTCACACCCAAAAATAATTAATTATGATTTGGATGTGGATAAAGAAATAGTCGGTTGCCTAAATTTACACCATCCCCAATGATTTAGTGAATAAAGAATTATCGAGTGTGTGTTCTGATTGGTTCGAATTTCCTCTGTTTCAAACAATTTGGTGGTTCCATTTTTCTGACTTTACCTATAAAGATCATCACTCTCCTCATCTCTCTGCCAAAAACTCAATACTTTCTTCCTCATCTTTATCTATTTCTCTCTTGCCTTGCCTGCTTCTTCTTTGGTCAGTTCGCCATTTCTCTTTCAGTTTATGTTTTTGTCAACTTTTGATGCTTTCTTATAATTGTGTTCTTTGATTTTCTCACTTTTCTCCATCTTCTTCAATTCTCTGCTTCTTCTGTGACTTGAAAATATCTCATTCCAACCTTTTATGCTTATTATATGTTCTCTAGTGAGTTTCTATAATACCAATTCAACCGTTGTTGAAATTTTCTTCTTTGTTTTAGTGGATCTGCCTATTGTTCATTCACGATGTAAGCTCAGCTATACTCTGTTCTTATATAGTATATAACATAACTATGCTCTGTTCTAACCCTGTTCTTTTATTCTATTGAATTCCAATTCGACATTTTACTATGCAGGAGGTCCGTTTTACATTGCAATTTCCCAACCTGTTCATATTTTTCATTATGCTCTGTATTGATGTTATCAAATGATTATCATTTTCTAATGTTTAAGATAACCTACCTGAACAGGCAAGTTTGATCATCTAAAGCTTAGCTCTGCTCTTTTATGTCTATTTCGGTTTGCTCTGTTCGGGATCATCCAATCACTTGAAGAGCAAAATTCTGCATTTCAATTTTCGGTTTTAGATCAAAACATCAAATTTAAAACATCAGAACAGTATTTCAATCTAAAATTCCAATCTTTTTGGGTCTATTCGTACATGAAAGCTTGACTATTCCCTTTTTTTTTTTTTTTTTTTTTTTTAATTTCATTTGCACCAGCTTGGCTTGAAATGACGGTTAAGACGATGGAACTGGAGAAAGGAGGAGGGGTGACAGGGGAGGAGATAATGGAGGTGCTGGCAACGGTGGCGGCGGAGTTGGGGGACGCGGCAGAGGAGGTGGAGGAGACGATGCAGGTAATACCACTGAAGGGGGCAATGACGAACGAGGTGTTTCAGATCAAGTGGTGGTCCCAAAACGGCGGCGGTTTGAGGAGAGTGCTGGTGAGGCTGTACGGAAGCGGAGTGGAAATATTCTTCAACCGAGAAGAAGAGGTCAGGACGTTTCAGTGCGTGGCAGAGCATGGCCAGGGCCCCCGCCTTCTTGCCCGCTTCGCCGCCGGCAGAGTTGAAGAGTTCCTCCACGCCACGGTATGTATCCTCCAAGGGTATGCCAGAGGTTATGTATGCTTTTAATAGTCCATGCTTAAGAGTGACTCTGCTTTTCTTATCTTCTTGCTCATGTTTATGTTGTTTAGTTTATTATTTTCAAATAATGTAACTAAATTATCTTTAAGGATTTATATTTATATTTTTTTCTTTAAATTAATTTATCTTACCTATAAACTGATATATAATATAATGTAATTAAATTATTTTTAAGGATTTATATTCTTTTGAATTGATAATTGGATAATTTTTATTTTAAATTAATTTATGACTTAAAATTATTTATATTAATTTAAATGATTAGTTATTCTAATTAGATCCATATAAAAAAAGGATGAATGGATATGATCTAAATTTTGTTGTGCGGATTTTTCTTAAAGAAACATATATAATATACAACAGAAATAATTAGTGGGGTTCTCAAACCCTCGGAACTAACACCGATATTGGCATATATAGCAGTTAATATTCTAATGTCATGTTAACTGGTTGAGGTGAACAAATTTTCTTGCCCACATATTCAATTATTTTCTCTTTAGAACAAGTTTAGCTAACAAATCAGCTTCCTTTTTTATCAAAGTCAAAATATGAAAGGGCTCCTTCCAATAACGGTTAATCGTGTTTTTAATCTCTCTTATTAACGTTTCCGGTGTTTGAGATACTTCTTACGTTCCTAAATATAAGTTTTAAATTTGAGAATAAGTGTGTCCTAAAATATAAGCTTTATTTTAAATTTGTCAAAGCATTTATTGCGCTTTTTTCTACTTTATCCTTTGTCCGTATTTGTTGAATTTATTATCTCTCTCATTTATCTTCTTTACAAATAAAGATATAGTTGAAAAAATCTATATTTATCACTCTTTTTTGATATAAGTGTTTTTTTTTTTTTTTTTTTTTGAGCCCGGGAAAAAATCTATATTTATCAGGCACTTAACGTTAGGCTCTATATTTATCACTCTTAACTTCTTTTTTTTTTTTTTTTAGCCATGGCTCTTAACTATTTTTAACTGTTTTGTGTGGCTCTTAACTAATTTTATTTGAAGCTTATAATTAAGGAAAAAGGAAGGGAGTATTAAATATGAAGAATAAAACACTTTTAACTAAAATGTTACCTATACAAAAATTGAAATCCAAACATCTTACCACTTATTTATACTGTGTAGGCACATACAATTCACAATAATCTCAATTTTGTTAATTATCTGAAATTTTGTTGAAAGTTATAATGGATCATCTTTTTCTGTTTATAGCTTTTTTTTTTTCCTTTTTCTTGAATTATTGGTAAAACCTTTTTATAACTAACAAATTCCAAAAGCCAAAGTGAGATATCCATATCCAAAGTGATTATTGAACTCAACATGCGTTGGAGAGCTTTGACGAATATATGGTCCTTTTTAATTGAAATCCACTGCCGTTTTCTTTCTTTTTCCCTTTTTAGGTCAGAAGGTTCATTCTTTATTTTTTATTTTGGTAAAAGTCAGAAAGTTCATTCGTAATTCTTCTTGTTTTTGTTTTCTTTTTCTCAACTGATCCCCCTTTTCCTTTCAAGGACTGAAGGGTTAAAATTGCCATATACTGAAAATTAGATAAAGAAATCAATTACGCAAAATTTTTAATTTTATTAAAATTAATTATTTTGTAAATAAAAAATTATTTTATATTTATTTTAGAATATTATTTATGGAGTTCTTCAAAATAAAAGAAAAATTAATTCTAATAAATTTGAAATCTCTGTATAATTAATCTGATTAATATCATCTTTTTTTATAATTTATCAGGAACTTATGCAAATTTATATTAATTTTGTTCTTGGATGTCATGTTACATTATATTTTCAAATCAGTTAAGTGCAGAAAAGTATACGTAGAAAAGTCTTAGAAAATAAAATTAATTAATTTTTTTTTTTTTGGGTATTGTTCAGACATTATCTGCAGCTGACATACGTGACCCAGAAATATCTGCTCTCATTGCATCAAAGATGAGAGAATTCCATAAACTTCATATGCCTGGAGACAAAAAAGTCCAGATTTGGCACAAACTCAGGTGAGAAATTTTAGTTTTACACACACATATTTTTGAGAAATTTTCGTTTTACACACACATATTTTGCCCATTGATTTCACTACAAATAATCACTTTTAGACTTTACCAGATAAAAACTGTTCTTACATATTTACCTCATACAACGAAAAATCATTTAAAAATTTCTATTTTTCTTTGATGGTAAAAGAAAAAAAAAAAATCCTATTTTTCTTTCATCCCCTGTTTGGTTCTGGATTTGGATAGAAAAGCTCCTCTCACACACACAATAAAAACTCAAATGATTAATGAATATGAATGACTGGAGATTTACTGATATGTTAGGAAGTGGCTTAAATTGGCAAAAAGTTTAAGTAGTTCAAAGGACGTAAAGAATTTTGGGTTGGAGGACATGGATGAAGAAATAAACAAGCTTGAGAATCTGATATCTGGTTCTGAAGGATGTCATCGAGAGGTTGGTTTTTGTCACAATGACCTCCAATATGGCAACATCATGATGGACAAAGACACCAGATC
Source organism: Acacia acuminata (assembly GCA_019022655.1). Lineage (NCBI taxonomy): Eukaryota > Viridiplantae > Streptophyta > Magnoliopsida > Fabales > Fabaceae > Acacia > Acacia acuminata. The sequence continues at coordinate 1,612,537 of JAFJYI010000123.1, forward strand.
CATCACCATCATTGTAAGTTACAAAAAAATTCATGTCTTATTAATTATAAATAGGGTTAATATCATAGTTAGTCTTTACAATCTAATCAAATTTTGATTTTGATCACTATAGTTTCATAAAGACTTGATTTAAGTTTTAAGTACAGAGAAAAAATCAAAACTTGTTAAACTATAAGAACCAACCATTAAATTGAGACTAAAATTTTATGATACTATAGGACTGAAACCAATGATTTAAAACCATATGGATAAAAACCAAAATTTGATTAAAGCTAAAAGGGCCAATAATGATATTAACCCTTATAAATATTATGTTACCATCATTTTGATTTTCCTTGATTCTTGATGATGTTATGTTTGGTTGAACTATGATACAGGATTATGAATATGCAAGTTACAATCCCATAGCATATGATCTTGCAAATCATTTCTGTGAAATGGCTGCAGATTACCAAACTGACACACCTCATCTTCTTGACTACACTAAATATCCAGGTGAAGCCATTATTTCTATATTAATAATTGAGTTTTTCCTCATTTTCATAATTGAATAATCTCACCTTAAGTTCATTTTTGAGACCTTAATTATCTGTATAATTTGACAGATTTTGAAGAGCGTCAAAGATTTGTGAAGATTTATCTCAGTGCTGAAGGTTAGTGAGTTCGCTCTTCATCCCATTCACTCCATCAATATTTCATCTTCATTTTTTGTGCTCTGCAATTTAGAGTATACATAGGTAAAATTGTACAATTTGAATTTTTATACACTGTTCTCAATTTCTTTATGGTGTGAACTACTGTTTTACATGTAGGCAACAAACCAAGCAATGCAGAAGTGGAGCAATTGATGAATGATGCTGAGAAGTACACTCTTGCAAATCACCTATTTTGGGGATTATGGGGACTTATCTCTGTAAGTTTTGTTTCTATTTGTTAAAATTAAGGGAGAATCACTATGAGGTCCCACAAAAGGAATGAAACCACAAAAACAAAATCTCAATAATAAGTGAGTAATATGAACCTGTTGTCATTTCATATACCAGAACTTGTCATTGCATGCTGCTTACTTGTTATGAGACTTTTTGGTGGTTACATTCATTTCTTGAGGTCTCATAGTGATTCTTCCTAAAATTAATTACTTTGCTACGTGTGTATAATTGAAGAATTAATGAATTATTATTACATGCAATTGCAGAGTTATGTCAATAAGATTGACTTTGACTACAAGGAGTATGCAAGGCAGAGGTTTCAACAATACTGGCTTAAAAAGCTTACTTTATTGGACTGGTGAAGTTCAGCCTAATATGTAGTAGTGTTTCATTATGAGTGATATTTTGAGGCATGATTTGTAGCATAAATCATGTGTAAGTAATAATTGTGATGGATTTTGATAATTTTTACAAAGAATTTGCCTTTCAATTCCTCTCTTTTGGGGATGAGAATGAGAATGAGAATGTGAAGTAATGTCATGTTAGTTGTCTTTTTCTTATTTACGTGCAGGAATTGATCATAGGTAAGTGCTAGGATCATCTATATGAATTTTTTATGTTTCCAAATTCGGCACATGTAGAGGTTCTTTTCATCATGATCAAGAAACTCATTGAAAGGATTACATTAGAAACTTTTTTCTAATACAATTAAACCGCTCACACACACAAATATGTCAACGTGAGACTCAAACCTCGGCTCCTCATCAATGTGAGGTGGGTGGTGTTGTCATCGAGGCAACTTGTCGTTGACCCTATCCACTTTATGTACAAATTAAAACTTGATTTGCAACAAGGAAAAAAATGTACAAAAACTAATTTTTTACCAGAATATAAAAACTAAAATGGTAGTCATTTGAACAATAACTAACAGATTCTGATGAGAAAAAATACACAAAACCATTAGCGTAGTGCTAAGTAATCTGTCCATTATATATATATATATATATATATATATATATATATATATATAAAAGTAATTTGAAACTATAAAGACTGAATTACAAACAAATGAAGTACAAAAGCTAAATTAAAAATTTATAAACCTTGTATCATTCATCAAAGAATCACCGCAACACCCAGTGAATTGAACCAGTCAATCTTAGCCTTTATCAATTCCAAGCACACACAAAGCAGAGTACAATGATGAGTCAACAAAGAATAAGAATATATCCTATGGAAAATTACATAAATTTTCTTGGAACCTAGAACTACCAAGAAATACCAAAGCCTCTCGGCATCCAAAACAAGAAATCAAATCTTAAGAATTACAGAATGTGGCTACAAATAATTGGAATTGATGAGTGGTTTTTAACTTAAAACACTTTCCCTAGAATCAGCTACCTTTTGCATCCTCAATTTATGCAAAGAAAACCCAGAACACCTAACAACCTCAAAAAATCAGTGGGTTTCTATGAAAAAGAAACTATCGTGTATCTGTTTTCACAGTGGGAAGAGAGTAGCTCCGGCGCTCTTTTCCTCCTGGCTTCGAAGAGGCATTGCCATACCAGATCATTCCAGCAACGGCTATTATCATCCCTAATACCACATGCAGATTCAGACCCTCCTTCCCGAAGAAAAAGAAACCCAGAATCAAAACGAAAATGGTCTTCATATGGCCTAGAACTTGGAAAGAAACTGCGGTAAATCTGCCGATGCAGATGAATTGGCTGAGGTTGGTCCCAACTGCAATACTGCATGACAGGAATATGAAAATCTGCCAAAACCAGCACATATATGAGGTGGTTAGTAAATGGAAAACGAAATCAGACAATGGCAAGGAGTAAGTTATGTTTAGTATAATGTATTGTTGTTGGGTATGAAAAGGAAAAAGAAATCAACATGTCAATGAAAATAAAAAGGAATTAGAGTCAATGAATGATGATGAAAGTATAATAAGCATTGTAGTTGAAAAAATTCTCTCTCTCTCTCTCTCGCACACACGTTCAACTTCCCATTTCTACAGCTACTTTACCATGAACCAAACGTAAGAAGTGGCTGAATACAAGTCCTCGTAATATATTGTGTTTATCTACTTCAGTCTGCATGGTGATTGTTCAGACACCCCAATGCTAATAACTATTCATCACCTTTCACTAAGTTTTGCATTTTCCTCCACTCTTTTGTTTTATCTCCTCCTTGAATTGTCAAATTTAGTCAAAAAAATTTCCTTGGCAGAAGGTCAAAGTTATAAGATATAAGCATGATCATGAAGTTCTGATCAGCCCTTGTACGAAACAAGAATATAACAAAATGCCATATTCATCAATTTCCATGAAGTTGATACTATGGCAGTGGTTATAATGAAGGGAAAACAAATTAAAAAATTCGGAATTTGAGAAACAAAATCTAAAATGTTTCAGGGAAGTTTGAGACTCAGGCAAAATCTTAGTGACAAAAAGTGAAATTTTGCCGTGACCTTATGGAGAATATGATGACTAAGTAGGAATCCACAGGAAAATTCAATTCATCATGTCTCATTGGCGTTAGACCTTTCTTTACAATATTTGATGTTTCATAGCCCCTCCTCACACACACACGCCATGGAATTTACAATGATAATTTGGCATGCACAAAGCAAATGTTGGAAAGCTTTAACCATGTTGATTTGGAAGGAAAGACTACTAAACATGCAGTTCAGAAACTAGATAAATACACAAACATCCGAAATTTGCACATCCGTCCTCTCATCACCACATAAATGTTGAACGTAATTAATATGTAGTATGGCTTTTGTGACAGAACTTACCACAGAGGCTATGTTATAATCATATCTGTCAACTCTTTTGTTCGTCAAAAAATAATCTAGAAACGGGCCTACTAACAATAGTGATGCTGCTTGTGCAGGTGCTGTATGTCCCAATAGATTGAAAGAACTCAATGAATACTTCCGTTGAAGATAATGAACATACTGCACATAAGATATCGTGATTCCATGAGTAGTGAACAATAAATATATAATTTAAGAATAAGACTTCTCAGACCAATTAAAGTCAATTAACACCTATTTGAAAACATCATGAGCTTCTATGTTACTGAAATGTACATTTATTATGACATAAAAGCAGAATATGACATGAACCAGAAATTGGTGCATGAATCTACTTTCTGGGTTAATATTGCCACTATATTCATATATAGATCATATTGCATAGATTTTTGTCATTTTTTCAGGCCACTCAATGTAAATTGGAGCATGAATCTGTTTGTGTGCAAATTCCAGCGAGCAGGTTTCAACAGACACAGGCTAAGTCAGGTAATTGTTGGCCCAAAAGAATAAAACAAAATGTAATGTGCTGCTTACATATTGTTGTAAAGCAGTGCTCCATACTGCTATAAAGGCAGCGATGAATCCTTTGGCATTAACGCTCACATCAGTAACAGTGCAAACACCAACACCCAAAAGAACAAGACAGATGCTCAGTTTTGTATCTCTTGAGTAGCGAATCTTGTCAAAGACAACTTCCAATAGGCAGGATACTGGAATCATGCTCAACTTTGCAATCTGCCAATGGTTAAAAAATTATAAGTAACTGCCACACATGAATGGACCACTAGTTTAAACTTAAACTTAGCCCAACTCACTTGATAGAATCCAACTGAGTTCCACATAAGACTAACGTTCATTCCAACAATAGAGAAGTTAGCAAAAAGTACGAATTTCAGAAGATCGGGGAGTGGTAAATGAGAGGCTTGGATATATCCCAGACACCTTAGTATGGTCGTCATCAAAGTTGTAGTAATAAAGTGCATCCCTGTTAATGTTGTGGCTGCAGGAGGTATAGGCAATTAAAAGAAAATATTTTAATATGTAGGCATGCCGTTGCATCCACTGAGAAATAGAATAATAAATCAATAAATGGAATGACATCCTAAAAAAAAAAAAAGGTGATATACCAAAACTGAAGCCATAAGTGGCCATCAGGGCTTTGTTTACTATGATAATTCCAACGGAAGTGACAACATTGAACATCCATGCAGCTGCATCAACTGCTGCCTTCTTATCAGCTTTAGTGGCTGGTGCCATGTTCTTTTCGCTTCTCACAACTTGTTACTGGTTTATTCTAACAGCCTCCATAACATTCAATCCACATTCTTATCATGTTCCAGTCTTGAGGACCAGTCCACTTAACAGAAAGCAATCTGAAAAAGTGGAAGGTCATGAAATATGCACAGTTAAGACAAATATGAAAATATGGAGAATGAAGCAATTAAATCACTTTAAAACACAGACTAACTAATCAAATATCAATAGCCACTATCGAACAATTATTATCTGACTTCATCTTATTTTCCCACAATCACATTGCATTAACCACATTTCCTTGCAACCACCAGCCATCGCAACACAACTACAGCTGCAATTCAAAGACAATTCTAAGAACCATTCACAAATATGCTCAAATATATTTATCACCATTAAACAACTAAAGTCATGACTTGACCAACTTAAAATTATAAAAGAATAGTTAGATGTAAGGATTAGTCATTTGCCCATTCATACTACAAATTTAAAAATTAGTCAGCAAAGCATGGCTTGAATGGCCTTCAATTCAGGGCAGCATCATACTTCTGAAACATTTAATTGAATATCACATAATCATCGAAATAAAACTTCATTATTATAATAATTATTAATCATAATCTTTTGCCAACGGAAACTTTATTTGATATAAAGCTATTTCAGCAAGGAACCAATAGATCTAGTAAATAATTGGTGAATCACTTACAAGCATGACTGATTTCTCAGTAATTGTTAACACTAATGCCACATTGAATTGGACTCAAAACAATGGAATGAAATACAATGAGCAAAATAGATCGCAGACATTATAACCATAGTTGGATGATATACTACAGAAAAAAGCCCCCCGAGTGATGCATATTTTTTCTTTTGTAAACCGCATAACAAACGGAAAACGAGGGTGGATTCATTGAGAAAGAAAGATTCTGGATTTACTAAACGATCGCGTTTGGATGCAGCCATACACTCGACCGGTTACACCAGGCGAAACCATTTCAATTTCATTAAAGTCGAAGTCTCCGAGATGCCCTTAAGTCTTAAAAGTTCAAAGCTGATCTCATGAGGATTTCAAAAGGCAAAAAAAACTCCAAGCTCAATGAAAACAAAACACTAATCCCACTCTCGTTTCCACATCCATCATGACAGATCCGAGAAGGGTTCTCAGATCCAGAAGGATAACACTGATAAGTAGTAGAAAATGATGAGATCCGCGTGCTGTTCTGCTCGTAATTACCAAGATTTTTTCAAACAAAAGGGAATGACGAGATTCAGATAAGAAAGTCAAGAATTACCGACCTTCAATGGGTTATGAATATGATGAGAGGAATAGATGGTTGTGGCTAACAGAATTGCGGAGTGAAAAGGACGCCGGCGTGGTCTTCGGGAGTGTCGGGGCCGTTGGGAAGCAGTAGGAATGGAGAAAGAGAAGCTTTTTAGAGTTTGGAGTTTTCAGTGATGGCACGAGCTACAAACCATAAAGATGGTAAATTTCAAATGATTCTGGAAAAAAAAAAAGTGTCGGATTGGGATAGGTGGTAGAACTCACTTATTCTCAAATTTTATTTTTGTAGGAGTATTATAGGAATAAAAATTACTCCATGCCATTATTATTATAAAGTACTACCTCTGCTCCTCTTAATTATAAGATTTAGTTGATTTTTTTGAGAGATTAAAGAAATTAAATAAGTTATTTAATCATTATATATGTTGTGTATTCTTAGATTATATATTAGTTAAACTAATTAGTTTGAAGACAAAAATAAAAATAAAAATACATTAAAGGAATTTAATTAGCTTCATTAATCTTTCTAGAAAAGTCAACTAGTTCTTATAATTAGGACTGGAGGGAGTATAAATTAACAATTGTATTTGGTCTTTTTTTATAAGGCATTATTTTGTTTCCAAAATGCATTAACTTTTTTTTTTTTCCATGAATGCATAATTAATGAGGATAGTAGGTGGGAGTAATAATTAATATAATATTAGAGTTTAGTGTAATCAGTAGGGATAATATTAAAAGTTACTTAAATTGTAGAACAATCTTATTGACTTTAACTGTTTTTATTAGCTTGTGAGAGTTATTAGTTGGTGTCTTATAATAAAGATCAGAAGGAGTATATTATAAATATCATTTATGTTTGAAATGATGGTGGAAGAAGTGACTTTATTTTTATTTTTATGAGAAGCTGCAATTTGTAGCTTCTATCATGAGTGACTTTTTACCATAAGTTTATCCTAAACAAAAGTCACATTTACTTTCTTTTCTGGACTTGTTTTCATGGTGGTTGCGCTTTTGAATCCCAACGCTATGCAAAATAGACTGCTATTTTTTTGCCCAACTTATAACTACTTATGCCTAATATGAAGGTAGTTTTGTTTAGTTAGGGCATTAATTTAATCAATTCATATGCAGGCTTGTTGGAGCTGCTTTGGTTGATATTGTGATAATATATAGGTTAAAGTGCAATCATCACCTTATCTTGGAGTATTTTTGTGGTGCACCCAGCACCCTAAAATATTTTTTCTGGTGTACCTAGCATTCTGAGTTATTTTTTAAATACGTCCAATACCATAAACTAATTATTTATTTTTTATACACACAACACACTGAAATATTTTTTTTTATGTGTATTTAGTACCCTAAATTATCTAAATTGGTAAGTACAAAATTGCACCCAAAAAAAGTATTTTAAGATGATGAATGTACCTAAAAGAATATTTTAAGATATTGAGTATACCATAAAATACTTTAGGGCATTGGATGTGCCTAGAAAAAAACTTCAGAACCTTAACCCTAATATAAAAGTTTGTTTTTGTTTTTGCATACTAATATAAAAGCTAGACAAGGGATAAATTTGATCCAAAATATAACCCTTGCTCTTGTCCTTATTCCTTAATATAAATTAAATATAAGAGCTATTTCACATTTTTTATTTTTTTCCTAATTATATTTCCCTTAAAGATAAAGCAAGTAGGAAAAGGAGTTGAAGAATTGAGACTGTTTAGGTGTTTCAAGAAGAAAAAAATCAGGTTTATGTGCAGGATAAGAGGAGTGTTTCAATTCAATTTTTGATTGTATATCTGAATTCGTTTTATCTTTTATCTTTATAAACTAATTTTTCTCACTTATAAACTAATAAATAATTTAATGTTATATATTTTAGGCTCAAATTATCCATTAATTAATTTCTTTCAATTTCCTTAATGGTTGAATTAATAAAGTGCTCTTGTATTAAGAAATATGGGGTGTATCATGCAAACTAGTTTTAAATTTGTTAAATCACTCCTTGTAAATTATAATTTGTATCAGGAAGCATTGTACTTTTCCAACATTTTCAATTTAAGACCAGAATACTGCCAGCTATATGAACACAGTTGGGTTGGGGCTAATAGCTATTACTCCTATTAGCCAAGTGCTAGCATGTAGGATACAAACAAGGCTGATGTACAATATAAGTTAAGTTAAATAAAAGAAACATCCATGTTAATATTATTTATTTCTTAGATTTAAGTATGCTCTGCACTTACCTCTTCAAGAGAAACCTTTGCATTAGAATAGAATCAAGATCACAATCCAATATGAGAGAGTATTGAAAATCAGTATACTGAATGTGCCTGTATTATATGCCTTTGGATGAGGCTTGGACTCTACAGTGTCTTGGAGCATATGGGCATGAGGTAAGTCCCGAGAAGCACGGATTGTCCACTGGATCTTAACCTCATCTAAATGCTTTTTCTACAAGCATGGTTTCAGTATGATTATTTTTAGTTTATCAGACTTTCTGGGTTTACCAGTTGTCAGATAAAATAGATCAAGGTCACAATGACTTTGTTGGTGTCTGTATCTAGGACCTTCTAACTCAATTGTTTACACAACACAATCATTTAAATCGATACATCCACCCTCTGGTTTTTAATCAAAGGAAAAATTAAATAAAGGACTTAGAGAAAATTATAAAGATAATAAAAATTGTAATTATTTAGAACGATCGAACATCATAATATAAATTTAAAATCACTAAAATTACCTCTAATCCAACCTCCTGTATTATCTATTGCATTCATAATTAAAAAATAACAAAAATATAAACTAAAATGGTCCATTATGATATGATCATATCTTTTTTTTTTAATATATTATTTAATTAACAACAGTTAAACTCATATTTTTCTTAATTTTTATTTTTCACCAATTTATATCATCAAGTTGCGTGATTTATATTTTTAATGTCGATATCAATTAAGTTCTTGTTATAAAAATAAAAACTAAATCTATTTCAAATTTTTCAGGATATAATAGGTTAATTATATTTTTTAAATTTTATTAACATTACATGAATTTTTTAACCCACAAAAATTGCTTCTAAAACAAAAATAAATCATAGAAAATTTCTTGGTTTAACATATATGATAAATTGTAAAAGACCTTGATTTTTATTAAAATTATATAATTCCATTTGTAATTAAAATTTTTGTTGATTTTCAAAAAATTATAATTTTTACAGATTGAAGAATGCATAAATTTTTTTCATAGATATATATCAAGTTGTGAAAAATGGAAATTGAGAAAACTATTATTTAATTTAATGAAACTTATTAATTTTAAAAATAGAATGGAGAAGAGAATTTAGGAGGGAATGCAAAAGATTTTACTAGAGGCATTTTAGTACTTTTAATTTTGTATTTTTATATTTGATATTTCTAAATAATTACAATTTTTATGATCATTCTTCATAAATATGTTTTCTTCTAGGTCCTTCGTTCTAATTTTTCCATTAATCAAACTCCTATTATTTTTTGGGCTGTGGGCTGCATTATGACCCAAAAAATATGCGGATTATCTCAAAACTAGTGAACACGCCAAGATAGGCAACACCCGATTGATAAATGGAATCATTGATAATTAGCTGTATTAGGGGAAAATCAATCTTCATATCATTTTTGCTCAGAAAGTTAATATATATAATTTCATTTTTGTTATCATTAATATGTCATTTTAAATCTTATAAAATAAAAAGGAAGGTTTTTGTAATTTAAATAGAGCGGATTGATTGATGTGTTTTACTCTAAGAGTAATCTTCCTTCTATTTTGGATTCAATCAGGAGATGAACCTAACTTTTCCTAGCTAGAATTCATGATTCATCGGAGCTAAGATTTCGATCAAGGTTATAAAACACTTAAATTTAAGTAAATTCATGATAAGTGATGTAAACTTATTTTGTGAACTCGATTGAGTTTACTTTTATCATTAAATAGGTATTTATAGTTTATAATTAAATAATTAAAATATAAAAAATTGATTTAAATATATTTTAACAAAAGACACCCTATGAAAGAAAAAGATTTAAATTCAAATAATTGAAATTAAGTACATCAACATTCATAATATATCATGCTTACGAGAGGAATTTATATAAAATTCATATAGAAAACCATTAAATATAATCAAATAGATAAAATTAATACGAGTTTAATAGTAAGTTAACACGATTTTGTAAGTTAGAAACGTAAAAATAGTAAATATATCATGTAAACTCACTGAGTTTATATGAGTTTACGACTAGCACGAATTTACTAGTAACTTGATTCGATTTTATAAAGTAGAAACGTAAAAGCGGTAAATTTAGAGAGTCAACTTATAAGTTTAAAAATAATGAATTCATGTTTTCTCTTCGATCCTCATAGATTGATGTATTTCGCTAATTTTATTTGGCCAGGTGACTTCATGGTGAAATCTGGTCACATTCAGCACTCTCAGGGGCATGGGCGTCCTGAATCATCGGATTTTTCTAATGTTTGGTTAAGGTGTAACTTGTTTTCTTTGTCGGTTAGAATTCTCAGGATATAATTATTCTTGTAATTCCTACTTCTAGTCGTAGTAACTTATTATTTTAATTAACAAAAAATTTCCTTTTCATGAAAAAAAAAAAAAAATATAATATTGGTAGGGCTGGATTAAATTTTGCATTGTTAAATATTAAGGCATGCACAAATAATAATCTCCCTAAAAACTTTCTGTTGTCATATTTGCTTAGAGGATTCAATGGTGGAGTTTAATATTATTAATTATAAGGCAACGGCAATCCTTTTAAAATTGAAGTTTTGAGGAGATATTTTTGGTTTAATAAACAAAGGCAATTGTACTCCTTTAATTTGATTCTTAATATAATAGATAATCAACTAATTAAATTCAAATTTCAATAGCCAAATAAACCTAATTTGGTACGTGGGATTTAGAGGGAAAATTTTTATGAGTTGAATTTTTTAAAAAAATTGAAGAAGTGGGGTTAAAGATTAAAGTATACATTTGGTCTTTCATATTTGACTCTTATATTATTTTATTTCCTTAAGTTTGTAAAAAAACACGCCGGCGTTTAACGCTTTAATGTTATTATTTGTTAGTCAACTTAACGGAAAATACTAACTTAACAATTTTAAGTTATGAATGCAATTAAATAAGGATCATTTATCCTTATATGTTAGTATTTTAATAAATTAATATTTTAAATTATATTAATTGAAAAATATTTAATCCTATTTGACAAAAAAATATTTAATCTTTACAAATTGTGAAAAATCGTAAAATATTCTGAAGATTAAATATTTTTCAATTAATAGGATTTAAAATATTAATTTATTAAAATACTAACGTATAAGCATACTTGGTTAGCATTTAATTACATAGTCATCGTTTAAAATTGTTGAGTCAGTATTTTCCGTTAAATCAGACTAACGGTATTAATATTAAGGGACCAAAAGTGTACTTTACAAACTTAAGGGACTAAAATGATACTAGAGGCAAACATAAAGGACCAAATGTATACTTTAGCCATTAATTTTTCTTACTCTTTTATCACATCTTTTCTATATTAAAATCTTACCATCATACTTCACCAATTTTTTTAAATTTAACTCACAAAAAAATTCCCTCCCCTCCCTCACCTCACCTCCCCTCCTAATCCTTAGTATCAATCAGCCTTTAAAATACCCATATATAACATTCGTTTATATATCAATTTATAGGTAGATAATTAATTTAAAAAAATGATAAATTTAAAAGATAAAATAGATGAAAATATTATAAAAAAATTACTAAAAACTAAACTCATCTAGTTGATATGTTTAGAATTGACTCTATATAACAAGGTTGAGGCGAGCCCAAAAAAAAAAAAAAAAAACTGCTAGTTGCACCAACTAGGCGGATCCGGTTATAGTCCTTTGCTTTTTCATCTAAACCGTCGGATAAAGAACTGGATGGTGCATATTTTTCTAAAAATCCGTCGGTTATAGTCCGCATTCGATAAATTATTAAAAAAATCTGTAGCATCTAAATTTTCATTCGACAACTTAGATGATGAGAAAGAGAATGGAAAGAGAATGGTAGCATAGCCGACTCCGGCTGGTGCATTCAATGTCAATCATGGTGGTATAAACAATTGTCACGTGGCTGGCATGCCTTTGATACGAACCATGTGTCCCCGTCCCTTCCCTTCTCCCTGAAACTCTGCTCCTCATTTACAAACAAAAGCAATCCCCACCCTCTTCTTCCTTTGCCCTTTCCCTTTTCTCTCTTCCTTCATCGCCATTCTTTCTGTGGCTCACCGTAGTTTTGGGCCGCCATCAAGCCTCACCGACAAAAGTCTCGTCCCCGATTACATGGCTAAGAAGAGAAAGTCTACTGCTTCAAGCCTCGATGAGGTGGATCGAACCATGTATGCGTCGTTTTGTAGTGCTGCCAATTCCCTCTCTCAGCTTTACACTCAGGCTATGAACCACCAAAAGCTTTCTTTTCAAGCCGGTGAACGCCACGGCCTCGTAAGATTTCTCCTCTCGACCCGAGAAATTTTTGCATTTTTTCCGATTTCGAGTTTTGGATTTTCAATTTCCTTTTTTGCTTTTTCCCGTCTCTCATGGTCGATTATGCTAAGGTTTTCTTTTATGATTTTCACTGATAATTTTGTTGCGTTATGTTTTTTTATATGAATGTTTGAATCCATATCGGTTAGGATGGTGCTTTCAACTTCAGTTTTACAATCTTTTAAGCCCAATAGACTGTTTCTTTCGATTTCAATTGTCTATGAGCTTTCAGCGATTTTCTGGCTTCTCAGTTAAATGTTCATTGTTTTATTTTCTAATTGTTCAGTTTATTTTGTAATTATGGATTGTTATCTCTTGGTCTGATCTCGGTAGATTTATACTGTGCTGTTTCGTATAAAAAAATCATACTTTAATGGCCATTGAACTGGGAAGTTTTTCGTAACGTATTCTGAAATTATGTCTCCTCTCTATTATCTGTTATAAAAAATTAAATAACAAATATACCAATTGTTTGTGGTCTCCTTCCCTTACTTTTTAACAGCTTGGTTGCTGGTGTAAATAATCTGAAATTTCATTAGCTACTTGACATGCTTGAATCACAATTTCTATGCAAAAACGTGTACTCAGTAACCCTTGCATAGTTTAATTTATAGTTCTGATAACTAAAGAGTTGTACCAGCTTATGGTATTTCCATGTTCTGTCTAACTTCCCATTTTGTGGAGCTCAGTTGTCTGTATATGGCTGCTACGCAACTAGCTTGGACAATTAACTTATCCTAAATATCATTTCAGGAGAAACTCTATCAATGGATCTGGAGGCAGCAAGAGGGTGGATCAAGAGTTGCAACGGTTGATATACTTAATTATATTCAGGTTGGCTTTACTGTTCTCTCTTTTGCTTATGATCCATCCATCACCGTGTATTCTCAAGATTAAGTGGATTGCTTTTGCTAACTCAATGCATAACAATGTTGATATCAGCTCAGTACACCTATAAATCAAGCATGTGATACTTCGTAACCTTGAGAGAATAATTGATAATTAACAGTGATAGCTTAATACTGAATAGTAAGTAGTTATAGGCGTTCTTCTACTAATTGGGCATGGGTGCCTCGGAGTGTAGCAGTGTGAAAGGGGGAGGGAGTTGGGCTATAGTAATGGGAGCTGTGGAAAGAAATTTTACTAACCAAGCCATTGACATTAACTAAACTCGGTTTTAGACCATGATTCTTTTCATTTGAAGTGATAATGCTCTAATGACTTGACCATTAATTGGGTTAGCCATTGGGTTTAATCAAATTTTTTAGTGATCTTAACTAAGCCTAATAAAATGCTTTAAAAATTAGGCTTGAGGCCTACCCATGATAGGTTCAGAACTGAATTTCTTTTGCTTTAGTCAGATAAAGAGAGGATTGTCTCACTGGCTTAGTATGCTTTATTAGCTTGGTGGTTATATTCCTTGTTACCACTAGTAACCTTTTGTCAGCTGCTTTGTCTCTGAACTTTTCTTTTATTACCTGTGTTTTTGTCAGTCTTTTTTGGGGTGTTGATATTAGAGTAATCTTTTTCCCCCTTCTTTTTTTCGGTGATTATAGCAGTTTGTGTTGTGGGTAAACATAGGTTGACATCAATGAGATTGTTTTCCATCAAGTGACAAATATATTTCTGTGAACATCTGATATCTTCTTTTACCATGTTGGAAATTTGCAGGATTGGCAATTTCCTTGATCAAAATGGTGAATATGGTTTGTAGCTTATGTTTTCTTGTGGCAATTTAGATATCTTCAAGTTGTAGTTACGTTTGCTGTATTATGTGAAAAGTGATGACATTTTTGAGAATCTTGAGATGGTTTATTGATTCAAAATCATAGGTTTTATGAAATCTACTTCATTTCTTGCAGAACGAATTGGATTATTGTGGAGAGGAGCCATCAATGTCTCCAAGGGCACCACTTCAACATCAACAGTCTCAACCATTAATGCATGTCAATAGTTCAGGCTTCCCAGTCACTCCAGGTTCGTCTGGCCCAACAGTTATTGCTCAGGGACTTCGGTCTGAGAATGGTGATAATCAGCAGAAGAATTCTGTGTTTTCAAATGCTTTGTCTAGTCCTGTTCGCCGAAGCCTTCAGAACTATCATATTGGCGAGGGAGGGCCCTGTCCTAGCAGCATGTCCTTGGGTAATGGAAACAGGAACACTGAACCTGGATTTTTTCAGCAACAAAGCAGGGATTCTGCTGCTTTCAGTTCCAATGATTCTGCCATGGATATGCATGCAGATTAGTCTTGCTCACTAGTTTGTCTCCTGAAAATTCTTGTCTTACAGGCCCTCTGGCGTTGCATACCCGCACAGGAAGTTAATTACCATGGAGTTGCATATCTGGTTTGGCCCGTCGCCTCCTACATGAAATGACACAGCTGAATGGAACCGTTCTTATCAGCCTATGAGTATGCTTTTGTCGTCGTCATGGGGATTGATTAGTTCGATTCTCCTGTTTTCTCTGGAAAGCTATATGTTTGATAGGTTTTTAACCCCTTATGGCGTAACTTTTTCTTTTTTTGGTTTTAATATCTTTGAAAGACAAACTTTTTCAAAATAGGCATTGCTTCTGTATTAAGTTCCCTATGTAAATCTGTTTCTTTTCTAACAGATCTATCTTGAAGCCTTTATTTCCTCTCTCTGTTCCTTCATTTTATTAAGCTTCCAGGGGGAAAATAGAATGCTAGTGGGTGGTGTTTTCGTTTTTTTGTAGAGAGAGGAGTTCAATTAGCAAGGAAATGATGTTTATGGTGGATCATGAGGTGTGAGATTTCTAGAATGGGATAAGGAAAGAAAGGAAGAAATCCATTCCTTCTGTGGACCACAATGTTTAAAGCTTGGGGTGAGGGAAAAAGGGATTTTAGTATTGGATTTTTGGAAAGTGATTGTGCTCGTGTTTACATGTATAATTGCATTGAAGGTGTGCCTCCACTCTTTAGTACTACTAATTTCATTAGAGTTTAATTGGTATACTCTCAAATCTTCTTCGTAATTTCTAGTTCCTGTTGCACATTTTTTTTTTTTTTTGTTTATTTTGAATATAACTTGGAATACATTAGTTAAAATACACACGAGGACAACATCCTACAAATTTAAAAAACGCCGAAAAGTAAACAGTCTACGTTACTTCATCGTCCTCCATTGATCAAGATGCAAAAATTTCCGGTTAGTCTATGAGACTATGAGAGAGTCATGCTAATTTATCAGCACACTGAAAAATCTAATCTACCAGTCCATGTGAATAAGGATCCTGACCTCATCTACCAGATCTCTGAAAGGATACTCAGACTCACAGCCTTTGATGGCCAGGTTAATTGTTTCAATACAATCAAGGAAAAAATAGACGCATTTCTATTGCCTTGCTACACTCTTTAAGTGCCCTTTTAGATTAGATTAGTTAGATTAATTCGTTGTACGAGATAAATATGTGAGAGTTTTATTTCAAAGCTTAATTTTTTTATTTTAAAAAAATAAAGTGATTATAATTGGTTGCTACATATTGGGGTGAGCATTCGGTTTTCGGTTAAAAACCGATTACATACATTTCCAAAAACAAACCGAAACTGAAAACCGAGAAAACCGAAATATTTCGGTTCGGTTTTTGTAATTAATTCAGTTTTTCGGCTTAAGTTGGGCCTTCTTATTTGAGTTAATTCTGTAAAATGGATAATCTACTTTTTTTTTTTTTTTTTTTTGCTAAATCAATTTACAATATTGACTATTGAGAAGAACGGCTATAGTATACTTTATATGCAGCACTTTATATATCGATTTTCACTTGTATGACAATAGGTTGTAGATTTTAAAATCAAAACATGGAATAAATCCATCATAGAGCCGACAACGAGCAAAGTGACAAAATTCCGGTCTACGATTTTGTCCTAGAAATTCAATGGCAGAACAAAGTGTACAAAATTATACAAAACAATAAACATAGTAGCAAGTCAGCAAGACAATATCACAAATTCTAAGTTTCTAACTACATCATCAACTTAAACAAGCTATGACAACTCATCCATCACGTAGCTAGCATAAAATGATCCATAAGAAGAAAGATATTGAGAGCAACCCGCAAATTAAAACAAGAACAAATCAAATAAAAAGAAAAGAAATAATCTAATAAGTATTAACAAAATATAAAGATAATGAAAAATTACTTAAAAAATTTCGGTTTTAACCGAAATAAAATTGCAAAAACCGAACCGAACACCGAATTAAGCTAGTTTAAAAAACCGAATCAATCCGAACCGAACCGAAAAACCGAACACCAAATTAATCGGTTCGGTTTTCGGTTTCAGTTTTGATTTGCTCACCCCTAACTACACACATGTACTAAAAAGTTTTTTTTAAACTATTTTTTCATAAGTCAAAAAAATTTCTCTCATATATTTATTTTAAACGTTTTAAAAATACTTTTAGAAAGTTAAATAACGTTGCATTTCTCAATCTTGTCAAGTCTCTAACTCCTGTTGTCCCCCCTTTGAGGGGTGAATTGCAGAAAAGTGGCTCCCACCCAAACCCGAAGCAGTAATAATGATATATTAGTATATTAAAAAAATATTGTTTTACGTCCTCTACGGACTTATAAATTCTTGGTGTAAAAAAATACTAATAATATATTACGAGTATATATTATTTTTATAGGGTCAAGGTGCAAATTTACCAATCAACTATTACTTGAGGAGCGTCACTGGTATAAATAACTATTGAGGAGATTAAAATGACCAATCAACAATTAAAAAGTGAAAAAAAAAACACAATTGGAGGATTCGCTTAACGAACTATTACCCTATGTTTGTCTTGGTATTTCCGTCTTTCATTGGTATCACGATTGTAGGCGACGTCGGCATTTCCAAAGCTTCTATTGTTCTTGAGTGTTCCACTCACCCACTTGAACTCATCCAAGAAAGTCACCTGCGTTCGACTAGCACGCACCTTGCACCCTGGTTCATCCCTCCGATGCCACAAGCAGCAACCGCTAATGCCACAATAACGCTTCCATGGGTCCCATCTTTGTTGATGTTTTCCTTTTCCAAAAGAAGCGCTTTAACCGCTCTTTTCTCTAAGCGTTTCGCCACCGTCCTACGCTAAATGTCTCATATTTTAACTTAATTGTGATAGTTGTTTTTTTTTTAAATAGTTATTTGGTGTTTTTTTTTTCACTTTTAATAGTTATTTAGTGTTTTTTTTCCACTTTTTAATTGTTGATTGGTAATTTTAGTCCCCTCAATAATTATTTGTGCCAGACTCTCCTCAGATAATAATTAGTTGACAAATCTACACCTTCACCATTTTTATATAATATGATGAAACAGGTGGAGACATGAGGGCAGAGCATGACTTGAATGATGAGAGGGCCATCACATCACCTTGGAACTCTCCCCCTTCCTTCATTTACATAACCAACTTCATTCATTAATTAAGCCTTCATCATTGCCTCCTCATTTTTCTATTCTATACTTTCTTCCCGCCTCTCTATATTTTATTACTTTTTTTTTTTTAAAAAAAAATTGCCTTTAAATATAGGATAAACGTTCAACTAGCACCCTGCAATATTTTTTTCCAGGTATATTTAGTGTTAGAAAATAATTTTTGATGCACCCAACATTTTGAAATATTTTTTCATGTAAAGTATCCTTGAGTATTTTTGTGCAATTTAGATAATTTAGGGTATTGGATACAAAAAAAAAAAACTTTAGGATGTTGGGTGCGCTTAAAAATAGTTAATGGTAATAATGGACACACTTGAAAAAATATTTCAGCTTGTTCAATATATCACAAAAATACTTTAGGATCTTGGATCTACCACAAAATACTCTAGAGCACTAGATGCACTTGAAAAGTTCTTCAGGGTGATGGATGTACCTTAACACTTTAAATATACGTATTCTAAATTTTAATAATATGATTGTTATTTATATATAAGCCCTAAAATTTTGATAATATAATTATTATTTAGAGAAAGTGTCATTTAAATATCATATAAAATTCTAAAACCACAAAGCGTCTGTTAAAAAGTTAAAAGGATACAGAGGTGATTCGAGGAATATGAGATTTTGAAATTTAAATGATTTTTCTAAAATGCCTCTCACATATTTCTTTATCTTTGAAGCAAAAGGTGACAATGAAGATGGAGTAAAGGTGAAGGTAGAGCAAAGTGAAAATGGTGGAAGAAATTAGTTTCTGGCTATTTCAAGAGTTATCTGGTATTTGGGGCCTTTGATAAAATTCCTAATGAAATTTACAAGATCAATAATAAGTTTGACAAGATCCATAATAATTTTCACGAAAACAATAAACATGACTTACATATTTTCTTCAAGAAACGTTTTTATCAAAATAATTATACCTTTTCTCAAAACAATTACTAAACTTGTTCGTCCTTTTAAATATCATCTTGTACGAAAGCAGCAAACCAGTACATATTTCTAAACCAACAACCCCAGACACAATTTCCACGCATTCATATCAATAATAAGTTGTCACGTGCCTCATATTTTTAACATAAAAGATGTTATTGTTGTAACTAGAATACCGCGTCCTTCAATAAGATATTATTTAAAATCTACTCTCTCATTTGTATATAATGAATGAAATATTGTTAATACTAATAGTATAAAATATGAAATTTATTAAAAATCATATTGACAATCTCACATAATTATTATAGAAATAATATGTAGCAAATTTGGGAAACAATGTGCCGGTAGGTATACAGTACATGTCTTATATAGCTTCTAAAGTTGAGAGCAAATAATTTTATAGGCCTAGGTTTTGATAGGGGATTAATCTTTAATATTTTATAGATATTAATATTATATCTCAAGCTCAAGAGCTTGAATGAAATACGACATATTATTTTAAAAAGCAATTACTGTGGGTTAATTACTCTAATTTTATGTTAGTTTTGATAGTTTTTATTTTTATTTTTGATAGAAATCGGGGTGTTCTCATTTTGAGACTAATCCTCCTTCGCAGACCGTAGTCGTCCCAAAGGGTATTGGTCTTGGCCAAATAACCTTCTCCATACACACCGCGGAGATCAAACTTCTGACTAGATGCTTAAGAAAACTCAACTACGAATCAATTGAGCCAAGTTACTTTGATTTGATAGTTTTTATTTAAATAAAATATAAAGCATTTAAAGAGAAGATTGACGTGAATAGTTTGTAATCATTATGACCCACTTCCCTATTTTGTTTAAAAAAATCGAGCGCAATTTCTTTTTTTTTTTTTTTTTTTTTTTTTCCTCAGTCCATTTTTCCTCCCTTCCCTTCGTACCAAACAAATTTTAACAATGCCGTTGATTTGAGGAGAGGAGATGCAAGGGCAGGAAGGGGGTGAAAATTATAGAATAGAACTTAAGTTTTCATGAAAGTAAATTTCGATCCCATAAATGTTTCAATATTTTCATTTTAATCTTTTCATGAAACTTTTACTAGGGATTAAAGTGAAAATATTGAAATTTTTATGAGACCAAAATGTAATTTCCTAAAAATCTGGGTAGATTCCTGTAATTTTAGGGGGGGGGCTAAGTAGAGTTGGGAATCACGGCCAGCCCTCCAGGGCCCAAGGTACGAAAAACATCTGTTTTTCAAAGCCCGGCCTGAGAGCACCAGGGCCAGGACCTGGAAGTTACTATTCCAAATTTTAACTATTTTTTCTCCATTTTTTAAAGGAATATAATTAGTAGATTACAACACGAATCATCCAACAAATAAGTAGAATCATTAATTCATAATTAAAAGCAAACTATATTCACAAATAACTCACATATCCTAAATATAAGAAGCATATCATGATCGACATTAGTACGATGACTATTATTGTCGTCATCTTTTCTACTATCATCAATTTCAATTCAACGACATTTGATTGTTCTTCATTTTGAGTAATAGTCTACGGTTCAAGAGTAAGAATATCATGAATTTCTTCTCTCGCATCATGAACACATCGATAATCTTTATCGCAAAAAATGATAATCAACCAAATTATAAAATTAGAGTATAGTTATTATGTATCGTACTTAAATGGATAAATAACTCTATAACAAATACAAAATACATATAAATTAATAAATTACCATCATATGTGAATCCATGCATCCAATTGTGAGTACAAATAAGAGCTTGAATTTTAGATAAAAGACTGGAACTTCTATATTTTGTTATAACATGTGGGGGAAAAAAAACTTTATTTGACCCCAACTTCAACTTCAATCTTCAACTTTTTTAAGAAAAAAAGGGCCTAACTAAGCTTAGGCAGTGTAAGCTCGTGGCCCTCCAAAGCCTAACTTCACTTCTCACCTCTAATTTTCAAATCGACCCTTAAAGGGTCAGGGTTTAAAAGGGCTGGGCCAGTCTTTCCGGCTCTACCCCTAAGTCCGCCCCCAGAGGGAATGAGAGGGGATGAAAAATGATCCTAGTTTTGTTATCAATCACACAAGATTTGTACCTTAACCCTAATATTAATAATAAATTAATCTGGCCATTAATATATGTGAGTTCACATGCATGCATGAAGCTCTCCCTTCTTTTTACAAAGTTAAAGTTCGAAATTTGATAACTTTTAGGCACTCTGGTCAACGTCTTTTTGTGGTGGTTAGGATGATCAAATTTTTGTTTAACAAAGGTGATCTTAATTATTCGTTGGATTCATTTTATAAGATACTCATAAATAAATGACTTAGGTTAAAAAAAGTAATTAAAATTTGTAAAAAAAAAAAAATATATAGGAAAAATCATTCTTGATATCTAAATATAAGATATAGTTATTTTTTTGGACATACTAAGAAAACTAATTAAATTACTTTAAAATATTTATATTTATCTTTTTTCTCATATTATTTTTCCTAACATATAAACTGTATAGAATCTAATGATACACAAAATATGATATAATTAAGTAATTTATTTAGTTTCCTTAATTTTTTAAAAAGAGTCAATTATGTCTTATATTAATTTAAAACGGTAGGGAGTACCTATTTAGGGAACAATTGAACAAGTAACGTCTATTCTTTATTTGATTGTGAAAGTGGCAAAGTGAACTAATTAACAAAAATGTATTGAAATATATTTGATATGACAAGATTCATACATTCATTCACTATATCCCTAAATTTAATAAATTTTTAGTTAATAAATCAACATGTGATTTATGGAGTTTTGATACCTACACAATGGCACAATGCTAGAGAGAGATGAAAATTCTCCCATGTGCTTCCATGTCGATGATGAGCATACACTTGACCCCGCAAAAATGTTTGTATTCGATTAATTCGATTTCTTTTTCAGTATATTAATTACACGATTCTCCAAATTACTCTCTCTCTCTCTCTCTCTCTCTCTCTCTCTCTTGTTGAAAAGAAAAGCATTTTCCAAATTATTCTAGGGAAATATATGATTATTAGGGTTATTAAACCTGGACTGAACTAGTAGGTTTGGCCGGAAGCGACAAACCACCCACTTAACCGGTGCTGGTCCGGCTATCAACCTAGTTCATCTTTTTTAAAAAAAAAATCGATTTTTTTTTTTTTAAATTTCTTTACAATCTTGTATTAATAACTTTAAAATCTTCACTTTCTTAGGTTACCGGTTTGGTCTTGAGTTAGCTCGGTTTGACTTTGATCTAGCACTAATAACCTTAACTTAGCTAATATCTCGACCTATTCAGTGACGGATCCGGATCCGGATCACATAGATAAACTTAACAGAAGGGGGGTTGAAACTGTGCACCACTAAACAAGTCTCAAGCTGTTATGAGATTCACAATTTATGTTTCTAATAATGGAGGTGGCACTGTGTCTCTATTTGTTAGGTACGAATGTGAATATTTCTTATTCCATCACAGAAAAATTAAAATTAAAATATGCAATATTTAATTATACTCCTATTTTATTATTTAATATTGTCTATTTTTATTGTTTTCATATATATATATATATATATATAAAAGGCATGCATTTTTTTGCGCACAAAATTATTATTTCTATTATTTATTTATTTTATGTATCAAATACTATGGGCGTGCGTGTGTGATTCATGGCCAATGCGTCAGCGTTATTTGTGCAAGTGTTGCACTACTATACATAGTGCTCTCTTCTTCTTATCATGTTTTTCTTTGTCACAAATTTTTTCAAGTAAGTTGGTTTTTGAAAGTTCAACACGGACCGGACATGTGTCTAAGTTTAAAGAATGTTTACAGCTAATCATCTAATAAATTCCTCACATCCACAGTGAGAGTTGAACTCACAATCATATAAGTTATGAGTACGGGCTTAAAGCATAAAGGGCTTTCTCCTTCTTACCGGGGGTACGGCGAGGCCGTTGCCCGCTTACCATCTTAACGGACAACAGCTTCTTCATCCAATTAGACTGTTTTTAGTTGGTTGGCTTCTTTTCATGATCTTAAATCTTATGACAATAGAAAGTTAGCAATTGATACACGCAATTTTTAACCGGTCTAAGGGATTACATAGTTAGCTGGCGTCTTATCATGATTTTCAATCTTTTGACCATAGAAAGTTAGTAATTGTGTCGATAAACTATTTGTTCATTTTTTTAAATTTGCTTTTACGATTTACGAAGTATGTATATGAGATGAGTTTTGTCTTGTTTTATTAAAAACACTTAAAAATGAACTTTTGAAATGTTTCCAAATGATCAGCACTGAATATCATTAATGTAACAACAAAGCAAAAATGTTAGTTACAAAAGCTTAACTTTTTTTAATCACCTTCCTCCTCTTAATAAATCTATAACCCAAATGAAACTGTGTAGAGAATTCTTTACAATTTAATCCCTTAAAATTTTGGGATGTTACTAATTTAGGCTTTTGGATGGTCTGGTCACACACTCATACCATGGTTTTTCGTATTCTATAAACAAAAACACTAATAGATGGGAGTAAATTAAAATGAACATAATCATACTACCTCTAACTAGTCCTTAATATAAAATTTACTAAATGTTATGAATATACCAATATTAGTGTGAATGTCCACAACCTTTTCAAGAAGAGTCTTTTGGAGTTTCTAAAACCATGTAACCTATGACATGAATGGCATGAGAGTTTTATATGACTAATGTTAAAAACTTACAAAACCTCATAATATACCATTATGTAGATTTATTCTTTTGTAACTCTTGTAATAGAATTCCTTGCCTATATATAGTAGGCATGTATCAAAGATTAAAGAAGAGAATAATAGAAAGAAGAAGCACTCTCACTTTGCTCTCCATTTCTCTCTTGCCATTTCTTTATCTCCTTCATCTTAATCTCTCCCGTTATTTTACTTAGTTTCATAACACGTTATCAAGACGATTGCTATAACGAAAGTATAATTTCTTTAACGATTTCATCTACTTTCTCTAATGATTTTATTATATGTTTATTTATATATCTGGGATAATCTCAACCACCATATGGAATACTCTTTTATCGATTGTTTTTATACATCGGGTTCCATGGTTAAGATTAGAGATTATTTACTCTTTTATATAGTAATTTTACTATTTATCATTATTCATCCATCAATTTTATTCATGCACACGGTAATTGCATAGTAATTTATGATTGTTTTACTATTTATATTATTGTTACTAACATAACATTTAAATTAAGCATTTTACTTTTATGTTACTAACATAACATTTATATTATTATTACTAACATAACATTTAAATTAAGCATTTACTTTTATGTTACTAACATAACATTTATATTATTGTTACTAACATAACATTTAAATTAAGCATTTTACTTTTATTGTTGCTAACATAACATTTTACTTTTATTGTTATGTTATTATGGCTAACTTTTAATATTATGTTATACAAACTCTTTATGTTATTGATATTATGGCCGGAAGCCATACACCTCTGATTTCATATTCGAAATTATATGACCGTAAGTCATATTGTTCGATTTCCTATTATATGGCTAGAAGCCATAGTCTTTTTATTCATACTTTGATTTATTATTATTATTTGTATATCTTACATTTTTATTTTTTATTTTGATATTATATGGAGTAAGTCATATTTCTTTTACTCTTATTTTGATATTATTATGGCCAGGAAGCCATACACTTCTATTTTCTTATTTGAAATTATATGACCGAAGTCATATCACTTTAATTTCTTATTTTGTGGCGAAGCCATATAAATTTAAATTCTCATTTTGAGAACTAAATGGCCGAAGCCATAAAGTTTTAATTTTAATATCTTTAATTTTTATTGTTTTTATTTTCATATTCTTTGATTCATTATTATATGACCAGATGCCATATATATATATATATATATATTATTTATCGAAGATAAATGGTGGAAGCCATATTGATTTAATTTCTTATGAAACAAATTAGCCTGAAGCCATGAGAAGACACAAATTCGCTGAAGCAATGTGATAATTTGGCCTGAAGCCATAAGACAAATTGAAGTAAAACTAGATAATTTGGCCTGAAGCAATGTGATAATATATTATATTGTAATATTATTACTATTTACATACTATTTTACTATGCACACCAACTTTTTAAGAATTTTCATTTGAACTTTATGAGATATTTGGTCTTTAGTCTTCTATACCTACGAAAGAGGTATGAGAGCTTGTGCACATCTAGAGATGAATGGTGGACAAGAAAGTGATATTTGTTTGTTATTAATATCAAAGCCTCGAAGACTTATGTTTCAAATATAGTATAAAAAGATTTTGATAGCCTTGGAAAAATATTGGAAGACAATAACTTACGAGATTTATGTCGTAATAAGTTTAAAGGCTAATAGTCTTAGGGACTAATTAACATATTTTGCCCAATGTTATAAGAGAGGCAAAGAGCTGAGAGAAATATCTCTAGATTTATTTTGAAGCCAAGACAAATAACAAATAAGCCCAAAAGGTAATACGGTGTTTAGTTTCTATTCTTATTAAAAAAAAATTATTATTATTTACATTTATTGTGATCCCATCTTATAAATGTTGCCATAACAATTTTCTCGGAGAATTTTCATATGTGTGATTCTAAATCTGTAAGGTTCGAGTTATTTTGATCACGAATATCTTCATATGTGGTGGATTGTGTATGTTTTGCATATATAAGTAAATTGAAGTATATTATTAAAGAGTAATGAGATTATCTAGTGATGTAATCTTATATGTTTGTTCGACTTAATCAACATAGATTTTTATTTCGAGTTTTGAAGGGTTTTAAAGTGATTTTGAAATGCATATATATAGAAATTATGTTTATATGACTCACACTTGAGGGGGAGATTGTTAGAAAACAAGTGTGAGTTCAAATACAAGTATGAGCTAATTTTTGAAAAGTTATATACTTCTCACCTAAAGCCTAATATATCTCCCAAAATGGATGTTAGATTATGATCAAAAGTTTATGATTGATTGAGACATATGTCACAATAAACCGAAGTTTACTAATCCAAAGAAATTTATTGTTGGCATGACTTGTTTGATCATCCAAGTCATATAATACAAATAAGATTACATTTTGACATCCATCGAAGAACCGAGAAGATTCTTCAAGAATAACCAACATATTATTTATGAATTATGTCTTGCTTGTTCTCAAAACAAATTTTCTATGAGAATATCATTGATAATGTAAAGCCTCCATAAATAGTTAGATCAATTCTTATGAGAACAAAATTTTTATGTTGGTATGTTTGATCTTACATATTGCAGCACTTATAAGCCAACAAAATTCTCCCGATATATTGGCTTTAGGTCGAGCCGAGACAAATTCCATCTTATAAAGTTTGTATGTGCGATGATTATTAATCCACCACAATGCACATAGATGGATATGGAAAGAAAGTTGAGATAAATGTTGTATAAGGACCTTATTTTTCTTGTTTGTTTCTATATGAAACAAAATGATGTTTCTAAAGGAAACAAATGGATTAAGGAAACTTATATTGTATGATTAGTCAATTGATATTTGACATTATTTTCTCAACATGAAGGGGAGAAATTGAATAGCTGGATAAGAGAATACATGGAATGCATTATCGCAAAGTATATATCCTCGAATAAAGAAGTATGAACCCGAAGTTCATTAGGTTATGCATTCATGATATATTTGCCAGATAGAATTACCGACCTAAATGAGATTTATTAAATCTCATATTCCAGCTAAAAATGCTCCAATTAGTAACATGCCTGAAGCATGAGTAAGTATTCGGTTCCAAATATAAATATTATGGATAAATTGGAGCATATGATTAAGATGATCATATTAAGGAGGCAAGTACTCGTAGGAAATCTTTGAGACATAACTTATTAGAAAACCTCAAGAGAGGTTCGGGTACCTGAATAATATTGATATTGTTATGATTGGAAAAATAGAACCGAAAAGATAAAGTTGTCGACAACAATTTTGATGATGATATCACGTAATCAAATGAGGATATTATATAAAGATTATTGGCCAAGAGGATAAGTAAAATTGAGAGTGACGCAAATATAATCATATTATGATAGTTAAAGACCTAAAGTCCAAATTGGAAAATATGATTTTGTGGTAGATACGATAAACCGCGAGTTTATGAATGATAAATTATGCGTCTATTAGATATTGTTATATAGCATATGCATATGACTTATTAAATTATGAAGATTGCATAAGAATCTTCAAAGGATCCAAGAGTGCTAGTAGCACATGTCCCTGAAGGACTCAAGATGCCAGAAGCATCTAATTCAAAGTTCTCGAGAACAATACTTAAGAAGTTTTGTAAGACTTAAAACTATTAGAGCATGTATGATATAATCATTTTAATGAATATCTGTTGATATGCATCCGGATATATCTTATAAGAATGCCTAGAAATCATGTTAGTATTATTATGACTTTCTTTGGAAATATTTAGTTCTTGCGGTACACAATAGAATGTTTGATGACAAAAAGGATGATATGCTCAAAAGACATTGAAAGTAATGTAGTCATCGGCGGGAGTAATATCGATGTTGTCAAAAAAGGGAGTCAATACACGCTGTACTCTTTTTCCCTTATCTAGGTTTTGTCCCTTTGGGTTTTCCTAAAAAGGTTTTTAATGAGCGGCAAAGATTGGACGGTGTATCAATGGATGTTGTACTCTTTTCTTTGGCTAGGTTTTTATCCCACTGGGTTTTTCCTAGTTAAAGTTTTTAATGAGGCACATTCATAATGGACATTCAAGGGAGTGTTATGAATATACCAATATTAGTGTGAATGTCCACAACCTTTTCAAGAAGAGTCTTTTGGAGTTTCTAAAACCATGTAACCTATGACATGAATGGCATGAGAGTTTTATATGACTAATGTTAAAAACTTACAAAACCTCATAATATACCATTATGTAGATTTATTCTTTTGTAACTCTTGTAATAGAATTCCTTGCCTATATATAGTAGGCATGTATCAAAGATTAAAGAAGAGAATAATAGAAAGAAGAAGCACTCTCACTTTGCTCTCCATTTCTCTCTTGCCATTTCTTTATCTCCTTCATCTTAATCTCTCCTGTTATTTTACTTAGTTTCATAACACTAAACTAATTTAAGTGGAATAAGAAGATCAGTTAATTTAGTTATTTACTAAAAACGAATGTTTGTTTCTCTAAAATACTCTTAAACTATTTATATTGAAATTATCTCTTAATGCAGGCTCTTTTGACTTACTGTGCAATCCGTAGGATAGTTTAAGTAAAAAAAAAAAAGGATAAATATAGAGGATAAAGTGGATGAATATCTTGTTTGTTTTTTGTTTTTGTTTTTTTTTTTTTACAATCTTGTATTTATATTTAAGATCACATATAATCCCACATCTAGCCCACCAATGAGGGAGGTAATATTTGTTTTTATACAACCCTCCCATTTCATTGTCTAAAGTGTATTGTAATTACTCGGTTCTAATTATAAGACTGTATTGAATATTTTTGGAAAAATTAAAGGAGTGAATGAGTTATTTAATTACTACCTAGGTCATAATTATAAGAGCTAGTTGTCTTTCTTTGGAGAGATTAAGGAATCTAAATAAGTTCCTTAATCATTTCATATGTTATATATCTTTATATTATATATTATTTTATTAGTTAAACTAATTAGTTTGAAGAAAAATAAAAATACTCGAAATAATTTAATTAGCTTCCTTAATCTCTTCAAAAAAGTCAACTAGCTCTTATAATTAAGACCGGATGGAGTATGTCATATGTTGCGTATCCTTAAATTATATATTAGTTTATTAGCTAAACTAATTATTTTGGAGAAAAAATAAAAATCCAACTACTCTAAAGTAATTTAATTAGCTTCCTTATTTTCTCCAAAACAGTCAACTTAATACTATAATTAGGATCGGAAGGAATATTTATAAGAGAAGTAAAGTTTGACTTTCTACAATTTTTTGGGTTGAAAAAATAAAATTAACTAGGAAGTAATAAGCTCACTATTATATTATCATCTCGTTAGTTATATATATATATATATATATATATTTTCACGAAGCAGCCTTCCAATTCAAGTAACACATCAACAACCTAAATCCCATATTCTTTTTCTCTTTCGGCAAGCAAATTTTTTTGACTAATCATGAAAAAATATTTTTTGTGTCGGGATGATTCTTATGTAAGAAAACAAAGTAAAGTGCAACAGAGTAGAGATTAATTGTTTTTGAGAAGAAATGGATCTCAAATCCTAGTCTAATCACCAAGTACAAGATCTATGGTGGAATGTATGTCACTTACTAATGATCGTTTAGCAGGGACGAAGATTAAAGGGGCTACGTTAGCTCCTTCTCGTGAGTCATGGCGACCACCGGAAGTGGACTGGGTGAAGGTTAACGTAGACGGCGCATTCACAGCCGCTACTTCTCGAGTGTGTGCGGGGATCGATACGCGACTCCACCGGTACCTTTATTAAAGGTTTTACGTATCTCATCAATTATGGTGATGCTCTACGCGGAAATATGGGCTGTCTCCTTGGGCTTAGGATGACATGGGCTTCGGGGGAGCTAGGAAAGTTTGGGTTGAATCGATTCGACGGAGTGCATTGACGATCGCACGATCATGGCTCCTCACATTTTGATGCGAGACCTTCTTACTTTAAGTAAGACTATTCTTTGGAAAGGGACTGGATCACGAAGATCACAGATGTGCCTAGAACATGCAATTACGCTGCGGATTATCTTGCAAAACTCGGACTTGCAGGACGATATGGGTACCAGGAACTATATTGGCCTTCGGAGGAGTTACAAGTGTTATTGTACCAGGATTGTAGTAGCTGTCATACTTCCCTAGGGATTAGATGAGGCATCTCTACTACATCCAAAAAAAAAAAAAAAGTGCAATAGAGTAGAGATTAATTGTTTTTTTAATCCTTATTTATGTTGTCATTTTCGGACCAAAGTCTCTTAAACATAATAGAATTTAAATCCCCCTCCATTCTTTATTGAATTCAAATCACTGTCTTCACTTTTTCCTCTATTAAAAATACAAGTGTTGTATTTGATTTTACTCATTAATCTAAATTCAAATATCATTTACATCCCAATGAAAATCCTTTTACATGTGATTTCTTTTCATCTGCAAAACTTGCATTTAACATCATGCATGTCAAGAAAAAGAGTATTGAGCTCTTTTTTTTTTTTTTTTTTTTTTTTTTTTTTTTTTTTTTTTTTTTTTTTTTTTTTAAATAATGAATTTTCTGTATATTGCATAAAATTTAAGGAAAAAGACAAGAAAATATCACTTGAATTTTAAAATATCAAATTAATGATTTTCTACTAAATTAGTTGTCAATTGTTATACTCTTGTAGTTAATTATATTATCTACATACTTTTATACACAACAAAATTGATTTGAGATTTTAAAGTTCAAATGGTATTTTCTTATATTTTCCCAAAAATTTATCAAATAAGTATATTCTCATGGTTAATAAATATAATAAATGATTTATTAAAAGTTTTATATATCATATAGAGATGAAGGCCATGTCATCTAATTGGTTGATTAAGAGAGATAAAATAATTTAAGAAATATTCCCCTGGTCTTTATTATAAAACATCAGCTAACAAGTTTTCTTAGTATTTTTTATGATGCACTTGCAAGTTTCCTATGAGCATTAAATTTATTTTTTTAATGTATGCCTATAATTAATAAAGGCGTAAGAGAGAGTAATAATTAATATGGTTTTTGAGTTTAGCTTAGTTGGTAGAGGTAATATTAAAAATCACTTAAATTTTAAGACTACTTTAATGCTTTTAACTATTTTATTGGTTTATCCCAGAATTGTTAGTTGATACTCCCTCCAACCCTTATTATAAAACACCAACAAATAATCCTCACAAACTAATAAAAACAATTAAAGTCAATAAAGCTTTTCCACAATTTAAGTAACTTTTAATATTACTCTTACTAATTGCATTAAACTCTAATATTATATTAATTATTATTCTTACCCATTACCTTTATTAATCATCGACATATAAAAAAAGAATAATTAATGCACTCTTGAAAACAAAAAAATGTCTTTTAAAAAAACTAAATATAATTATTAATTGCCTTATAATAAAAATAAGAGTAAGTACTTTATAATAAAGAGTTGAGGGAATACGATAGTTACAAAATCTTCAGGTGCATTAAATAGAGTTTTAGGAGGCATCTATGTCCAATCATTTTAGTTGACCTCTCTGGCGGGCATGGAATTCATACAAAAATGGCATAATAATTAGTGTACGTTGAAATTTTGCTACTCAAAATACCTGTCTTTTCAGCTTTCACTATCTTCTGTTTTATTGCCGTTCAAAAAAAACTACTATTCTTAAATTTAATTAGTCCTTAATTAATATTTGTGAAGGCTTCAAACTGCAAGCCCCCTCTAATAAATAGTAAGGTTTCCAAATTTGGATGAGTCACTTAATCAATGAGGGTATTGATTTAAGGGTTAATAGGTTAGATTGGAGTCAGATCAGTATTAATTAAAAGGAAAATTTAAATAAATACCAAATGAATTTGCAAAACCAGGAAGTCCGTCGAATTTGCAAAAAGACTTAGAGGTGACAAGGACTTTGGGGGATATACAAATTCGCTTAAATGACCATTTTACCTTTAGTTCTAAATAATTAAAAAAAAAGAAAGAAAATACACCCCACGGTGGGCCCCACCGCGGCGGCCACCACCCCGTTAACCGGCCACCACCCCGTGGCGGCGGCCAAGAACCGGTGTGAGGGTTTTTTTTTTGGGCGGGTGGGGTGTTTTGTCAAAAATCAAAAATATCTTTTGCAAATGTGGGGAGTGGGGTTCAAACCCCCACCCCCACACAAAACCAAGTAGCTATACATTAACAAATATATATATTCTTCTTAACATTTTTTCAACGATAATTACCATTCCACAAGTGAGAATTACCATTCGTGAAGTGAGAATTACCATTATTTCTCCGGGGTTCACTTTGTTTACTTGAAGCATGTTTTGTAAAAACCCAAAAAAATAAACTTTTACAAAACCCGAGAAGTGAGAATTACAATTCGTGAAGTGAGAATTACCATTTCGAAGTGAGAATTACCATTATTTCTCCAGGGTTTATTTTGTTTACTTGAAGTGAACAAAGTAAACAAGTGAACCCTGGAGAAACAATGGTAATTTTCACTTAGGAAATGGTAATTCTCACTTCAGTTTTAGAAAAGTTCATTTTTTTTTTTTTGTTTTTACAAAACATGCTTCAAGTAAACAAAGTGAATCATGGAGAAACAATGGTAATTTTCACTTAGGAAATGGTAATTCTCACTTCACGAATGGTAATTCTCACTTCAGGTTTTGTAAAAGTTCATTTTTTTTTGTTTTTACAAAACATGCTTCAAGTAAACAAAGTGAACCCTGGAGAAACAATGGTAATTCTCACTTCAAAATGGTAATTATCGTTGAAAAATGTTAAGAAGAATATATATATTTGTTAATGTATATATATAATAAAAGAACCAAGTAGCGTGTGTGGGAGGTTCGAACCCTACCCCCCACATTTGCAAAGCATATTTTTGATTTTTGACAAAATACCCCACCCGCCCAAAAAAAAAATCCTCCCACCGGTGGCCGGCGGGGTGGTGGCCGCCGTGCGGTGGGCCCACTGTGGGTTTTTTTAAAAAAAAAATTGTTTAGAACTAAGGGTAAAATGGTCATTTTCGAATTTACATATCCCCCAAAAGTCCTTGTCACTTCTAAGTCTTTTTGCAAATTCAACGGACTTCGGGGGTTTTGCAAATTCATTTGGTATTTATTTGGAATTTTCCCTAATTAAAATAAGTAAAAATATTTATATTTTAATAATAAAAAAATTTTGTGGTCAAAACATGAAAGGATGTGATATGATGATGGACACTATGAGAGGATATGCAATATTATATTAATTTTTTTAAAAAGAAATCATTGAAGATCTCTCTCACCTTCAATGTCTCAATTTTTTTTTTTTTTTGATACATATAGTAGGAGGAGGGGGCGGGATTCAACGCGGACATGAGGGAATGTCTCAATTTTTTTTAAACATGAGAAGGATTGACAATTGAAATTGAAAAAGATTTGGGATTGTGAAGAGAATTATTGGTGGCATTGTTCTAGAATCTCATGGGTTCGTATAGGGGATAAGAACACTAAGTTCTTCCATCTTTCTACTATTAATAGGAGGAGATGTAATGAGATATTGAGGTTGAAAAGGGATGATCGAAGTTGGATGGAAAATGAAGGTGATATTGCAAACTATTTTTCTCCTTATTTTTCTGACCCTTTTAAAGCCTTTGACTGTAGATCCTTTGATGAAGTGTTGCAGAATTGATGATTAAGTAAATAACCTTCTTATGTCGCCAGTTACGGCTTCAGAGGTTAAAGAAGCTACTTTTCAGCTTGGGGGGAGGCGCCTGATCCAGATGGCTTTAATAATGGCAAGTTTTATTAAGCTTCTTGGTTAGAAGTGGGAGAGAAGGTGGTGTGTAGATGGTTAAAGTGTTTTTTGATGGAGTTGTAGCATGTTGGAGCTTAACAAGACGAATGTGGTCTTAATTCCAAAAATTGAGAGACTAGAAGGGGTAAGTCAATTTCGCCCAATAGATATATGCAATTTTTCTTGTAAAATTGTTTCTAAGGTAATTGCTAATAGATTAAGACCATATTTGGGTGTATGTGGTGTTAGTTCCCATATTATTGTGTTTTGGTGATAACAAATCTTAATATATAAAGTGGACTTGATGATTCAAGTCACTTGAGTGAGTTTCTAAATACTCGAGTGATAGACCTGTACTTAAAATAGACTTGAATCAACAAGTCACTTGAGTGAATGTTTTTCACTTCAAATGATCTAAGGTGATCACTCAAATCGCAATTAACGCACTTCCAGTGTTTTTTGCAAGACTACACATGCTCAAATTCATAAGTGACGCAAGATCACTCAAGTGATTGGGTAAGATTTCAAGTCCACATCATTTGCAAGAATTTGCAAGTAACTTGTAGTGATTTTGGAAGTTGGGGTAGAACACTCGAGTGATGATTTTCAACACTCGAGTAATGTGCTCAATAATCACTCGAGTGAATTCATAAAGCACTCGAGTGATGGTGTTAACTTGAAGGTTTCAATAAGTCACTCACAAAGGGACTAAGAGTGATATGATCTCAATAGAATATCACTCGAGTGATCCAAGATCACTTGTAAATGAGTGCAAGTGATCCAAATATTTACTTGAGTCACTGGTAGTATTGAAATATTTTCCAAACAACAAATAATCATTTGAGTTACATTTTAAACCACTCGAGTGATAAGTTTTGCTACAACACTTTAGTACCAAACTCAAATTTCATCTAACACTTGAGTTATACTAAAAGTACTCGGGTGACAATGCATCACTCAAGTGATACTGAATCACTTGAGTGCATGTTCATTATGTTTTGAAAATCAACGTCTCAATAATTTTGATTCTACGATTAACATATGATTACACTTTATAAATACTTATACCACTTCTCAGTGTTACTAATCTTGTTTATGTATAAGTTTCAAATGATTATACCATGAATTAACTTAAACAACAACAAAAGCAAAATTTATCAGAGCATTAAATGCAAAGCAGAACAGAACATAGGATTGCGTTGAAGCATCTATTGAAGCGAAGATGAAAATGACATAATATTGAATTTCATCAATGTCTACAATTTGTCTCTAACGGACAAATTTGAATGCTCACAACAATCATTAATGGCGATTGCCTATAAATAGTGGAGCATTCAAGTCGGGGCAATTAACAAGCCAACGACAAACCATTTGTATATTTATTGCTCAATTTATTCTCTGACATCTTCTAATGTTCGATTTGCACCTTAGTGTTTATCTATTTACTCTGTGAGAGAATCTGCCAATCTTATTCAATTCTGTAAAATCTTAAGATAGTAGGCCCTTAAGTGAGGTTGTCAAAATACAAAGTGTAACAGGGAGTGGTATCCTGTTGAGGAACTCTCTTTATACTGTGGTACCAAGAACCCATCAAATCTTAAAAATATAGTGAAAATCTCAGAGGCGCTATGAGGACTGAACGCAAGTCAAGAAATTGAGGTCAAACCAATATAAACTCCTGTGTACATGTTGGTAATATTTCTCCAACTCTTGTCTTTCGGTTTAGTCATTAATCATATTTGTTTTAAATTTTTAATATCACCCAATTCACCTCTTTTGGATGAAACATTGGCACCAACATGTGTCTTAGAAAACCAAGGTGCATTTGTTTCGGGCAGATTAATACAGGATAATATATTGATGGCCCATGAAGTGATCCATTATTTGAGGAGGAAAAGGAGTGGTAGGAAATATGAATTTGCTTTGAAAATGGCTATGAGCAAGGCATATAATAGAATTGAATGGGATTTCCAAAAAGGTTGTGTTATTAAAAATGGGTTTGATTATGAATTGTGTGTCTACGGTGAACCTGAATTTATGTCTTTCAGGAAGAAAAGTAGCATCTCTAAAGCCAAGGAGGGGTTTAAGGCAAGGGATCCTCTTTCCCCCTATTTATTTATCCTTGTGGCTGATGTATTGTCGTCATTGCTTAACAAGAGTAGTGTGAGCAAATATTTGAGAGGCATTAAGTTGTCTAATAGTTGCCCTATGTTATCTCACAACTTTTTTGCAGATGACGCCTTGTTGTTCATGAATGCTAGCCTTGAGGACTATAGGAAGCTAGCAGGCTTGATGAAGTTGTATTGCGAAGCGTCTGGACAGTTGCCAAACTTAGCCAAGTTAGGTATTTTCTTCTCTAGTAATACACCTCATGATGTGAAACAATTGGTGTGTGAGACTCTTGGTATGCCTGATATGGAGGACTTTGGTAGATATTGGGCATTCCTAGTATTTTGGGTAAGTCTAAGTAGCAAGCTCTAGCCTTTGTTAGGGAAAGGGTGAGTAAAAGGTGCAGGGGTGGAGTATGAATGTTCTATCTTTTGCTGGTAAGGAGATTTTAATTAAAGTTGTGGTTGAGGCAATCTCATTATTTCCTATGACCTGTTTTAATTTTCATAAGGAAACTTATAAGAAATTGGATAGTATGGTGGCAAATTATTGGTGGAGTGGTTTAGGAAATGGAGGGAAGATCCACTGGAAGGCGTGGGAAAACATGCTAAAAATGAGGGTGGTTTGAGCTTTATGGATTTTGAGGCTCCTAAGAATAGATAGTATCGAGCCAATCTCATGGGTTAGGTCGCACACAAGAATAATCGTCTATCCTGGATCGTTTAAATGAGATCTTGATATTATTGTCGATGGTATAGATTTATTTTTTATTTTTTCTTAAAAAATTATTTTAATGGGTAGAGAATCTAAAATAAAAATAATCTTCCAACTAACGATTAATTTTTTTAAAATGACTTTTTATTTAAAAAATAAAAAGTGAACGAGGAAAAAAAAATTCTAAAAAAAATCTGAACCATCGCCCTTGATTTAAACGATCTCATAGAAATTTTTAATCCGGACGAAGATCCGTGGGAAAACAGATGGACAAGCTCCACCTGCCTATCCTTTAGGTAAACTGGATCCTGATTAAGGGTGATGGATTGTGATGTAAGGTGTAGCATATACTTCCCTAGTACTTGTTTTTTCTATGCGGTTAATGGATATAAAGCCTCTTGGTTGTGGTCTAGCTCTTTGGTGAATATACCTCTGTTGGTTTTGGGAAAAAAATGTGGAAATCTAAGATGCTGCCCAGGATTACACATTTTGTATGGCGTGGCATGAGTGATGTTGTGCCTATCAAAGCCTCTTTATTCAAAAGAAAATGTGGTCAATCTCCTCTCTTTATGATTTGTTGTGCGAAGGAAGAAACTTTGGAAGATGTGCTATCTTTTTGCCCCTAAGTCAGAACTATATGGTTTGATTGCGGCCTACTCCCTCCGGTCCTAATTATAAGAGTTAGTTGATTTTTTTGGAGCGATTAAAGAAGCTAATTAATTAAATTACTTTAAAGTATTTATATTTTCATATTTTTCTTCAAACTAATTAGTTTAACTAATAAAGTAACATATAATCTAAAGATTCACAACATATGAAATGATTAAGTAACTTATTTAGTTTTCTTAATTTCTCCAAAAAAAAGTTAACTGGATCTTATAATTAGGACCGGAGGTAGTATCTATTAGAATAGAAAAGGCTAATATTGCATGTTCTAAAAAATGGTGCCTTGATCTGCTTGTTTCAAATAACAAATTGACAGATTGTGATATTTCTACGATTTCTGGACGATATAGCTGATATGGAAATGTAAAAATGATTTTGCCTTTAACCATATTGATCCTAACCCGGCCGATTAGTATTATTGAAAGGGATAGGAAACATGTAATGTATTTCTGGTTGGCTAATGATCCGGAACCATCTACATCAGGTAAAAATATGGTCTTTAGGGATAAGCACTAGAAGTTACCACCTGCTGAGTTTGTGAAAGCAAATTGCGCTGCGATGGGTCGTTTATGCCAGAATGTAAGGAGGCAGCGGTGGGAATTGTTTGCAGAGATCATGCAGGTATATTTTTATGGGGTTATGGGGAAAAGGTTAAATCATTTCTGCATTTATGACTGAAGTTCTTGCTCTAAGAAAGCTTTAATGCTTATGGAGGAGTTGCAGGTTTCATGGGTTATCATTGAAGTAGATAGTAAGGAAACGTATGACTGTACGTGTGTAGGAAAGGAGAATGCTTGGGGGTGAATGGGAGTATTGTCTTTTATTGCAAGATGTGAGGAATCTTCTTGTACGTCCAAAGAGAACTGGTCTCTTTCCTACTCCTCTAGAGAAGGAAATAAAGCAGCTGATGTGGTTGCTAATGAAACTAGAAAAGGGACGTGTCTCATTGGGTGGGTGTTCAAGCAAACATACCTCTTCTGGCAGAAATTTTATCTCAAGCTGCAAGGGATGCTCGATTTCTTAGCCCTGATTCTGATTCTAGAAACCAACAAGCTGCGATGGAAGAAGTTGGTTAAAGTGGCCTGTTGCGGATTGATGTACTTTGTTTTCTTCGTAAAGTTTAGCTTTCTGTACTTGTAGTTTGTTGTTGGTTTTTTAGTTTTGATGCATACTCTAATCTATTTTGGTTATTGATAAAAGGGAAAATTATAAATAAATATCATTTGAACTTGAAAAGTTTTAAAATATTTGTTAATAAATGGAAAGGATAACTATGTCTCTAGGGAAGAATCTAGAATTTTAAAATGTTGTGTTTTTACTAAAATGTTCCTCAAGTTTCTTTTTTTTTTTTTTTTTTTTTTTTTTTCAAAAGAAAGAATCTTTCTTTGTCGTCGGAGCTCCTCCAAGCAAGCACCACCCTGCAGAAGGGACTTTGGTGATAGTTTGAGTAATGAGATTGGCTACTTGAACTCCTTTAGCTCTATCAAGAATGTTGGTAAATTGAATAAAGATAATAACAACTTTAATATTGAAAATAACAACTTGAATATAGCCATTAACAACCTCCAAAGTAAAACTTGTCAATAACTATACTTAAGTTGTCACTCTCTTTATTGGACTTGTGAATGACGTGGGATAGGCCTTATGAAGCTCAAGTACTCAATCTTATTATTCAAGTTGTCACCGAACTCCGACACTAGCAGGGTTCTTTCTCTTTTTTTAAAAAATAAAACTTAAGAGACATTTTACTAAAAACAGAACATTTCAAAATTTCAAATTACCTTTCCACTTGTTAAAAGACTTTTAGGATTTTCTAAGTTCAGATAATTTTTATTTGTTATCCTCCCTTGATAAAATCATCACCTTTTGGTCCCAACAAAAAAAATAGGGTAGGTCTCTTTTGGAAAAAAAATAAAAGTAGAGTACAGTATGTCTCAAAAAAGAAGAAAGGAATTTACCCATTAAGAAAAATGGGGCCCATCGCCATCATGCGCCTCGGGCCGCCACCCCTATCCTCTTCCTTTAAATAATTCCAACCAAAACCATGTTTAATTTTTCATTTTATTCTCACTCTAAACTGTATTACTCACCGATTTTTTATTCCATGTGGCGATCGGAGATTCTCCTGCTAACTCCTTCCGATTCCACGCGCCACCCTTGTTGATCCCACCGCCGGTTACCTCGTTCCGTGATCTCCAACTATACTCGGTATTGCCAATTCGATTCTTCTTTGATCTAGTTTCTCTTCCCGTTTCCCGAGAAAGTGAAGGGAACCGACCGACGCTTTTTAGTGTCCTGCTTTACTGATTTCTTTTGATTGAGTGTGAAAGTCAGTTGAGTTAGCCACCAAAAAAAAGAAAAAAGAAGAAGTAAAGTCTATTTCAAAAGCTTATTCAGGGTTTCGTTTGTTGGCGCTCTCGTTAGTTTTTTTTTTTTTTTTTTTTTTAAAAGAAAGTACTGCAACTCTCTGGCGATTGATGTTCTTGGCTGTCGCTGGATTCGCTATTTCAGTAAATGGGGAGGAACTCTGTTTGAGGGACTGCATGCTAACATTTGTTTTAGGCGCGGCCGCGTCGAAGTAGAGATCATTTTCTCCTTCTGCCTTCCTTTAAAGCGATCTCGCTG
The DNA here is from genome assembly GCA_019022655.1 of Acacia acuminata. Classification (NCBI taxonomy): domain Eukaryota; kingdom Viridiplantae; phylum Streptophyta; class Magnoliopsida; order Fabales; family Fabaceae; genus Acacia; species Acacia acuminata. Next base: position 1,652,441 of record JAFJYI010000123.1, read on the forward strand.
TGATATACTTAATAGATTCTTTTGTCGGTAAATGAACAGGGATTCATCTTTTGCTCCATTGAATGAATAGGAATTGATTGAGAAATTTTCTTAATTTTTTTTTCTTCTTTTCCGTGAGGATACTGTTGCTTAATTTTTTTTTTTTGGGTTAAATTTTAATTTCTACTTATGCTGTCCATTCCATATTGAAAATGTTTAGAAAATCTCCATGCATTGAAGTTATTAGAAGTATTGATTCGCTGAGTTGTTATTTAGTTCTTTCAAATCAAGAGTCTGTTCTCAAAGTTTTGCTCCTGGCACATCGAAGATGTGTTTATGACTATTTCCCAAAATTCCAATTTTTTATGATGCGCTTCTGAGTAGAAAGAAAAAATCATTTCCTTTCTGAGCCCATTGCTATTGATCTTTTGGGCAACACTTTTAACACGTTTTTGGAAATTAAAGATGCGAATGCTGACTTTAAATGTTTTCAGACTAGGTGTTTGGTCTTGTTTTATGGTCTTCTATATCTCTATCTATACTGTGAGAGATGCCTTCACTGTGATATGTGCTTTTTTTTCTACACTACACTCATTTTGACCTTATATAATACTTTCTTTTTGTTTGAAAGACTTCAACTTTGGTTGGTCCAAGCAAACGGAGCCAGATATAAAAATCTCATGCTGGCTTGCTGAACTGCCGATGAGCAGAACTGATGTTACTGGCGGTAGAAGGAGGAGGATTCTTCTCTTCTTCAGCTTCAGGATATAGTAAGGGCCTGACCCTTCTTCTCTTGGGTGAGAGGAGTGAGGACAAACCCATGAGAGTTTCGCCGTGGAACCAGTACCGGTTGGTAGACCAAGAATCAGACCCCAAGCTTCCGCTGGCTTCTACAAAGAACCGCATTTCCCGCGGTTGCGCTTCCTTTGTTTGCTTTGGTCGCGCTTCCGCAGGGCTTGAAACGCCATCTCCACTTAAAGTAGGCCCTGCCCAACAGCATGATGTCTCACCAGGGTCAATGGTTTCTGACAAAGATCAATCTTCTAATCTTGATAATACTAATGCCACAAGAAAGATAACACTTAAAAGTAGCCTAAAAAGGCCACAACATAATAAACCAACTCCCATTGAAGTCGCTAATGAACATGAAGCATCGGGTGGTGAGGGGAGTGATTTTTCTGTTCAAGTAGAGCAAAGGAAAGTGCAGTGGACAGATGCCTGTGGTGATGAGCTCACTGAGATACGGGAATTTGAACCAAGGTATTGTAATATTTTGTTTTCTATAAAATGTTTTAACTTAGAATATTTATATTAATAAGTTCTCTGTACTAAGTACGATTTGCTAGTTTATGCTATTTCTAATTTTTCTTTCTTTGTTTGGTCATAAAATGTTGAAAGACATGTTTCACGGATATAATCATTTAAAGCGATCATGTTTTATTTTAGCTATTGACATCCAATGTATAAGCTGTGCCTCGTTAGCCATTTTGCTTTCCCTTTCTTTTTTTTTTTCCTAGCTGATTTTAATGTCCAACAATAATTGAATAAATGGTGTAAGAAGCTTCTTGAACTTTGGCTTGAAGGGTTTTTTGTGTGCATGGAGTGTGAATTTTGGATAAAGTAGATGCATATGTAGGTTCTCGTCCTTAGCCTTTTCTGTTTTAGCTCTTCATAGGTATTGATGCTCGAGATTCTGTGTATCCTTGACTTGTGATTGTGCTTGAATTACCAGATTTTGGACTGAACCTTATTATATCGATTCTGAAATTTTGCAATGCGAGCTTTGATAAAATTCTTGAATCAAGCAATAGACAGAAAGCAAAAATGAAGATAACTGATGATGGTAATAATTGTTTATTAGTGGTTTGGGAATGGAGACCAGTTAATATAAGGAGGACATGATCCAATTTCTCTCTTTTCGGCGTGGTGCTATTATGATAGGCACTCAAGCTGGGAAGGGAATATCTAAAAGTTAGATGTTGAGATAGGAGAACTGCCTACTTAAGTAGCTTGTCAACCAGTTCATGCTACTCGATGTGAGACTTGAGCATCCCATACTATCTTGGTTCTTATCAAGTTGTAACTACAAGTAAGAATACCAAAAGAGAAGATAGTCCCTCCCTCTTGGGTGGAAGGAATTTAACTTTGAATGGGTGGTTTTTATTCGCAAGGTTCATTTTTGCAATCTCAATTGAACTGGGACAAATGAATCATTTCACTGATTCTCTCCTGAAAATGTAAGGCCTTTTCCCAGTCAAGTGGTCTTAAATCTGGATCGGTTTAGTCAATACAGTTAACACTATAGATGATTTGTATGTTGAGAGTTTTAACAGAGCTCTTTTCTTTCATAGTTATCATAACTTATTTGGTTATTTGGGTTTTGTTATTCTGTTTCCATGTGCTATATTTGTTTGGTTTTATCAAATTAAGGTCCCATATACAATCGGTTCTATTGTTGAAGATATATGGTACTTTTCTCACTACTTTACTGTAATATTAAAACTATTTTAGTACTCTCTCAAGTCCTAAATATAAGACAAAATTGACTTTTTTGGAAAGATTGAGGAAGCTAATTAAATTACTTAAAAATATTTATATTTTCCATTTTTTCTCCAAATATTTTGCCTAACTTATAAACTGATGTATAATCTAATAATACACAATATATTATATGATTAAATAACTTATTTAGCTTCCTTAATCTCTCTAAAAAAAAAAAAATCAACTTTGTCTTATATTTAAGACTGGAAAAAGTAGTAATAAAATTTCAACAACAACAACAAGTCTTATCTCACTTGGTGGGGTACAACAATAAAATATCAATTATGCAATTTGCAGAATCTGAGTTTAAGCCATTTGTTGCTGCATTGTTCATCTACTTGTATCTTTTTCTTTTTGGATCATGGAATGGGGTAGAGCAGAAAGCTCTTTATTCTTTGTTTGTTGGGTTGGAATTTGAAAGGCTTTGATTGATTCGGAGCAATTTCTGCATAGCCATTTCAGAGTTTCTGGAGAGTTTAAGGAAGGAATGTTTAATAGTACATGTCTGCCTTGGAAGTTTCATTCTCTAGTTTGAGATAAGTAATGGAATATTTTAGTATATAATGCTGCTTTTGCTGCATTTAAGGGGCATGAGGTTTGTTTTCCTTTTCTTTTCTATGGTTCTTAGCGAATTGCTTGTGCTACGGCAATGAGGTTTCTCTAATATAATTGGGGAAGGCTACTTTCTATTGTTGTGGTTTCTTTTTATTGTTTGCTTGTCATTTCTGGCCTTTATAAAGGATCTGTCATCCTTTGCTCTTGTAAATTACATTTTTGAAGAAAGATTAATACCCCAGGAAATGACTTATTTGTTAATTTTATGCTCCTCTAAAGTGTTCCACATATTTTGTAAACAGCAAAACACTATTTAATATGTTTGTCTCAGATAGTGTTTGGTAAGAATGTTGGTTCCTAAAGGTAAGAATGTTGGTTCCTAAAGGTAAGAATAGGGCAGGTTTTATGCATCTGGTAATCCTCTAGCTTCCGTTGTGGGTGCTTCTTAACATTACCCTTTTACAAGCTATTATAGGTTTTACTTTTTGAGAATATCTCGTGTCTTTAAAAGCCACATCAGCCTACAAGTTATAGGACAGAATATTGAAAAATTTATGGTAGAAACTATAGAATGTAAATGACACTGGGATAGAGTCATAGAGATATAATAATCAGTATGGTTGGCTTTTCCTGGAGATTTGGAACTACAGGAAAAATCATGTGTGATTTCAGTAATAGTTAAACGGGTATGTGTAATCTATTTTTCTAAATTTTTCCAATAACCTATTGTAATGAATATACTGAAATAGAACTTGTGATTCCCCTGCAGTGAAGTGGATGGATCAGATGATGAATTTGACAATGGGAATGACAGAGCTTGTTCGTGTGCAATTATGTGAGATTGAATCTCCACCATAAGATGAGTGGGACTCATTTGCGAGGCGTCCAGGGAATCACTGCTACCATATAACATCACTCAGCTTGTGGAGAATGGAGCAACAATTTTTACAGGACATCGGAGAGAATTCATAAACATGATCTGCCAGAGTGATCGTGTGTGTCGCGGCCTTCAATTTTGTTCCTCTGCTTCTCATCATCAATCATCAATCGATTTATTGTATATTTTCTTGTGTGATTACATTATCTTTTGATTCATCACATTTGTGCCATTTTATGTTGTCAATGTTATATGGATCAACAAAGTTTTAGTCCCATGTTCTCATCCTCATCTAGAAGGAGGATACTACAAGCGTGAGATTCTATACATTCTGTGCAAGTACCATATCCAGTCGTTGGTGTAAAATGCATTTTGTAGTTCAATTTCTTTATTAAAATAGATCTTGCATTAAGGATGGGAGGTGATATTTTAAAGTTTTACAGCACCTTTCCCTAATTTAACTATTTGAGCTGTCGCATGAGTTTGAATATAAGATGCCTCCGGTCTCAAATACAAGAGCGAGTTGGGGAGTTGGATTTAGTTATAAATAAAAGACTTCAATTTATTTTGTCCTCTTCTTTATCAATTTTTTCCCTAAACTATTCATACTCAAGAGGGTAAGTTTCAATACAAAAGGATTGGGATGGTATTTTAGAGAAAGCAATATGGGTTTATAACACAAATATTCCCTCTAGTTTATATATATATATATATAAGAAACAAATATTAAAATTACGCTGTTCAAAATGTTTATTGAAAATAACAAATGTAAAAAGTATATACTTTTTTTTTTTTTTTTTTTCCAATTATACCTTTATTTAAAAAGAGGGTATGTGAAAGATAATAAGTGAAAATTTATTACAAAGATAATAAGAAATTGGTGACATATATTTAATGAGGGAAAAAATGGAAAGATAAATTAAATAATTTTACAGAGAAGGGATTTGTCTCTTATATCAAAAGCCATTACTATGAGAAAAAATGTTCATTATAAAAAGGATAAGAGGAATTAACTAATTTCTTTAATCTACTTAAATTAGTTAACTAGAGCTTATATTAAAGATAAGATGTAGTATTAAATTCGGGTAAATTTTTTTGTGATGTATTTTAACCATTTTTTAAAAATAAATTGTAATACTACATGTGAATGTTTTGGTTAAAAAATAAATTAACCGAATTAATTTCAAGGAAGTTAGTATAACTTATATCACATATGAGGTAAACGACATTGTTGGCAAGAGAAAAATTGGTAAACGACATTTATAATTCAGTCACCTTGCGCCACGAAACAAGAGCCACTTTTTTCCAGAGGAAACTTGGCCATGCCTTGTCCACACGACCTTTCTCTGATAACGATAAGCCATTTCACTTCCAAATCCACAGAATCCAAACAAAACACGGTTTCAAGAAGACGCTCAAAGCATCCAGTTATCAAGTTTAAATCTTTAAAAAACGAAAAAATAAAAGAAAATCCGTGTGAAATTTTGGGTAGCACCACCAGCGAAGAAAATGTCAGTGGCGTCTTCAATCCCATGCATCAAAATCCCCTCTTCTTCTTCCTCAACTTCTTCATATTCTTCTCAATTATCCAATTCCCTTCGATTTTCCTACTTCTCTCCTAAGTATTATAGTTTCGTTATAAGGAATTCTCAGACCGAAGGTCCGCTGAGAAGACCGGTGTCTCCTCCTTTGAGGGAACCCTTGAAACCTACCCCTCCATCTCCGCCCTCGCCCTCGCCTGTGGCGCCCCTTCCTCCTCAGCAGAATGTGGCTTCTGTTGTTGCGGATGATAAGAATGTTGTTACGTTAGAGTTTCAGAGGCAGAAGGCGAGGGAGCTTCTGGAATACTTCAAGCAGAAGAAGCTGGAAGAAGCAGATCAAGGCCCTGCTTTTGGGTTCGTCGGGAAAAATGAGATCAACAATGGAAGGTAATAATTCCTTTTCTGGAGATAAATGAAATTGGAGCTTTTCTTTATGTTGGTACAACTATTTGATTGCTAGATTTTTGATAGAATGTTAGATTGATAGGCTATTCGTCAGAATATAGATGGATTTAAGCTGAATAAATTTCAGTAATAGTTGAGCAAGTTTTATGTGATAATTGCTTAATTATTCTCTGCAATAAGAACTTGCTTAGTTGATATATGTCCCAAGCAATAGCAGTCTTGGACCTGATTAGCTTAACTTATAGGCTAAGATTAGGAGCAGGAAATGTAGATGACCATGAAAATGACTCATGGAAGCTAAATCTTTGTGAAATTTTCTGGTGTTCTAGTCACTGCCATGCCTGGTTTATCGCGAGGTCTGTTTTGTTGCCGCCTGCCATTCCTTTCCTTCGTAGAAGCTAAACCCTTGTGAAACTTTCTTTAGTGGTTGCATCTGTACTGAGTTGTTGCCTCTTCTTGGAGGTGGCGTCCACTACTAATGGAAAACTTAAGAGGAGGTACTCATTATTAATTATAACTAGCTTAGAGGAAGTGCCTGCTTATAGTAAGACTCGCATGATACTTTTCTGCTAAACCAGTGAAACTTCTCTTCTTGATCAGTGGAGGCATCTCATCTTAACGGGTATGGGCACCACATAATGGGCTGAAAGCATTGCCTCTTACAAGGGAGCTGCCTTTCTTTAATAATTAATTTATAATTAAATCGCTGTGGTTTTTAATTTGATTAAATATATATAAATTAAATAATACAAAACCAGAATGGGGATCTGTATTTTTCACAAAATCTAAGGTGAGTTGCCCTAGAGCAGTCTCCTATAAATTTTATATTATACTATTAGGTTTTTTAGATTTAGATTAAGCTACAGGTCATGTAGGAGAAATGAATTCTTTATAAAATACTCAGGATGCGTGAAAAATCAGATCTATCTTGAGCTTTTGCAGGCTCTTTCAGAAGAAGATTGATGTCTGTGATCTATGGTTCATTAAATTCATGGGTGAAGGAATATAACTCCTATTTGAACCCACTTCATTGAGTGTATTTTGCCATGTTCGCAGACATCATTTCTCACACTTATGTATTTGATATGCATACGTCCCTTAGTATAATATGTATGGTCTCATTTTAAGTGGGTTGGTTTTCTTATTTTAATAATAGCTTTTGAGGCAGAGTTCTTTTCCCACTTAGATGCTCTTGAGACAAGCATGACTTCCCTTTTAATTTTGAAATGGCCTTGCTCCATAGGATGCTATTGATCGAACCCTCTTTAAACACACGAAAAAGCTGCATATTTCAAGCCTTGGGCTTATTTGAAGAAACATCTCTCACCCTCCTTGTGCTTAATACCATGACCTCTTTTGATATGATGCTTCTTATATAATTATGTGTCTCTGTTGGGTACTCTTTGGTTTTATATTTGAATAAATGCATTTCATGCAAGCCCTACCAATTCATTTTGACTTGTTTAATTTTGGCTGTGTATTGGGAATTTGGTTGACGCAGATGGGCCATGTTCGGTTTTGCGGTTGGGATGTTAACAGAGTATGCAACCGGTTCAGACTTTGTTGATCAAGTAAAGATCCTTCTTTCAAATTTTGGGATCGTAGATTTGGAATGAACAATTTTAATGTTCAATGCCCGTTGTTGATATAGTTTCGACCCTTGTTCATACTCCCTTTAGTCCTAAATATAAGACAAAGTTTTTGCACTATAAACTTTATCCTATATTTAAGACCAGAGGAAGTAATATATTTGTGTAATTTGATATTCTCTCACTTATAGCAAGCAACCAAGTTGCATGTATCAACATCATTGAGGATTTTCTTCTTTCATTATGCTCCTGTTTTAGCTTGATACATAGACAGGTATATATAGCATTCAGGGAGCAAAGCAGATTTTTTTTGTCCATGCATTCGACCAAATTGTGACCCACAAAAAATGTCATTTTGTATAACGTGATTAAAGTCTACCTTTCATGATTTATTTTTTTTTCTTTTTTGATTAAGTTGCATTTGATACTCTAAAGTATTTTCCCAGCAACACTTGGCATCTTAAAGTAAATTTTGTGTGCAGTTTTATCCTGGAAATGCTTTTTTGGAGTTATGATTCATAAGCACGTGTACATAATTCAGGATAACAATTTTTCAAGGTTTCAATTATTATTCCAATCAAACCTAAAGTCTTTAAAGTGCTTGTTAATCAGTGAGACCTGTGAATTGGGTAGAGGGAAAAAAATACATTTAGAGATCCTATAAGAGCATTAGTGACAATGAAAAGCGCTGAAATTTCGAAATTCCAGAAAAGATTATGTTTTTTTTCTTCTGGGAATTATAATTGTTCTCAGTTAACATATTCCACGGATTAAGTTGCTTGTGAGGATAGACTCTCCCTCGCTTTTCTGAAGTTCCTCGTGACTCTCTCCATTCTCCGATTGTTTCTCTCTAACGAACCACGAGGCACTGAGTTCTTCTCAAACTGCAACCTACCATGCATGTTTATATAACTTAATATCAAATAAATATTTGAAATAGTGATCGATCTGCTTTAATATACTGATTAATATCACTAGTAGCAAATGAATAGATACGCACCTCAAACCAGTTATTTCCCCAGACAAGGATTGAGCCAATCACAATCATGTAATCAATTTCATTACAAGATGATTTCATTTCAACACAGATATGCCTTAGTTATAAATATCATATCCTCCCCTGAAATCAATTTCCAAATTTCACTGTGATTTGGAAGCTACTCATTCCAATCTTTAATATAAAATTTAAATGATTTTTTTTAATCCTTAAAAGGATTAAAAAAGTTAAATACTTAATGATCTGTTATGAATCATTATATTATATATCAGTTCATAAAGAAGAAAAAACAATTAATTGAGTCTTGTATTAATAACGGGAGGAAGCCGTTAAAAATTTTGTATGAAATATAAGCGTCTAATTATAAGAATAATTTTAAAGGGTTAAGGGGGAATTTTGGCCCAGAAGTTTTCGAGAGCAATTTTGCCTGGACCATTATCCTAATTAATTTTAACTGTTAGTTGACCAAATATATTGAGCTATCTAAATCCGTATATCATCCATGTTATTTTTATTAAGATACAAATTTACCCTAAAATTTTTAAATATAACTTTGGAAGAAAAAATGAAGTAGATGATATATGAACTTATGTTACTAATTTGTACATTAAACAAAATGACATAGATAACATGTAGATCAGGTCAACATATCTAATCAACTAACTATTAAAATTAATTGGGATAACAAAGGTAAATTTACCCCTTTTTACACTTATTAATAAAATTGCCCTTAACAAAAAAAAAAAAAAAAAAAAAAAAAAAGACTAATGGCGCAAAATTATCTCTTCCCAACAACTCGGTAAAATTGCCCCTTAGCTCTACTTTAAAAGCCAAAGTCCTTTGTCAGAGATTAACACGTGCGCTCCATCAACCGTACGGGAAGCCGACATTGTTTACTTTCAGTTTACTCGGTCCCTGTTGTCCGTTTGTTTTCCCGCCCCGAAAGTTCGCGCCTTTCAATTTCCCAAAACTCTGTACTCACTCACATTTCCAACGGAGCAAGCAAAGAAAAGAAACGCTCTCTAAAATTCCGGAAAAAGGTCACACAGTACCTACTTGTTTACTCACAGCAAGATTCCAAAAGTGCAAGCCATGGTTGGCCTCGAGAATCCGACATTTTCTTCTCCTATCCTTTTCCTTCTCTCACATCCCAGCAACAGCCCTTCAGCTTCTTGGCCGTTTGCTTCTGTTTCTTCATCACTGTTACCTGGGCATGTTGCTCCAAGCACAAATCGTTACAAATGGGGTCGTATTATTGATGCTGGGATCGAAACCTTAGAGAGTTATGGGTTGCGTTCAGGCTAAGCCATCGGGGCGTTCATCAGAAGCTAAGGGCTTAGAGAGGCTGAAATTAGAAAATGGGTATGTTGGAAATGAGGATTTCATTGCTCATCGACGATCGATGGGCCAGAGATATGGAGAAATCGAAGAGATTGCTAGGGTAAACCAGCGCGAAATCAGAAAGCATCGGCTTGGGTCTGGTATTGGGAACGAAGAAAGCAGAAATCGCTGGATTACAGAGGGGAAGAGCAATGCTGTGCATGATGGTGAGAAATCGGCAAGGAAATCTTTTGACGATGAGATGGTTGATGGATGGCCCAGATGGTTAGTTGACAATGTTCCTCGAGAAGTTTTGGCTGGCTTGGTTCCCCGGAGTGCTGATTCATACATGATGATTGACAAGGTCTTTGTTTATGGGTTTTGTTAAGTTTCATGTTGCGCCAAGGAGCTAGTTGCCGCGAAAGTGTTAAAATGGGGCATTGTTGCCTCTTATCGTTGAAAAGTTAATGGTCGTCAATTTTTTAAAGGTCAACCTTAGTTTTTTAAAGTTGTGGGCAGCATTGCTGCATTTTGAAACTTTCAGACAAAAACTTCTGGAACAAATTTATACCTCAACCTTTTATGTTCTGGATTACATGAGGCTGATTGAAACAAGTAATGTAATTAACAAGTTTAAGCATGTTTTATGTATGTTTATCCTAGCACAAGGTTCATAGGTTTTACCTAACTGATAATGGTAGAAAGCAAGCTAATTGACCAGGCTTACGTGTAAAAATTGTGTTTTTCAGGTAGGACAAGGAACCTACAGCAACGTTTATAAAGCACGAGATAGGGCCACCAGAGAACTTGTGGCCCTTAAGAAGGTTCGCTGTGATAAATCCCAGCCTGAGAGCATTAAATTTATGGCAAGAGAAATTATGATTTTACAGAGACTGGATCATCCTAATGTTATAAAACTTAAAGGATTGGCTACATCAAGAATGCAATGTAGTATTTATCTTGTTTTTGATTTCATGCAATCAGACTTGGCTAGAATAACATCTCGTCCCGAAGAAAGACTCACTGAACCACAGGTTAAAATTTTTTCTCATTGACGCCTTTGACAATTTTAGCATTTCCCTTAATTTAACATAATAATGTGGGGGAAAAAATTGATGTAGGTCAAGTGCTATATGCATCAATTACTTTCAGGTCTGCAGCATTGCCATGATAGGGGCATTTTGCACCGAGATATTAAAGGTTCAAACCTCTTGATTGATAAAAATGGAATGCTTAAGATTGCTGATTTTGGGCTTGCCAATTTTTATAACCCGAACCATAACCAGTATCTCACGAACCGGGTCGTGACACTATGGTATAGAGCTCCTGAGCTTTTGTTAGGTGCGACGAACTATGGAGTTGGTATTGATTTATGGAGTGCTGGATGCCTCTTAGCAGAAATGTTCAAGGGAATTCCAATCATGCCTGGAAGAACAGAGGTGATAATGCCCATATGATGCTTTTTGTCTGCGGAAATAAATTTCAATTTTGTTTGGTCTATTTTTGTGTCTATGTTGTGTTGTTCGGTTATCTGCTATTATTAAGTTCGGCGAGTCATTTAAGTTTCTCTGCTTTCAGGTTGAGCAACTTCATATAATTTTCAGGCTATGTGGCACGCCATCAGAGGAGTATTGGAGAAAATTGAATCTTTCGACAACCTTTAGACCTCCAAAGTCTTACAGACCCAGCCTAGCAGAATCTTTTAGGGATCTCCCTCCATCTTCTGTGGGTCTTTTGTGTACTCTGCTCACATTGGATCCTGCATACCGGGGCACTGCATCTAAAGCCCTTCAAAATCAGGTGAGTCCTTTCAGGCAAGAAATCCTTATTAGTAGTTTTGATCTTTGCATCTCAAAATGTGTGCTTAATATTCCTTTCTTGAAGGATTAGATGTTCAATTTAATTGCACATTGAATAAATTACTCTCTCTGCTACTGAGGGATGCTCAAATTCCAGTTCTTCCCCTTATTTTGAAAATATGCACCCCTTTCCCTTGAAATCAGAAGATGTTACACTTGACATTTTCTCTAACAAATGATGAGAACTTATTTTAACTAAAATACTCTAATTAAAACTGATCTTGATTGATATAATAGGAACTTTTATTTTAAGTACTGCCTCATAAAGAATATCAAATGGTTTCTAAGTATAAGAAACTAAAATACTCTTAATTAAAACTGATCTTGATTGATATAATAGGAACTTTTATTTTAAGTACTGCCTCATAAAGAATATCAGATGGTTATAAGTATAAGAAATTTCTAATTCTACTTTGGAAGCTAATATGTTGATCCCTTTAACATGCTACTTTATTTACGCACATAATATGCTTAGTGTATTTCAGTGGCCCGCCAACTTTCTGGAATGGACTTTACTTCTTGCTGGCTGTCGAACTAATAGTTCTATAAAATCATCCACATGCATGTACAATTGCACTAAATTTCATCTATTGAAATCCCGATGAAAATTGGATATAATTGAATGCGTAACTTATTCAAATTTCCCTCATAGATGGTACTTTTTGCCTGCAGTTTTTCTTTACAATCCCATTGGCATGTGAACTCTCTGGCCTGCCTGTAATCTACAAGGATGATGATGGGACAAATCTTACAAATGAACAGATCAAGTAAGTTGATTTTCATATTCAGTGTTTTGAGGTTGGCTTCATTCAACTTATAGGTGCACAAATGCTCAGATCTTAGGGATACATAGATCTTAGACACAAAAATGTGTGTATATTTATTTATGATGGTGATTGCTGGCATATCTCCTGTTATCATTAGCGGTCCAGTAATTGCGTGACAGGCGTGTTCTATGACCATTGATTGCACTGGAGCAGTGTGGTCTGCAGGCTATTGACTTATAGATCTTTATGACCTTATCTTGCTCCTATTTTTTGCTTGAAATAAATTGCTGCTATTTCTTAAAAAACAGCAAATTGTTGCTTTTTGAACTGGAATACTTTATATAAATTGATAGTAGAGCTGCGTGATTGGATATAAATCCTCATATATTATTTCCTTTTTATTAATTGCAAGATAGTATAGATCTTAAGCATCATATTTGATATGGCTGTTCACATTCACTTGGGCCTCCCTGACGGTGATTTCAATATGAACTGAAGTTTCTATATTAGGCATAGAAGCAGGAACCTTCTCTATGGACTTCATTGAAGCTTGAATTATAGATAATTTATTTTCATTTATTTTGGCCACGGTGATTTATGTTATTATAATGGAAATACCCTGCTGGAGATTAAGTCTCAGTTTTAAGTACAAATTTATTCAGTATTAATTCTCTAACTCGTTTGCCATTCCCTACTTTCTTCTCTTATCTTTTCCTTTACCCTCAACCCTAAAGCGGAAACATCAACCATTAATTCCCATGTATTGCATGTGTAAGGCAGTACAGTACGCTGTGCTGTATTGTTTTTTCATACTTAAGTAAGGTTAGCAGACTCTAGTATGCATTTATAACGAGACTTTTTTTTTCCCTTAATTAAGATAACATTTATTGTTGTTGTAATATTTTCAGGCGTGTGAATTCTAAATTAAGACGATCTCACTCCCGTCATGAGAGTCGAAGGAAGCATACTGTATCTTCTGAAGAGGTGAAAATCTCCTCAATCCTTCTGCTCTGTTCATAGCATATGTATTTCTTTATTCATATATGTGTTATGTTTTTATGGATGTATGATTGACCCTTAGATGGTGGCTCCTTGTTGTAGAACTAAGCAAAATTTTGAAGATTCAAGAATGTTCCGGGAACAACTCAATAATCTGATTTATGAAGTTCAATAAGAGGAAACATCTATATTTCAATCACTAGGCAGCCCATTTGAAAGCTTGTAGGCTGCAACTAGTAAACATAGCTTAAACACCCAAACAAACAAGGCAGTTGGTTATCTAGGATATGGATAACTGCAGTTCAACCAGCCAACCTAAAATAAAACCCAAACTTTTTTGACCAAAATATAAACCTTCATTAAGAATTAAACTGAAAAGCATTTGCGTTACTCATGCTAACCACTGATACGATTGATGGGGCTATATTAAAATTTAAGTTCTGACCTTAAGCATGACTATTTAGTTATGTTGTCTCATTTAGCTTCCCGACAGACCGACAGTTGTGAGCGTTGATATTTACCCTGTTAGTGTTGACTTGCTTCACATCAATCCAGAGGAAGTGTTAGATTGAATATAAATTTGAGGGTCTCCACATTGTCAACAATACAGGAGACCACAAACTGTAGAAGAGAGCTGGTATTTTTTCTGCACACATCCTTTTAAACAATTGAAACAAAAATGCTTAACCATGTTATGATCTTCAATTTTTATAGGGTTATGATTATTGCCTATTTGATGCTTGATTCATTGTTAGAAAACAAAAAATATGGGGGAAAATTTGAATAATGAAAAAGTCAGAGTCTGTCAAGAATTATGGTGCTGATGTCTTTTTTTTTTTTTTTTTTTTTTTTTTTTTTTTTTTTTTTTTTGGACTGAGTGCTAATATCATGTTGAAATTTAGGGATAAAACAGAGAACTTTTTTTTTCTTCTTTTTTTCCAGTGAAAATAAAACTGAGATTTCATCAACTTAGAGTTGGTCTAGTGGTATAAGGCCCCATTAGATCCCTTTGGCCTCAAGTTCAAGTAATAGTGGTGACATCTGTGCTGAAAGGGGCAGCCATGGACCCTGAAACTGAAACTGGAATAATCGGTTAGTTGAATACCTAATAATAGGATTCAAAGAAGGAGTCAGATACCGGTTGATAGGATAAAAAAAAAAAAATTTGAGATTTCATGATTGATAATGTGATGGCAAACCTAGAGGAAGGATACTAAGAAGGCGGTTATTTAGCTCGAATATGAGATATGCTGATATCAAGAGAAATCAAAACTGAGTAGACTTGTATTTAAAGGAAGTTTCAAGACAGTGTTCTTCACATGTTAATGCAGGAATTGAGCAAAGTTGAGGCATTTGTTCCTTATAATGAAGAACAGGGCAGCATCCCCAGAAGCAGTATGACATCTTCTGTTTCTAACACTTCTTAATCAAATGATAATCCCTCGTCTCTCATTCTTTCTCCGAATGATCAAAGGTTGTCCCACAAAATCCATGGCCAAGAACCTTCCTCCATTACCAAAGTCTAAACAACGTGCCTGCAACAGAGAAGACGACGATGACTATAGACCAAACCAGATCCTCAGGTCTGCTTCCTCCAGAGAATTTAGAAACCCAAAAAATAGTGTCTTTGAAATTCATGGTTAGGCCTCAAACAGAACAGCTGGCATTTAAACCAATATCTTTTTTTACTGTGATTTTTTTTCTATTCTTTGCATTAATTGTGACCTTATCAAGAATGAAGATGATTTTATTTAAGTATAAAATCAAAACCCGGATTGTGATCTTGTTTCTATGTACTGTCCTTTGAATAAATTAATGATGAAAAAGTATATATCTTTGGGGGAAATCATCGGATCAAGCTCAATTACGTATGGATTTGTTTGTCATTTTGCCCAATTTATTAATAAAAACGATTATTTTTATATTATGTATGACTAATACGACCAATTTTGAAGGTTTGAATTTATCATGTCCAAACTATTATAATTATAAATAAATTAAAATTTCAGTGCACTGAATAGAACCAATGCCACTCTATTTATATATATTATATATATATATAAGGAAATATACTTTTATGTTGTAGGATAAGGTATCTTCATGTTATAGATATAAAAAGATGTGGGTCCTCACCATTTTCATGCTTCGAGTTTTTTTTTTTAATAAAAAAGATGTGGATCCCATCATTTCATGTATGTGTAGGAATCTTCTTCTAAATGCACGGTGAGAAGTGTAAACCCCATAAATATATATATATATATATATATATCAAAATTTTAGGAAAGAGGTTAGGCTGATCCAAGGGCATAGCGAAATCTTTCTTCCCCTCAGGTGATACTAATGTTGGGCGAGTTAGCCGTCTATTACTCTTAGGCGTTTACTTAGGCACTAGGAAGTTAGGATACCTTCATCAACAACTTGTCTAACTCTAAAATCGAACCCCTTTCTTTTGATAAGAGTGTTTAACTCTTTTACCAGTTGAACTCAAAAACAAAGGATAGAACCAATGGCATTTGATGCAAGGTGGCAAAGCAAAGACAAATGTAGACTAGGACAAGACATATACCTAAAAAATAATCCTAATTAAGTCAACTGGCGCCTCTTTTAACTTTCTGGATTGGTTTTAAAACGAGATCAAGCACGTATGTTACGCATAATAATCATTCTCAAAATAGTGAGAGCAAAGAGTAAATCTCTCTCAATCAAGTCATTATTTATACAAGGGTGAGGATTCAAATTAATTACTTCAACTACTTGCCTAAGTGATAAGTGTTAAATTGATAAACTTGTGAGGATTTATATATTTTATGTGAATTAATGAATGATTAGAGACATGAATAAATGGGTTACTTGAAAATAGTGATTGATTAATCTAAATCCATATACTCCATGCTCTTAAGTTCCACTTGTTGTCGCTTTTCTTGTTCTTCACTCTTGATACATAATCCATTACATTATCATGTTTGTTTAGAATAATGATTAGAGCGTTTAAAAATAGTTTTTTCAATTGTGTTTCATGGTATACGAGGTAAATATGTGAGAGGTGTATTGTCTCAATTTACGTGAATAAGTGCATTTGGGGCTCTCAAACGTGATTCCAAACAAGATAATCCTATATATTTTGTGTCTAATTATTTGTTTGTTTATCTATATATTTTGCCCCGATAAATATATAGTATAAAGTAAAGGGGCAATAGACACTTACAATTTTTTTCTTCTAAAAAAAAAAAAAAAAAAAAAAATAAATTAATACTCATTTGTGTTATAAGACATCATTGATAAAATAAACCATAATTATTTGCCAAGTTTGTCTTCATAATAAGACATCATTGATAATTCAACCTTTTTTGTAAATGGTAGCTAGTATCGTCACATTAATATTAAAAAGTAAACCTCAATTCAAAAGTGACCTTAGAGCTAGAGGTTGGTCCCACTTCTGAGGCGTGGCATGCGTTAATATATAAACTGGAATATAACAGATGATATGATGTAATATAATTTGCACCGAGTTTAAAACTATGAGTCCCATATTGTTAAATATACAAAAATAATAATGTATGTGACCTATTGGGGGGATATGCTGGTGTGCAAGCCAAATATGTTAAATTAAAATATTATTTATAAGCCTAGACTTCCTGAAACAATTAGCATATATATATAATTAACCACACATCAGCCTGTGAGAAATTCACTAGGTTCTGATCTTAACTGATAAGGTTTGCCTCCCCTAAAATGAAATTAAATTCAAGAGCTCAATGTTTACCGAGGTTATTAAACCGGACCAGCCACTGAACCAGTCAGGTATTGGGTCAAGGTCAGTTGGTCAGGCCGGAGTCAAACCAGAGCTAACCCAGACCAAACAAATGAAATAATAAAGATTTTAGGATTATTAATGTGAAATTATAAATAAAAAAATTGATTAAAAAACAGGTTAACACCTAAATCAGACTAGTTTACCAACAGGTCAGTCTGAGTTTAATTACACTAATGTTTACACCAACACTTGACAGACATAAATAACATGTGTGAATATCATAAGTTACCTCCGTTGGTAAATTGAAACGCCAGCTAGTATCTCACAATAATAAAGAAACTAGAGAAACACACACACACACACATTTTTGATATATGATAATCGATGTAAACACACACATACACACAAATATGTCAGACTTATGGGGACAGCTGGTCATCAACAACATATATAGTCCCCCAGTTCTTAAAATAAAACATATTTTAATTAAAAAATTTGAATTACGTACAAGGTAAATCTTATATTAAGAATGAAAATGAATTAGGACCGGGGTATGATGTCTAAAAATTAAGTCAGATGTCTAAAAATTAAGTCATATTATTCATATATGATTTATGAATAATATGACTTGTTATGAATTTTGTATGATTTGATATCAATAACCATTGATATTGATTATAATTAGCATATATATATGTGATAAGGTTTGTTGTTAAATATTTTGTGGATAATCATTCACATGAATAATGACATCTTCATTTCAAAAGAAAGTCCATCTCAGAAGAATCATAATCTCAGTTCTTACCTCACAGATACACTCTCCTGTTATAGAAAACACCCCATAGTGAAACACTAAATTAATCTATCCCATGTTTAATTTTCATGTCCAAAACCTCTCCATCAGCTTCAACATTTCAATCGAACATACGAAACATCGTCTTCACAAACAAAAGTGAATTAAAACTGAAGAAGTCTAGCTCTGATATATATGTGTTTGCCATCAAATTCTTGAACAAAACCATGATAAGTAACTTCCCTTTTTCTTTTTTACAGTTTCAACATTACCTCGCAAGATTTTTATTAATTTCAAGAATTTGACAGCAAATCATATATCAGACAGGTGCTAATTTAGAGAAACTTTACCTACTAATGATGCTAACAATAACAATAATAATTAATAGCTGATATCAGTGAACTTGTTCTTGATCCACTTGAAGCTGTTTCTGACACTGGATTTAAGCTTACCCTCCACAGTGAAACCATTATAAGCCTTGATCCTCTTCTTCCTCTTGAACTCTGCATCATTCCCGTCCTGGGTTGGGCCATTGAAGCTGTAAGAGTTGGATCTCTCTCCGAACCCATTATTATTGAACTCTGCGTAAGAGCACGATGATGACTCAGCCAGCGACTTGCTTTTCTCCATTAAAACCTCAGCGTAAGCTTCTCTGTTGATCGATCTGTTTTGGCTTGCATGAACAAAACACAAAGTGGTTGAGGGTTTTAATACTTTGAAGAAGAATGAAAGGAGGGATGGAGAGAGAGAGTGTGTTATGATTGAACCGGTTTTTATGCTTAACTGGGAGAGTTAAGTATATTTGAAATGTTTGTGAACTGTTTAGATTTAATTTAGATGTTTAAATGTTTTAGATTTGATTTTTAAAATAAAAAAAAACACTTATTTTAATAGATATAAAAACTAAAATAATAAAAATGATCTATTAACTATTATTTTTTTAAGAACCACTGGGTCAGATATGTTTAAGTTTAGGGAAAATCAGGTGCAGTTCTAGGATCATAAATAATTATAATTAGGTCCTTTGAAATCACCAAATTATACCAAGTTCATAAGAACTTTTTGATATTATTTGTATTAATAACGAGAAAATGTCATCTTTATAAAGAAAGTGCCATGTTTACAACAACACTTAAACACTTGACCATTTACAAGAAAAAACTATATTTACAATAGAAAGTGTCATATTTACAACAACATTTAAACACTTGGATTTTGTTTCAAATTCAAGTCTCTAAACGCATGCAGGTTGTTTACTGAGAAAAAACCATATTTATAATAGGAAGTGATATATTTACAATAAAATTTAAAATCTAGTCATTTACCACGAAAAAGCCATATTTACAACAAGAAATGTCATATTTACAATAAAATTTAAAAAACCTAGATTTTGTTTCCATACAAATAATATCAAAAAGTCCTTAAAAACTTCTATGTAATTTGGTGATTTTAAAGAACTTAATTGTAATTATTTCTGATCCTTGTGACCTCCACGTAATTTTCCCTTTAGTTTTCCTTACTATGTAAAGCGAACCTGGTTCGTGTTATCATCCTGTGTGGTGGCACCGCATGGGTAATGTTGGACAGCTGCAATGGGAATCATGACTTGAGGTGGGGAAGGTGGGGCCTACTTGCTGGCCAAAGACATGTCAGCGTCTGCTAGTGATGACACGATTGAATTCACTTGCTTGGTGTAGGGCCCGCGTTGTTTCATAGTGGTGGGTTCCATTTGGTTGCTTTTTTTAGTTTTAGTTTTAGATTTTTTTTTTTTTTTTTTTTTTAATGGGGATAAGGCACTATGTTTTGTTTATTTATACAAAGTGTCCATTTTTCATTTTCAAACGTTATTTCTCTGTTTTATTTGTTTGGTGACGGGGAATTTTTGGGCCTTTTTTGCCATAAACCTTTTCTTTTTTTAAACTTTACATTGGCTTTAATATTAGAGGGATGCACATATAAAAGAAGGTAATGAATAAAAAAAAAATTGTGAGCGTGCTAGTTAGAATCTCATGAAGATCAAGTTGCACCTCACACTTCAACTAAAGAACATATGAGAAATATACAAATCTGTTGATGTAACTCATACATATATCTTGTGACTTTAAGAACGATATGAGTTGGAATCACAAGAATTACATGACAATTCCTACGATTTTTGGATGAATGGGATCACGCACAGATGAGGTCGGATATGGTGCAGCCGAACTATAGAAAACTCCTTTTTTTTTTTTTCAAATTTTTTTTTTTTTTTTTTTTTAATTTTTTAGGAATTTCCTCTTATTTATATGATTATCCCAAATTACCTCTGGCTTATCTCAATCAAAACCCTAAGAAAAGCATGTAAATATACATAAGTCTGAACCTGTGACATCTCTCTGAGACCTATGTCCTCTCCCCTAAAAGGATAGGTGGGTACCATGCGAACTAACACTCATTGGCATATAAGGTTGTTTGTTCAAAGCCAATGCAAAATGCATAATAAGTAAGTGAGTAATGAAAAAAGGAAAAAGAAATATTTTCCCATTCATACTAAATATAAATATAAATACATATGGTATTTTTCTTCAATGGATGAGACATAATAATTTGAAATTTTTTGGAGATTACAATAATTTTAAAAGGTTTGCATGGAGTTCGAGGAACTTGGAAATAATGCAATGCCTCTTGATTTAATATTTTATATTACAATAGACACCTTTTTCCCCCCTTCATATTGCATGAAATGTCATCACTCATTACTATGAGAGATTTTTCCCCCAAATCCTTGACCATTTGTATAACACATCTTAGCCTCTACTTCGATAATTAAACTTTTCATTTTGTTTGTTTGAAAAAAAAAAAAACAAAAAACCAGAAAATGTGGATACGTATCTGTCGGTAAAGCAAATTAAAGGCACCATGTCATGTCCCACTAATTGAAGATGGGCGTGGCTATATTTAGTGGCATGTGGGGCTTCCACGTATTAATTGCATTTTCATGCATTTCAAATATACACACACATAAACACGCCATTGATCACCTAATTTATATTTATATAACAATTAAAATAGAATTATAATATATAATAATGGGACAAAGCTAAATGTGTCACTTAAATATGATCCGGACGAATCTCATTATTACACTTTTTTTTTTTTACAAGAGGAGGCAAGCCGGAGCTTGATAAGATAAAAGGGGAAAGGCTAGACAACCCTAGCCCCAATTACAGGAAATAGCAACAAAAGCTAAGCAGGACAAACCAATTGGTCCCTCAAAAACATGTGAAGACATCCCCTTGGAACATTTGGTAATAAAACCATATCCACATCATCAGGGTTATCATGACCCTGCTTTGCCATATAATCAGCACAGGCAATGTTGTCTCTTGGAGTATGATATATCTCGACGTCCCAGTCCATGTAGAGAAGGTCCCTGGTGTCTGCAATGATGTCCCTGAGAGGGTGATCAGCATATCGATCCCTCATGAGGATATTGACAGCCTCAAGAGAATCTGTATATAGAAGAATCCTGTTGAGCCCCAACTGATGACCCACTCTTAATCCTGACATAATTGCGCAGAGCTCCGCCTCAATGACTGTATGAGCCCCAAGTGATCTGTGGAAGCCCATTAGCCATTGGCCATGAGCGTTTCTAATCACACCACCACAAGCTGCCTGATGCTGATGACGCACAGAAGCATCGACGTCAATACGAACCGCGTTTCCAGGAGGAGGTGTCCAAGAGTCTTCTCCACACCTGCCAAGTTTAAAAATTTTATGAGTAAGATCTTGGTTGATAGTGTTTTCCATCAAAAGATAGTTACAACAGTGGATCATCTCCCTAGTCTCCGTGATTTCATGCTGGAACAGAAACTTGCATCGCGTAGTCCAGAGAATCCAGCATCCAAAGCTAAACACCCTTGACCATGAATAGTTCTGGAATTTTCCTGTTCCCGGATTGTGATTTACATTCCAGTTAAGCCAAGCCTGCAAATTCCCTGCAAAAAACTGAGCAAAATAGTTAGGTTTTAAAATCCTTTTCCACAAATCTTTTGCTCTCGCACAATCCCTGATTACATGGATCACATTCTCCTCACTATTACAATTGAAGGGACAGCGATTGTCACTAGCGAGGCCTCTCCTAACTCTGAGGGAGTTAGTTACAAGTCTTTCATTCCCCACTTGCCACATGAAGAATTTGATTTTTTCAGGAATACGCCATTTCCACATTAAGGTCCAAAAACTGTTGGCCCTCGTTTCTCTATGGTCCGATAGATACTTGTACGCTGACTTCACCAAAAAGACCCCGTCTCTCGCCGGTCTCCAAGAAAAGTAGTCCGGGAGATTACCAGATGGAGGACGAATTGTGATAATCATATTAATAATCGACAGAGGTAAAACCCCCTGCCACCTGGCAACATCCCATCGCCCACTTGTCAGAATTTGATCGCGCACTGATTCCTCTTGATTCACCATTGACGGATCCGGGACAAGTGCTATCAGAGGACGATCAATAGGAAGCCACAGATCCTGCCAAAACCTGGTTTCCCTCCCATCCCTAATATTTTTACCAATTCCAGCCATGAACTTGTCCCAAACCGCAACAATCGCCTTCCACGCGGACGAGGCGTTCCTTTTCTTGGAGACCTTGGGAACGTGTTGGACACCACAATTATATTTCGACCAGAGACACTTAACCCACAGGTCCTGTTTTTTTGTCAACAAGCTCCAGCAAAGCTTCATAATAAAGGCCTTATTTTGCTGTCGAAGGTTCTTAAAGCCCAGGCCCCCCTGCTTCCTCGCCTGAGTCACCTTGTCCCAAGCAATAAGATGAATTTTCTTCATATCTTCATCTTGAGACCAGAGGAATTTCCTTGAAATCTTGTCCAATTCATTAATAGTACAAATAGGAAGCAGAGTTGACTGCATGCAATAACTTGGGAGGGCAGATAGCACCGATTTAATCAACACAGACCGGCCAGCAATAGATAGGAATTTACTTTTCCACATTGAAAGTTTCTTCCGTGCTTTCTCGCACAATGGGTCGGTACGTGTTTTTGGTAACCCTTTTATGAATCACAAAGCATCCCCAAATATTTGCCAAGATCCGAGGTGATTCCAATTCCAAGTAACTGACTTAGCTCCATAGCTCTATTGAAATTGACATTTAATGAACAAAACATACGAGATTTCTCCAGACTGATTTATGCCCCGAGACCTCACAAAACCTTATCATGACATCACGAACCTCAGCCATTTGATCAAGAGAGGCTTCCGTGAAGAGAATAAGGTCGTCCGTGAAGAACAGGTGGGAAACATGAGGACCTCTTCTTTTGAAATAAAATGGTTTCCAGCGTCGAGCCTGACATTCCGCTTTGATAAGTTGGCCAAGACGCTCCATACAGAGAACAAAAATATACGGACTGAGAGGATCGCCTTGTCTGACTCCTCTAGAAGGGGTAAAGCACGGGCTCTCCTCACCATTCCAGAGAATCGACATCGATGTTGTGGAGATGCAAGCCATAATGAGATTAACAAGACTATCTGTCAACTTTAAGCGAATGAGAGTGTTTTTAATGAACCCCCAGTCAAGTCTATCATACGCCTTCTCCATATCAATCTTAATGGCCACATATCCTTTTTTTCTCCCCCTGGTTCTCATAGAATGAATGATCTCCTGGGCGACAAGGATATTGTCACAAGCGGACCTGCCAGCAATAAAGCTGCACTGCTCGGGGCCAACAAGAGGGTTCATGATTCCTCTAAACCTATTCGCCAATATTTTTGTAATGATTTTAAAACTGACATTACACAAAGATATAGGACGAAATTCTTTTAGCGACGAGGGATTGTCAGTTTTAGGAATTAGCACCACTCTAGACTTATTAATGGCCGCCATATTTGAGGGGTTTTCAAAGCAGTCTTCAATGAACTCACAAATTTTGGTGCCAACCTCATTCCATTGGGTCTGAAAAAAGTGAGCTTGAATCCCATCGGACCCGGAGCTTTAAAAGCCCCCATTGCAAAAGCAGCATTTTTAATCTCCAGTCTCGTAACTCTTTTTGAAAGCATTTGAAGGTCATTGTCATCAATAGCCGGGAAATTTGAGAACCACTCATTCGGATCTTTCACGGAAGTGTCCCGGGAATACAAATTGAGGAAAAAGTCATGCGCCATCATTTTAGCAATCTCCTGATCCTCAATCCACTCCCCATTATCATTTTGAATTGCAGTAATTTTTTGCTTTTTCCTTTTTACTATGGTGGAGGCATGAAAGAACTTTGTATTTCTATCTCCCCCCTGGAGCCAATTAGATCTGGATTTTTGAAACCAGTATATTTCCTCTTGAGTTGCCACTTTATGATATTCTCTCCAGAGCTTCTCCTCTAATCTATACAGACCGGTATGCAAATTCGCTCTTCTGCATCTATCAATTCCTTCCAGACGGCGAATCAACTCTCTTTTCTTTTTCGCGAAATTGCCCACCCGATTATTATGCCATCTTCGAGCCGAGTCCTGGAAAATCTGTAATCCCTGAGTCCAACTTTTCTCATGCCATGCTTCATGAATGATATCTTTGAACTCATCTTCCAAGGACCAAGCAACCTGGTAAGAGAAGGGTTTATGAGCCATCTTAAATTGAGTTGAGGGATTAATATTAACCACAACCACCCTATGATCCGATTTAAACTTCAATTCATGGCGAACGGTAAAATTGGGAAAATGATTAATCCAACTAAGGTTCGAAAAGACCCAGTCCAACCGCTCTTTCAACCCCTGACGCTCCCAAGTGAATTTGTCACCCTGGATTCTGGTTTCAAGGAGATCAGTATCATTAATGCAATCTCTAA
Organism: Acacia acuminata; assembly: GCA_019022655.1. Lineage (NCBI taxonomy): Eukaryota > Viridiplantae > Streptophyta > Magnoliopsida > Fabales > Fabaceae > Acacia > Acacia acuminata. The sequence continues at coordinate 1,677,247 of JAFJYI010000123.1, forward strand.
AATGGCGCATTGAAGCCCAAGGGGGATCCGCTCCACCAAGTTTATCATCCTGGGACAAATACGAATTAAAGTCTCCCAAAACTAACCAAGGCAGATTAATATTCAAAGCAAGAGCCCTGAGAGAATTCCAAAGCGAAGATCTGCCAGTTGGAGTAGTTTCCCCATACACAAAAGTGACAAGATTAATAGCATTACTACTGAGCTCCCTCACCTGACAGTGAAGCAACTGAGTAGAAGAAGTAATATAAGAGATATCAAAGCAGTCATTATTCCAAAGGACCCATATACCTCCCGCAAAACCATTCGACTCCACACGAGTCCAATTGGTAAAACCCAGCTTACGACAAACCCTATCAGCCCTGTTACCACTAATACGCGGTTCCAAAAGACAAAAAATATGAACATCGTATTTTTAACAATATCTTTGATAGTAGAAGGGAAGGCCCGGCGACCGGCTCCCCTACAATTCCATGATGCAATAATCATAAATAAATTATATCAAAAATAATAAGGTTAGGGATACTTACCTGGCCCGCTGAGCCTCGCCCCCGCATGTTTGGTCAGATTGAGTTTCCACCACAAAAGTACCATTGGCTTCCATAAAATCCGGGGCGATATCCTCGTTTGGGTCCCAATGCTCCGGTGGAGATGAGTCGTTGAGCTGGACCATTGTTTGATTTTGCTCCAAGGCAGGATCGGGTTGAGGATGTTCATTACGCTCATTCTTGTCCCGTGTCCCAATGTCAAGGTTCCCATGAATAATATTGTGTGTTCTTTGTCCTTTTGATTTCTTGCCCACTGACTTCTTTTGGCCCACGTGAGGGATGTCTTCATTCATTGCATGTACTCCTTCCTCACTGGTTCTGCAAATTGGGACCATTAGATTGGCCCAAACCATTATTCACCCCATTCGAGTCCAATAAAATGAGCCCAGCGTTTCCCCTCTCTGGTCCACACACAAGCCCCACCAACGGTTTGTTTGATTCTCTCCCATCATCCACCATTTTATTCAGATCCAGCCCATTCCCAATTTTTGGACCCTCCAACCCATTGGTCACCGGCCCAGCGGGTGTTGATTTAGGCCTAAACTGCAAATTCCTCTTTGAGCCATTTTCCCCTTTTTTAATTGATTTTCCAGCTGTATCCTTTTTCTCTCCAGACTCAGCTCCTTCACCGAGACACCCACCCCGTCCTTGCTGACGTCCGAACGTGCTGCCCGATGTACGGTGGTATGGCTGGCCAGATCTTCCGGATTTTCCAAATCCTCGAGCGCCGCGAACCGAGTCCTCTGTCCGATAGCCGTTGCTCTCAACGGTCTAGCCCCTGAACCAACTCACGGTGGTGGCTGTGCACTTCCAATCCCGCCGGCAACTGATGTCTCGCCTCCCCTGAAGATGACAACTTACGGTGGCCTGACGTTCCTTCTCCCGACGGCTGATGGTGTTCCGGCACCTGATAGTAGTTTCCCGATGGTTGGTGGTGCCTGCTTGAAGGCTCAGTCCACTGAAATCCTCGATAGCGATTTGCCCGACGATTGGCCAACATCCATGGCCCAAATGTTTCATCGGTGGAACTCGCAGATGTATTAACCGATAGGCGAGTGGGTGGTTGCTGCTGAGACTGTTGGGCAACAAGAGACACACCCTGATGCCCAATACAGGGGACTTGTGTGGACACCCTTCCTTTCTATGCCCAAACCGACCGCAAGCAAAACAGATCAAGGTAAGTCCCTCATATTCCACATTAAAAATTGAGCCCGCTGCAATTACTTTGGGCACTAGCCTCTTCTGTAAGTTCAATTCAACGCATATACGAACAAATTTTCCCCTTTTCGGTGATGGACCTTGGCAATCTTGAAGCGTGTTTAGATCGACCTTAAGCGTACGCCCTATCCTATCCCCGTCTAGATATACAATGTTTGTTATACAAATGCATTGGGACATCTGGGATTCTAACCCATGTGGCCACTCTTCCTAATTCATTCTGGTAGGGATTAAAATAGGGAGTCCACCTTTGCACAATAACACAATGTTGTCTGATCACCCAAGGGCCTTCATAGAGTACTTTTCTGTAGTGAGCCCTCCATAATTCCTGATCTTGAAAGCGAACCACAAAATAATTATTAGGAACATCAATCAGCTCAAACGCAGAGAACCCCCATAGATTAATCAGGAGATCTTTTAGGACGTAAATATTAAATTTCTTCCCCAAGACAGTGATAATCAGAGCATAATTCCATGGCTCACACCACTCATTATACTCTTCCTCAGTGCATGGAGCCACCGGGTAAGATTCCATTAGTTTTTTCATCTCCTCACTTGGTTCAGGGATTTTCCAGTAAATTTCTTTGTCATTAGCAAAAAGATCATCCTCCTCCTCAATAAGATTACTGTGCGCAATCCCATTGAATCCCAGAAGAGAATCACGGTAGGATGAAAACTTATGGCTGACTTCATCTTTTTTTCCCTCTGTATTGTTACATTCAGAGTTTTGAGTTCTCTCAGAAACTTGTTCAGTTGGCTTATCTAACATAGCATCATCCATGATAGCATTAGAGGCTTCTTTCTTCTTCTTTTTCCGATCGTCCTGCCCTTCAGCCGGCGGTCGATCCGGTGGCTTTACGTTGGTTTGGCGTACGCGCGTAACGAGGGCTCTATTCGCAGGAGAGGAATCCATCCCAACTATATTCTTTATTTGTCCTCATTATTACACTTTGAAATTTCCCACCCGATATATATCATACCAACTAATACGTACCTTCTTGGTGCCTTTTTTTTTTTTTTGCTCAGAGAAACATGTATATTGCTAATAAAATATTACAAGAGTAAACGTAGCTTAAACAAACTACCAAAGAGATACAAGGCCAACAAGCCAAATAGCAAGACAAGCGTAGCTTAACACAACTACCAAGAACGAGATACAAGGCCAACAAGCCAAAATAACAAGAACGTAAACAGCCTAACACCGATACAATAATACCGAAATAATAAAGCAACCGAAGTAACTAATATATCAAAGCAAATCAGCCCCCATTCGAAACTGGTTGGAATCGGGAGCATGCTCGTTGGGAATTTCCGCCTCTTGCCTATCCAAAGTTAGTAGAGAAACTAAAGCAGCGCTGGTCTCACAACCCACCCAATTGGGTACACCTCTTTATAAGCATCCGCCGCTAGGGAGTCGCCATTTACACGATTTCCCTTCTAGGGGTGAAGGAGATAGAAAGCCCAACCTTGGAAATAAAGAGACGAAAGATATCAACCAAAATACTCCTACTTCTCCAATCTGCTAAATCAGTTGACTGTGTACCAACACATTTCTGTAGAGAGAGGCAATCAGTCTCAAATATAATCATATCCAGACCTAAATCCATTACTAACATCAATGCCCTCTTTCATGCTAGAGCATCGGACATAAAAGCAGAAATAAATTTTACTTTGTCAACAAATCCCCAAATGAACTTGCCAAAATTATCCCTGCATACCACTCCAATAGAACCAAGATTTGAATCAGCAAAATAAGATCCATCGCAATTAATCTTCAAGACATTAGGAGGTGGGGCAACCCAACGGGTCGTCTTACTAACTGTTGGACCCAACAAATCAGCAGCAACAGAATTATTTTCCAGAACAGACCAGTAATCAAAATTACTATTCAGAGCAAAGCTAATCACTACAGCAGGATTGGGGTTTACCTGATCAAAGATTTTTCCATTCCTCTCGCTTCCATATGAACCAAAGCGACCAACGAGATGAGGGATGTATCCCTGTGGGAACAAATCGAGACCTCCCGTAATATGTAACCACCAAGATTGAAAATTTGTGACATCAGTTGCTTCAGCCCGGGCACCTGAAGGACTACCAAACCAGACACATTTTGTCCATGAGCACTGAAAAAAGAGATGTTCAATGCTTTCTTCCGCCTCCTCACAGATCGGGCAGCTACTGATTCTAGATCTTTTCCGGCGGAACAAAGAATCATTTGTGGCAATTACCTTGTTAAGTATACGCCAGATAAAGTGCTGGACCCTGGGTATCGTTTTTAGTTTCCAAACATCTTTCCAGGAGGACGGAGGAAATACCACAGATGGCCCAGCTTGTACGATCCCTTCAAGATTCCTACCTTTCTCCTTATAATATCCCGCTTTCACAGTGTAAATCCCATTTATAGCAGAGAGCCAAATGAGCTTGTCTTCTAAGCCATTAGAGGGAATTGGGATATTATAAATAGACGTTGAACATCAGCAGGGAGATAACATGAGATTGGGGACAAATCCCATCTTCCTTCCACTATCAAATCGCTGACCCTCCCCTTTAACACATAAGGATCTTCACTATTGATGGGTTTCTCCGGAAAAACCACATTGGGAACCCAATTATCACCCCCATATCCTTATGTTGGCACCTGATCCAACATCCCACCGGAGCTCCTTCTTTATCAACTCCCTGCCACTGAGTAAGCTAGACCAACACCAAGAAGCTCTAGAACCCTTCTTGGCATCTATCAGCTCCCCTTTAGGAAAATACACACTTCTTATCACTTTTGCCCACAAATCCTGAGGTTTCCCCATCAATCTCCACGCGGTTTTGGCCAGCAAGGCATCATTCATTATCAATAATTCCCGAAACCCCAGTCCACCCTCACTTTTACCCCTAGAAAGCTTCTCCCAAGACTGCCAATGTATCCGACCCCCATTAACTGTACCTTCCCACCAGAAATTGGCAAATAATCCGTTTAACTCCTTACATAGCTGAACTGGAAATTGAAACAGTGCATAGAGTATATAGGGATAGCTTGGAGAACCGCCTTGATCATTACTTCCCTACCAAAGAAAGGAAAGCAATGAGTTGCCCCAACCTTGAATTTTCTTCACCACCCGTTCTCGAATATAAGCCAAAGCTTGAGTTTTCGTCTTCCCCAAATGCTAGGGATGCCCAAATACTTTCCGGGTCTTCTACCGCTTGGATACCTGAATTGAACCAACCATATCTATTGTAGCACTAGGAGTATTGCTAGAAAAAAATAGACTTGACTTATCTAAATTGATAACTGGCCCGATGCTTTGCTATAGATATCCAAGATGTAAGCCAAGTTCCTGCAATCCTCTCTCTCTGCCTTCATATATAGCAATGCGTCGTCTGCAAAGAAGCTATGTGTGAGTATAGGGCAGCCAATGCTAAGTTTAACCCCCTGAATTTTCCCAGCCAAATGACTCTTGGAAATCATCAAAGATAAAACTTCAGCAACTATGATGAAGAGGTACGGCGATAACGGGTCGCCTTGCCTCAACCCTCTACTGGGGATATGGAGCTTACCGCATCACCAAATGACAAATGTTTAAACGGACAGACTTGACGCATTTTATGATCAAAGAAACCCATTCATCACAGAAACCGAAACGCAGCAATACATTTTCCAGGAAAACCCATTCAACTCTGTTGTAGGCTTTACTCATGTCCATCTTCAATGCAAACTCAAATTTACCACTAGTTTTCTTCCACGGAGGTAGTGGTATACTTCATGTGCAATTATGATGTTGTCTTGAATGAAGCGACCGGAACAAAAGCACCCCGACTTTGAGACACACATCCATCCGGAAGAGGCTTCATCCTATTTGCAATGATCTTCGAAATAATCTTGTAGGAGAAATTGCATAATCCGATAGGACGAAATTGGGAAATATGTTCCGGTTTATCCACCTTGGGGATCAAAGTCATATTGGTTTCATTCAACACCTGAACTGAGGACTTCCCAGCAAAAAAATCTGACACCATAGCGCAAACGCTGTCACCCACCTCCTCCCATGCCTCTTGATAGAATATACCAAAAAATCCATCCGGTCCCGGGGCTTTTGATTTCCCAAGGCTAAAAGCCGCCACCCCGATTTCCTCCCTAGTCACGCTTGCATCGACCCGATTCATTTCGTGCGTCACCTTGGGTTCGATATAATCCAGAGCAATATTCATTTCCGAAGCTCCCAAAGATGACGTAAATAGGTGCTAGAAGTATTGTGTAAAATTCTGAGCTATCTCGTCTTTCCCTGTCAGCCAAGTTCCCGAATCATTTTTGATGCACTGAATGCAGTTTCTCCTCCTTCTCTTTATAGTGGCAATGTGAAAAACGTGAATTCTTGTCCCCCCGCTAGCCAGCGTTAATCCTTGATCGCCACCAATACGACTCCTCAAGGGAAAGAGTCTTATCCAAATTCGACTTCAAATCGGCTATAGCGCACACCGATCGGGGTCGTTCAAATTTCCGTGCATAAGAGAGGCCAGTGAGCCTTTAGCAATTCAATCCTCCTAGCTGTGTTGGGGAATTCAGATCTGCTCCAACGAATTAGCTCATATTTGCATCTATTCAAATTGTTCACAAAATCTGACATTGCAGCTAAGTTACCCATCGGCTCATACCACCAGCTAGCTTTGACCACTTCTTTAAAATTTTGATGTTCCACCCATCTAGCTTCAAAGCGAAAGCTTTTTTCCTACGGGGTTCCGTTATCGGCATTGGATCCATAAAGGCAAGTGATTCGACCCAATTGGCTCCATATGCGTAACCGGAGATCGGGAAAGAGACCCAGACTTTCATTCCCCAGTGCCATATCAATACGTTCTCTAATAGTGTCCGGATCCTCACGCTTGTTGCACCAAGTAAAGCGATACCCATTATATCCCAGTGTCTCGTAAATCACACTCGCCCAAGAAACAGTTAAACTTCGAATTTTTCGCCACTCCCTTGGCCTTCCTCCACTTTTATCCTCCTGTGATATGAGATCGTTGAAATCGCCCACACACATCCAAGAATCACTCAAATTCTGCCCAAATCTCCTAACCACTTGCCAACACTTATCTCGCTGCTCCTCATCAGTGGGACCATATACAAAGGAAATAAATTGAGGTGCATCCAGTTCGCCTGAGTCTATAGATGCATGGATAAAATTAGCGGAGTAGGAGAGAATAGTTACCTTTACTTGATCCGACCACCACAATGCTAGCCCGCTCCAACCAATTGGATCCACCATCCATTCCTCATTTCGTATCCACATCTTCTTCTAATCTTACGGACATACCTCGGCTTCGTTTTGTTCCATAAGAAAAACCATATGGGGTCGTTTACGCACACACTCTTCCTTGATTCCGAACCGTCAAGGCAGCCCCAAGCCCTTGACAGTTCCAAGATAGTATATTCATGGTGCACCGGTGGTTGGTCCCATCCAACCACCGGCGTTTTGGGTCGCAGAATCACACTGAGAGGATGAGAGCTCGCCATTACCTTGAACCCAACTGTCTGGGAAATCTATTTCCAGCGAAACCGAGTTAGCTCCTTCTTGGTGCCTTCACTCAACAACTGGAATGATGTTTGGTAGTATATGCTCTCATGAGTTTTTTTTTTTTTTAAATAATAATTATTATTATCCCTCATGAACTCATCTAAACCGTTAATGGCTTTAATAACATTTCAGAGGCTATTACTACCTACCTACCATAAGTCCAAGCATGTTTTTCCTTTTGCCTCAAATATATGCAATTGTGCACTTTAATTTATTGAAACGTGTTTATGTTTTTGATAGTTTCTTGTATATTATACGGCATTAATTAGGTATTACCGTATTAGGATTTAGAAGAAATTTTTCAGAATTTACCCCTTGATTTTCTTCATCAACCAAGAACACTATTCCTTTCCTTAGTTACGTTATGTCGCTCAAAGCCCTAATTGACATCTTTGTTTTTTTTTAAAGGCGATTCATGATATGAGGCAAATAATTAGTCTTTTTAAAAAAAATAAATAAATAGAAGGGTGTTATGTTCTTTCAACAATATTCAGGAAATTCTAATGAAGCCTCTAAGCCTTATTAGGGATATATTAAAAGTGCAGACCTGAGCTTGAATTTAAACATTTCAATTGGATTTAATTAAGATTTTTCAAATTATTCTTATTTTTTAAACCTTAGAAAATAATTAGCGACCACAAATTATGAGTGTGGGTCCTAGCTATATAAAGGAAGCGAATGAGAGGCCGAAATCAAAGTGTGAAACCGTGAATATATTTTGATGCAGAAAACAACCGCATGCAACTTTAATTTTAATCCTCATTTTATTTTAATTTGCTTTTTTCTAAAAGCAGCTGTCATCACCGGGCTCATCAAACAACCACAATTCCATCCATTTTTTTTGTATTAAAAAACTTTTAAATTAAAATTGACCTAACTAGGGACGAATTATGAGTATATAAATAAATATATAATAAATAAGTGCGATCCCTTTGATTATGCTTTACACATTTCTATATATTTAAATAGTTATTAATTATTAATTTTATGTCCTATTTAATAATAGTTTGAACAAATTTAGAAGTGTGGGTCTTATTTTTGGATGCAAGCAAATTAAAGGGACAAAACATCGATCATGATGGTGCAAATAACAGGAGGAAGCAGCCCTTCACATTGGAATATAAGAATGTTGAATTAATAATGAGTGGGCCATCTAATCGTCATGCTTAATTGCAATTAAATGTATTATGATATGACCGCTCACTCGATTAACTAAGATTAGAATATATAAAAAAGATTGTGAAAATATGTTTAGCTTTAGGTTATCCCTTTGCTTTGTTGGAACGCGTTTCGCACCTCGTCTAAAGCACGAGTAGGGAGAGCTCATCCTTTGGGTGAGCATTTGGGTCCTTGCTTTGTTTGTATTTGTAGAGAGTGGGGTAAATGGACAGAGGATTTACATGAGGTAGGTAGGCATGCACATAAAGATTTTGTCCAATTCAATCATGGCTTCCTCTAACAATTTCTATAAAGGACAATCATCAAACACAACAAGTACGTCGCGTGAAGAAGAAACATCATTCAAATAATATATATATTATAAAAAGTAAAACATTTAGCAAGTTCATTACAAATTATTAACATTCATCACCTACCACAACTAGTCTTTCTGACTTGTAATCATTTAATCACTTACTTTGAAGTCAAACATTATGTTTTTAGTTGAGAATGGGTCTTGTTTTCCAATAAATAGGAGTTCTTTGAGAATGTGTGTGTGTATATATATATGATGCATTTGGGAGTATTTGGCTACAACAAACACATGAAAAATATATACTCCATTCAAGCACTAATCCAAAGCATGCAATTTTTTTTATATTATTATCTGGTCCGACACCAAAGAGATTTAGCAAAGTCATGCACCTCTAGATTGGTCAAAGCATTCAATTTGAAAAATCACAATTTCCAATCCATTTTAATCCTGTGGAGTATGAAGAATGGACCTCTGAGATTGAAACCCATTGGACAAACATAAAATTGAACCGCTTAGAAAGTTATACGAGTATAAATTAATTTTGGGCTTCTAAAATTTATGTGAACTATATCTATAGTTTTCGTATAACCTTGACCAGGCACAGGCCCATTATTTGACACTCAATAAACCTAAATCCAAAAGAAAAAAAAAAAAAAAAAAAAAAAAATCAATATTAGCGGTTTTTGAAAAAATAGCACGCCCAGTGGGACTCGAACCCACAATCGCTTGATTAGAAGTCAAGCGCCTTATCCATTAGGCCATGGGCGCTTGTCATGCTATCATCACGATCATAATATTATTTATATACTATAAAAAATGCCTTAACAAAAAAATTAATAGAAAAATTAAAATAAAGGACCTAGAGAAAATAATATTTATTATAAAAGGCCATGAAAATTTTAATTATTTAGAAGGACCGAGCATCATAATATAAATTTAAAATTACTCAAATGCCCCTAATCAAACTTCATATATTATCTCTTGTATTCATAATTAAAAAATAACCAAAATTAAAAGCGCCCATTATGATATGATCATATCTTTTTTATTCAATATAGTATTTAATTAACAACCGTTAAACTCATATTTTTCTTGATTTTTATTGTTCACCATTTATATAATCAAGTTGCCCAATTCATATTATCAATGTTGATACTTTGTATAAAAAAAAACTTATTTAATATTTGTAAGGATATTAGATTTATTTTATTTTGTTGACATTACATGAATTTTTAAATCCACATACATTGCTTCTAAAAAAAATAAATCATACGAACTTTCTTGGTTTAACATATATGATAACTTATAAAAGAGTTTGACTTTTATAAAAATTATATAATTCCGTTTTAATTAAAAAAATTTGTTCATTTAAGAAAATAAAATAATTTTTACGAATTGAAGAAAGCGTAATTTTTTTCGTAGATATATATTCAAGTTGTGAAAAATGAAAATTGAGAAAACTATTGTTTAATTTGATGAAACTTAAAATTTTGTACAAGGTTTAAAAAATAGATCAGTGGGGAGGAAATAAAAAAGATTTTGTTAAGGGTATTTTAGTACTTTTAATTTTATATTTTTATATTTGGTCCTTGTAAATAATTATAATTTTTATGGTCCTTCTCCATAAATATTTTTTCCTCTAGGTCCTTCATTCTAACATTCCCAAAGTTAATATTCCTTAACTTCTAAATATAGGATAAAATTTGTAATACAAATTATACTACAAAATTTATTCTATATTTAGGGCCAAAAATAATACTACCTCCGGTCCTAATTATAGAAACTATTTACCAGATTTTGGAGAGATTAAGGATAGTAGTTACATTAGTTAATTGGATTTATTTTCCTAAAATACCCTTATTCTTGTGTGTATTGAAGATGGAATAAATTGTCAATATTCTTTTCATTTGTTAAAGCAAGCCTCCCACCCTTTTTGATTTTTTGGCGGTTTTTGTTTTTGGGGTCCATAAGGTTTTGTTTTGCTTGGGCCTAATATACTAATAAGTTGATTTTATCTTTTTACTCAAAGGGATTTAAATCTTTTAAATTAGAAGTTTCTAAAATATTGAAAAAGTTAAAACTTTACAAATAGGATCGAAAGCAGTTTAATTGCGTAAAACTCGTCATTAGGTTCATCCAATGTTCGAGAGAATTGGAAGATTTTTTTTTTTTTTTTTGAAAAATAAATAGGGACCATCTTGTTATGCACCAGCCAACCCTAGTGGAATGGGGTGGCCGAAAATAATTAATATTTTATTAGATTACTTTAGGAAAAAAAAAATCAATCACTTTGGATAGACAGTTATAAAAAAATATTTTTAAAGAAATGTTAAAATTATTTTATTTAAAAATAAAAAAGAAAGTAGAATTTATGACCTGATAGAATATAAGTGTGTTGTTAATTTAATTATTATGAAGGAAGTATTAATAGGGGTGATATGGGAAAAATATGGCAAAAATTGCTTGAAATTATTTTATTAAAAACAAAAAAAAATTGTAGAATTGAGGTGGATGTGATATTAATGAGTCACAAACATTACTTACTTTATAGAATATATAGATGCACTATTAAAATATTGTTGTATTTAATTATTATTGAAAAAGTATCAATAGGGGTATTTTAGGAAGAAATTGACAAAAATTATAGGACCAAAACAACCTTTCAAAAGTGTTCCTAGGCCTACCCTGTTGCTAAACATGCTTTTTTTAATGATTGGTGTGTATGTTTTACTTGGTTATTGATATTGTAGTGTCATATTTAAATTAAAATAATTTATTTAAGCCTCTAGTTGTACCATTTTGATCCTATTTATAAATTTTTTTGACTAAATTATATATACCAAGGAAATATAGTTAATTTAGTAATTATACGGTAAATTTTCAATTTTACCTTCATTTATGAATAGATTTCTTTCAATTCATTTATGAATAAATATCTTTCAATTATTTTTTCTCTTTTTATTTCCATTGGTACAATTAATATGGACAAAATTGTCATAATCTCATTTATTGGTCAAAAAGAACTTATAAATAGGACTAAAATAGTATTTGAGTTCTCTCAAAGGATCTTTTCTAGCTTGGATGATTTTTTGGGTGGCATCCGTGAGTCTCAGTTTTTGTTCATGATGCCTATTTATGCTTTTAATTAGAATACAATTTTGATGGAAGCATAGAGGAACAAGTGGCTTAAATTTTATGTTATAATTTCGATGCATTGCATATAGAAATGTTTGTTTATTCAACTTGTTCAAAAGTTTATCTCTTAGCCACCTCCCCTTTTTCATAGCAGCCCCTTTAATTTTTTTTATTTATTTCAAGATTTTTTTATCGCTAAACTTTTAAATTTTTTATGCAATTCAACTTTAATTTTAATAATACTCAAATATAATTGATAATATCAGAGAATAAATGGTTGTGGAAACAAAAAAGGGAATGACAAAAGTTACCCAAAAAGTAGTGATCTCAAGGTCTAGGTCAATTATTAAATTAGTACTCCTTCCCAAGTGGCCACGAGTCCACGACCCACGTTTCATATATATCCTGATTTTTAATATAAAATCTAGTTTTTACTACTATATATATATATATATATATATTTATTTATTTTGTACTACCATCTCTCATCTTCACGGGAAGTTTCATGGGAATGTGCTTACCACACGACATTTTTAAAGATGTATGTGCTAATACCATTATTCTCAATTCTTATTTATTGTCTTGATTTATATTTTTTATTTCCAAATATATGCCTGATCTTACAAAATTATTTTTATATAATACATATATTTTACTTTATTCCTGCCATGCGTAATGCGTTAAGCATTAGGGAGAAAAAAATATATATAAAAAGTGCTAAACTTTTAACATGTCTAGCTGTCGGTGGTTATTGATAAAAAAGCATAGCATTATCAACGGAATTAAGCCTAATGAAAAGAGTCAGTCTTTTATAATTTAGCGAATTAAGGTTTGAATCTTGTTAAAAGGAGTATCCCATTTAATAACTAAGAGTACCTTAATGAGATTGCGTCAAATGAGAAGATACATATGTTTTTTTAAAAAAGAAAGTAAAGCATTAAAATGAATTATATTCATGGTGGTAATAATTGTTTCATTTATAATTTTATAAAATGTAAAAACACTTTGGAAATATCTTTGCGTCAACATTTTGGAGCGGAGAATTTACGGATATGCAAGGAGTCTTTGTTGGTGTGCTGTTGAGCTGTGACAGACTGGTACTGGTTTTCAAAAAGTTGGCGCGACTTTTAATGCCGCGTTACTTTTATTGGTCTTGTGCCCTCCACTTGCCCACGTGCCTTCGCATTTCTCGCTTCATTTTTGCTTTCTCTCACTCTCATTAAAACATATTTATTCAATTTAATTTTTAATTAATTACTTATCATATATATTTCCTAAAATATTATAATTATATTCTTTGGTTAAGGTGTAAAAATATACATGTGATTTTTCTAAAAGTGTATCCAACATTAATAAGTAGTACTTTTTTGGGTACCAAAGTGATTATGTGTTTACAAAAATGGAGCAAAAATACTCATTAATCATTAGTTTGATTTGTTGATATTTTTAAATTTCAAGATGACGATGACTCACCTTAATTTCATCACAGCTAGAAGTGGAGAAATGGAGAAATAGAAAAAAATTACAAATAAGGGGCCCAAATAGTTTTAAAAATTACAGAAAAAGCGACAACGACGATGAGGAGGCGTAGATGGACGGCTTCATGGGTAAGATTGGGATTAAGAGAGAGAAGGGTTGAACTGTAATTTACAAGATATCTATGCCATTTTCTATAAGTTTTTCCGATTCTTTACCGCCAGCTAGGATGAAATTTAGCTAAGTCATCGTCTATGTCAGCTTAAAAATACAAAAAACTCAAACTAACGATCAATGAGTATTTTTGTTCTACTTTTGTAATTACTGATCACTTTTACACCTAAAAAAATAATTGGTTTTGGGTGCACTTGATTCCTTCTTCTCTTTCCTCGTTGATTATCTATCAATAGGGGTAAATTAAAAAAATGTTAATAAATATTAAAAATATATATTATATTTAAGACTAAAAGTACGTGATCAACTTTATATAGATATGTCTTATATTAAGGATCCAAAAAGAGTTGTAAATAACTAAATATTGAATCATTAATCCCTGTAATTATTGGCCCAGAGCAAAACAACTCTCTTTGCCATATTTAGTTTAAAATAAGATATTATTCACTTTTGTTTTTTTGTCCTGGAAGATTATCAAAGATATGGTATCTGAGTCATGATGGAGACATACACTACACTGGTTTAATCAACTATAATTATAATAATTAATTGGAAAATCCAAAGTTTTAGTTATGTTATGTACAAAATCAACTGATGGTCCCTTACAATAATACCCAATTGTTTGATGGATATTGTTGCTTAGTTGTAATATTATGACCTTGTGTACGTATGTGAGTGTTTGTGCCAGAACCAGAGAGGCTTTAATAGAATGCATAAAATATTACATATTCTTAAAGGATTTCATACTTAATACTGTTACATAAGAATATGAATAGCGTATATATGATAATTATTAAGTATTTTCAATGCTTATTTAATTACGTACTCCCCTCTATTTATTTTCTCTAAAATACTCATTAGGAATGATGTATTAATTATTTAATTAGAGTTGAAGAAATGATTATGGCATTTGATTAATTGAAGGCAAATAAAGTTGAGGAAGGAAAAACAAATTGCTACCCATTATCAAAATGAATTTTAATGTTTTCTTAGTGAGTGTGTTTTGATAAATTATGACATATGGTAATTAGGAAGGCGGGACGTACGTAGTTTAAAATTATTACAAGACTTTTTTCCCTGCCAACTTCTTACTAAACAATACTAATACTGATCTAGTCCTCCTTCTAGAAGTGTTTTTAGCTTTTTTAAATTATTTTTATTTATAAGTGTGAAGGTATTAATTCTTATTATAAGACACTTCTAATTAACCAGTTCATCAAAACCAAAGAGTGGTAAGTTAAGTCATTAACATACCTTGAAAATGAAGTAAAATTTCAAATTTAACCCATATTAAATATCATGAATTATATTAAAAAATTCAAAAAAAAGGTGTAATTAATAATATTTTAAAGGCTGATTTTTTTTTTTTAAAAAAATATAATTAATATCCTACTTGGTGACATTTCACAAGAACACCATAATCATTTTAGAAGACCTTATATTCCCAATGGTAAAAGAGTGTCTCCACTGTTGGATTGGATTTTATCCTATATTAAAAATATTACTTCCTCTAATTTTAAATATAAAATATAGTTTGTAATATAAATTTATAGTATAAATTATGTGGAGGAGTATTACACTATTAAATAATAATAATATTTTTATAAAAATAAATTTTAACCATTAAAAGTGAGAAGAGTGAAGAAAGACACTCTTTCCATGTGAAATAACAAGAGGGAGTAATTAAAAGCCATTTACATCAGGACGGTACGTCGGGTAAGATATACTAAACAGTGGGTGATGAGAAAAACGGGACGGAGAGAAAATACAGGTGATAGGCATTAAATACCACGAAGACAAAGAAGAATCCACTTTGTGACTATTAAGGGATTGGTGGGACCACAAGGCCACAAATTTGCGTCTATAAAGGACTGTGTTCTCAGTGGGATGAATGAGATAAAAACATGGCGAACTCATCCCTTTACTCTTTCCTCTTCCTCTCTTGCCTTGTACTAGCACTGGCCACTAAGGCTCAGTCGCAGGCGAAGCCTCCCATAGTAAATGGTCTCTCTTGGAGCTTCTACGAATCAAGCTGCCCCTCCGTCGAATCCATCGTCAAGAAGCACCTGAAATCGGTCTTCAAAAAAGACCCAGGCCAGGCCCCCGGCTTGCTTCGTATCTTCTTCCACGACTGCTTTGTTCAGGGTTGCGACGGCTCCATCTTGTTGGACGCCATCCCTCCCAGCAACCAGAGTGAGAGAGACTCCAGATCCAACGGCGGTATCCGCCCGGAGGCCATCAAAACCATTGACGATATCCGAGCCCTCGTCCACAAGAAATGTGGCCGTGTCGTCTCCTGCGCCGACATCGTCGCTCTCGCCGGACGTGATGCTGTTGTCATGGTAATGAATGAGTACATATATTTAATAACATGGTCCACTAGACTGTTATATTTTCCTCGTTCTCAAATACACCATATTTTCACTTTAATATTTTTGTCCCCTTTTTGTTCATATTTCTCTCATCTTCTTCATCTCCTGAGCTCATAGTTTTCGTTTCTGCAATAATAATGGCAGACAGGAGGGCCAAGCTTCCCGGTTCCACTAGGAAGACGAGACAGCCTGACATTAAGCTTCGCGGAGACAAGCAACCTCCCATCTCCATTCAACAACACCGCCGGCACTATCAGCACCTTCGCCGCCCAGAAATTCGACGTCACCGACGTGGTCGCCCTCTCCGGGGCCCACACCTTCGGCGTGTCTCACTGTAGCTCCTTCTCGGACCGCCTCTCAGGCGCGAGCCCGGCTCCCATCGACCAGACCCTCCTGAAGAACCTGAAGGCGACATGTCCCAGCGCCAACTCGCCCAACACGGCGAACCTCGACATCCGAACTCCGAACAAGTTCGACAACAAGTACTACATCGACCTCATGAACCGACAGGGAGTGTTCACGTCGGATCAGGACCTGTTTTCCGTTGCTCAGACCAAGAAGTTGGTGCAGAGCTTTGCGTTGGACGAGAAGTTGTTCTTTGACAAGTTTGCGAATGCGATGATCAAGATGAGTCAGCTTAGGGTTTTGACCGGGAATCAAGGGGAGATAAGAGCCAAGTGTAATGTAAGGAACAGTGGAAAGAAGTCTAAGTTGGCTTCTGTAGTGGAAGAGGTGATCGAAGTGGCTCAACAGTTCTAGATAATAGTAATAATGGAGGCCATGGATAAATAAATACGTTGCACGTTTAAATTCTACTTATTAGTATAAAATCACACAAGTGTGGGAGATGTGAGACACTTGTTGGCTGTTTGCTGGTTTGGATTATAATTTGTGGAAGGTTTTGGAGGATTCTAGCTCTGGTTCTGATATGTATATGCTTCTTCTTGTTGTATGGTGATATGACTCTGCTTTGTGATGTGCAGTGCTGTAGTGATAAAAATATAAGCTTCAAATAACATATATATTTCAATCAATCAAGTTAAAGTCAATGAATATATATTATTTTTTCAATTAAACTCATATATGTAAAGAAGATATGTAAGAAATAATAAATACAATCAAGAGAAGGTAAAATTAAAAAAATGCAAAACGTCAATCAAATTTATATTTTAGAAAACACTCATTCAAAAAAAAAAATAATTGAAGCTTATATTAAGAGAAGGAGCAAGTAAATAATATAAGAAGTTTCATTATTTTGTGAAATTGAGTATTGTAAAAAGTAAACAGCAAATCTTGATCGAGATGCTCAGTCAATTATATACACACCCTCAATTATAAGATATATTTACCTAATTGAATTATATTAAGGAAGTTAGTTAATATGACAAGCATTTTTTAAGTATCTTAGTCATCTTCCTTTCCCTCATTCTTTTTATCTCCTCCTTGTTTATAGTTGAGGGGGCATAAATAGAGGCAAATTAGGAAAACATTGATAAATACGAAAACTATATCTTATATTTAGAATTAAGAGCACCTCCTTATATTAAGGACTAAAGGAGTATATAATTTCTATATTAGCAAAAAAAAAAAAAATGAAGTGCGTGTATATATATAAGATAACAAATCTTGTAGTAATTTCGAAGAAGCTGTTGATGAAGTCATTTTTCAAATTTCATGTTGTATAATGTGCGATAATGTATTTGGTTTTTTTTTTTTTTTTTTTGTTAAGTGGTAAATTTGTCTTGGAAGTTTTTGTTGAGGAGCAATATAATGTTGCTTTGGAAGCTTTTCTTATCTTAATATTGGCCTTGAAGTTTCAAAAAGTAATAATTTTGTTAATTTCAGTTAAAAAGTTGATGGTCAACATTAGTTTTTAAGAATAAGGCAATATTACTATGTTTTGAAACTTTCAATGTAAGATTGAGACCAAAAAAAAAAAAAAAAAAATTTACAGGGCAACGTTACTCTTGAGCCTATACTTCCAAAACGGTTTGCAATTTAAAGGTTATTACACTTACAAATTTAAGTAAACTTGTTATAAGAATATAAAATTATAAACTGGAAAAATAAATTTGCAAGAGTTCACTTTCATTAATAAGTAAATGTTAAAAGTATATAAAAATAATAAAAATGACAATAATTTAATTTAAATATATTTTAAATATGAATAATTAAATTAAGTGCATCAAAATTAATGAAGATGAAGCAAGATAAGATTTGTACTGAGCTGTTGATAAGGTTCGGCCAGGGACGTCAGAATGACTTACCTTTTTGCCAATAAAGTGGTCGCCCAACTTTGATTTTTCTACATTCAAAAATCATATCACCCACGAGCACAGTGCTATGGCAGGATTCACTTTTAATAATGTGCTAGGAAAAAAATAACAATATAATATATTCTTTTAATAAAATATATTACAAAAAAAAACTATTTATTAAACTTCATGAATTAAATTATTTATTTTATAAAATAAAGAATATTATATGGATGATATTCTTGATTTTTCTTTTAAGTTGAAAAATTGTAACTAGAATTGCTAATGTATAATTAGCTTAATATTCTAGAAAGATTCGCAAATTAATGCTTTTTGCATCTGTCATTTTCATCAAAGTTATTCGACAAATAAAAGGTTCATTTGTCTCTTTTGTCCATTTTCGTTTCGAATACGTTTTCATTCCGCAGATTTATATGAGATGTTTGAACACGGTGCAAATCCTTTTCGAATACGTATAAGATAAAAATTGATTTTTTCAGAGAGATGAAGGAAGTTAATTAAATTATTTTAGATTTTTTTTTTTTCCATAAAACTAATTAGTTTGCACAAACTGATATATATAATCGAAGAATACGTAATTTATTTAAATTTCTTTAATCTCTCATACCGTAAAAAAAAAGTCTTGTCTTTAGACAAATCACACCCAAGTTAAATAATACATTTTTCTTTAGTATTTACCTAGATGCGAATTACAATTTTTTTTTTTTTTTGTTTTAAGAAATTGGGACGAAAAAATGTAATAGTGAGAAAAGCTTTTATTAAATGGACATTATAAAATCTAGAAAAAGCTGAGACAAGATATAATGGCAGATGATATGGCCATAGATTTCAACTTAAGGAAGCATTCAAATTTCAAAAAGGAGACTTCATAGTATTCAAGATGAGGATTTGAAATTGAAGCCCAAAAGAAGGCATTGCATGCATGCATGGAATCTTTGGAAGTAGGTTTCAATTCAAACGAGGGAAAAAATCAAGTTCATATTGCAAGTGGCAATAATAGACAATAGCTGACATATATATCTCTCACAGAATAATAGATGTTGACAATGATTTTATTTAAATTCCTGTTTGTGTATATAAATATAATCAATTATGTGCTCGTTAGGGAAGAAAGAAAAAGTTTTTTTTTTTTCGTAAACCGAGAAAAAATCTTTTCATATACTTGCTTTAAATATTGTAAATGCATTTCTAAAAGGCTGAAACAAACAAACAGGCATTATAGATTAACCTTTAAAACTTGATCGGCTAGTCGAATGTATAACGTGATTATAATAGCAAGCCCAGTATATACATGTTAGTAAGTGATTTACTGGTATTAATTTTCATCATTAATTAATTATTAATGAAGCACACAGGGAGTTGTATGATTGCTGAAATATTAATATAGTTGATGAAGAGTGGAATTTCTCATACTACTCTCAAATATATATATATATATATATATGACTTGATTTCCATCCAAGCCAACTTGGAAGTCATATATACATACATGAACATGTATATATATGGTTAAGTTGTCGTTTAAGTAATAATGAATGAATCTATATTTTTTTTTTTTTTTTTTTTGATAATGTAATAATGAATATAAAACAAGGTAAATGTGAAAACAGAAGTTTGAATATAGGACCTGGAAGATAAGGCCATAATAAGGGTGTGTATATATACTCCAAAAAGTCAAATGGGCCCCCAAGTTTGATTATATACACCCACTATTTTGTCTCCTTCAGATCTCTCTCTCTGATCTGTGTGTGTGTAACATCCCAAAGATACTTCCAAGGTTTCCACATTCACAATTTCATACCACGTGTGGTTTTGAACTTTAAAAAAATATGATTAAAATTTGAACTTTAAAAAAATATGAAAAAAAAAAAAAAAACAGTTTGGAGAATATAATACATATATAATACGTTAATCATCAAATCTGGACAGTGTTTTTAGCCTGTTGAAGAATACCCACACAAGACGAGAATTTGGAAAAAAATAAAAAAAATCATAGCGTTGGAGGTTGTGCGTGTGTGGAAGTTAGTTAATCACTTTTTCTTGTTGCTATGTTAATAGTTGTTGGAGTCTTTTACTGTCCGTCAAGGGTGAGAAAGATGCACGCACGTGTTATAAAAATAAATATAAGTGTATGATTTGAGGAAATTTTGATATGATCGGGTGGGAGTGGGACAAAAAGAATGGAAGCATGAAGAATAATTGAATTGGTTGGGCCACTACCCAAATGAGAGTAAATTCTTTGAATTGGATCTCTGTTAAGAATGTAACATACAAAATGGTAAGAAGGAATTTCTTCCTAGTCCCTCCACCCAATTTGGAAAATCTAGAACTACGAATTGTGAATGAATGAGATGAAACACAAGGATATCAATTCGTCAACAACTTATTTTCATGATCAACTTGAGGAGAAGGAGAAGGTTTTGCAGGGACACGAGGCTTCAGAGGAGTACAGGCAAAATTTTGGACAATGGAAGAGTAAAGGTCAAACTCTGCCTTCAATTTCAAACAGCTAGCTTCAATCCACTTCTCTGCTACACTCGTCGATACATTGTCTTGGCTATCCCTTTCATGTTCTTCAATGGCTGGTCGGATTTCATTGTACAAGTTATCAAGACCACAAGTCGCCTCATTCTTCATTTCCTGCAAATATGCCTCAACATTCAGATACCAGCTCAACATAAAAACTAAGGACTGGTATGGGACTTGGGTGGGGGCGCTACTTGTCCAAAGAATTCGTCATGGGGTTTTAGGATGGACAAATTTTAACTAATCCTAATCCTAAACCATCGCACACCTCAAATTTCCAAATCCTTTTTTGGGAAATTTCCAGAAAAATACCTATCAAATTTGAAAATATCAAATCAATGATTTCTTACTAAACTGAATTGTGAATTGCCAGTCAAGCGTCGCCAATACCTAAACAGTTGTAGGAAAAAAAAAACTGATTTGGTATTTTGATATTTTGAAAAAATTTCTGAAATTTTTCCCGGGTATTCTAGATGGATCCTGTTTTGTCTAATTTCTCAATTGCTCTTTCTTTCGCCCTCTCTAATTTTCTTTTCTTAGGTCTTGTTTAGTAAAAGGAAAGAAAGATTCTTTCTCTATTCTCTTGGAACAGATTTACTTAACAGTAAATTACTTTATTTTTTTGGGTTTTTTAAACATCAAAGCATGATGATCATTTTAATACCTCAAAATCACTTTTCATCTATTTCGTTTTTATTTGGAGTAGCAAATAACTCCTAACACAAACCAGACAGTACATGACAAAGCGCCAAGTGAAGTAATACCTCATATCTTAAAATCTCCTGTTGTGCTTCTTTTGATGCAAAAGATTCAACAGCAGCCTTCACATCGACTTGCTTCTGTGCGATATTTTTGAACCTTTCATTATATTTCTTTGATTTTTTGGCAGGTATGGACCTAGGTCCAATGCGATAGTTTCGGGCCGCAGTATTACTTCTGATTCGTGATATCATTGCATTGTTTTGTGGAAAGGCCTTCATATCATCACTTTCCATTTCAGATTTTATTGAATTGACATGCAAACCCTTTTCTGAAACTGATCCAAGCGGTCGGATGCCAAAAGCAGTTGACTCTGATAATTGTTCAGGCTTTATGATAACGTCCATGGAGTGTTCCGTTTTCCCATTAACTTGCATACCAGGAATGTCAGAATATAAGTTTCTAAAGACCTTTGAGGGAGGTTCATCCTCCGCTGAGTCATATACTGGAATTTTCTCAACAGTGTACCTATGACCAAAGTAGAGATTGATTAACTATATCACAGGACAAAGGAATTAGAGTGATAGTGCAAATAACGTGTACATCACCAAAGGCACCCAAAAAAGGATAAGGTTATATGCCAATATGTCATATATTGTAGTTAAGATAGTTCAACCTTTATAGCCCACAAAAACCCAAAAAGAAAAAAGAGCTAGACCCTGGTAACTATTATGTATTTAATACTCACACAGCCACTAATACTTTAAATGAAGAATACAAAAAAGAAATTATAGTATTAAAACAAGGAGCGGGGACAAGATAAATAACACGTTACCTTTCATCATCATCTTCCCATAAATATGTATCTTCCTGCTCAGAATTTCCACAAAAATCAAAGATCATAAGCAAAGACCACAATTAAAAAAATGAAAAAAGTAACATAAATGAAAGGGAAAAAACAAATAGCACAAATAACCAAAACAAGGACACCAGAGTAGGTTCAGCAAACTATTAATATTTAATGCTATTATTTGCTGCTAAAGCAAATAATTTTCCCAGTTAAAGTATCGTTTAAGCACAATTCTACCAGATGAAAACAATTTAACAAAACAAAATTTCAGTAAATTCAGCCAGATTCATAAAACTTGCCTGAAAACCACGAGATTTTGCTCCAAGGAATCCAGAACATTTGGATGCACCACAGAGGCAACGAACCTTTGCACCACCAAACCATTCAAAATTATAATCATATGCCAGTTCCTCTCCAACAGGTATATCTTGTTTTGCAAATATTCCAACTCTTATCTCACCCAGGACATTCCATTTCCTTGTCTCACAATTTGGCTGACTGCAAACTTAACAGGTTTAAGTTGTCTCAAACCTTGGGTCAGGGAAAATATGGACAACATGAAAATGCCTACAATAGGTTTTTTTCCTTCAAATTAGCTTTGATTTGAAAATATTTACCATGAATGGTTTATAAATCTACCAAGGCTTCCCTTTCTAGTTGCATCAATGGATTCAGAGGCATTAAGATAAATAATGAATACATCCTTAAGACCTGCAAAATAAAGAGAACTTTTAGAAAACAGAGAAGTCAGTTATCAAATGGAACATCTAACAAATTAAAATTTGACCTTGCGTTTCATAAGCTTGGGCTCTTCGCTTGGCTTCTTTCCACGAAATTACTTCTCCACAGTATTCGATGATAAATTGGCCTGCCTGTAAGAGTAAAGCTAAGAACTATAAGAATACTCAATAACCTGTAACCAAGTCAGAAAATTTTGCTAAAACTCGTCAGACGTGATTACCTTAATATTCTCATCAGCCAAAAGACCCCATCCACGGCCTTCAGTTTTGAACAACTTTGTTTTTGCATATTCACACTTCTGAAATCTCTATAACCATAAGACATGGTTTAAAAGAAATACAAAATTGCAGTTACTTTCATTCCACATAAACATATAATACAGCATGTCAGACATTCAGCAAATCTGGAAAACCAACACTTAATAGTAATTATTCTTTAATGCATTAGAAATTCACATTCAAATACTTTGTAGGACTAGCAGATAAACACATTGAGACATATAGTCTAGGAGATAGTAATGAAAAATTTCTTCTAACAATTAAATACAAGCAGGATTTTTATGGGAAAAAGAATTCCTGATTTCCCCATCAATGAATCTTGGATTCATTGAAATTTGCCTACATTTTTTATCAGGCTCTTTATCAAGAACAAATTTGTAAAGGGTGTGAACGATTGTTCAAATTTCCATTGATTGTTACAAAGCAATAACTCCTAATTGATCCAAAACTTCATTACTGTACCCACTCCTTGTATGTAAATTAGAACAATAATACACTTTCTGTTGTTACATTCTATGTGGTAAAAAAGGACTGTATTCTGGTCAGTACTGAAAAATTGAAACTACAACAATAATAAGGAAGATACGACCAAATTAACATAAACAAAAAAGACAAGTCCAAACAAGCACCTGATTTTTGCAAAAGACACCACAAGGGCAATAGCCAGGGGTGCATTCAGAGTTGGTCAATACATTGAGACACCCATCCCCACATGCACTATCAGGGTCAATAGCATCATATTTGCATTCACATATAGCAATATCCTCCTCCTTCTGCTTCACGTGCCTAAAAACAAATCAAGAGATAAGCAAAAGAATGAGCGCGCCCCATAATGCTTTGTATTGTTAGGAACATCTATTTTCATTTAACTTAGTTGTGCAGTCATTCTTTGACTGCCAATTGTTGGATTGAACTTCCATTCGGGTTGGTTTTTATTGGCCACACCTTCTTGTTCCTGGAGCTTATTGCCATTTGAGGAGACAAGTCAAAGGTGGCTCTTCTTAAGTTGCAAGTTGGCCATTTATTTTAAAGTTAGTTACCATTAAGAACCTCAAAAAATTATTATTTAGGAGTTTATTTTTGTCTAGGAGTCTTTTGGTTATCCTTTGTCTAGGAACCTTCAACTCTTGAGCCAGTGCTTGCACTTCAATGTAATATCTATGGCATTGTTATTTTCCAGCAACAAAGGTTGATGAAAGATCAAGAACTGATCAAGGAGATACTCTTTAAGGAAACACCAAAAATTATATATATATGATATATGTATATATGTGCGCACACAGAGAAAAACTTACCTTCTAGTGAAAAATTCATTCTGCGTTATATGTATGTATTGAGGCAACTCTTCAGCATAAGTATCCTTCAAAATCAATAGTTTCCATGTCACTTGACTCAAATATCAAATGACGTGTAGTAATTGAAATAGGCCTAAAAATGGAGAAAGAAAATGGGGCAATAACCAAGAAATAGCTACCATTTCGATATCTAATGATTGAATTTGAACGACCTCTTAGATGACTGTCATAGGTAAATTGCAGCCCCCTGCCAAAAATAGGAAAGATCGTACAAGGCACCGGAAAAGGAGAATTTTAAGGGGTATCGTCGACAACTCATACAAATAACGGAAGCATTAGATAATTAATCTGTTAAGAAATCGTTGCTGGAAAAAAAAAACAAAACAAAACAAGATTTTGTAAAGCTTCGGGAGTCTCCACTTCCCCCTCTTGATTTTAAGAGGGTGAAAAGATTCTCTTTTGTTTCATGTGCATATGGAAAGATGGGGAAATTTTCTTGAGATTAGGTTTTATCATGCAATAAAGATGTCACGGGTAGTGCAAATTCACGCTCGGTATCCACATTTGACATTCAAAACGAAACGGAGATCAAATTCATGCAAGAAATTGACAACATTTGAATCAGTGCTGCTTAAACTGGCAATGGGACATGGTGCATGAAAGAAACTAGAGATTAAATACCTCGAATGCCAACAATTACCCGGTTCTCTACGTCACCGGCGAGGACTTGAGGGCTAAGTTGCCGGCGAGGTGGAATTTAGGTTGAAAGTGGTCCGAACTCCGTCAGAGTTAGGTGGCGAAGCTGAAGACGACCATGGTGGAATTGGAAAAGAGGTTTTCCGCCTCGGACTCGCGCGCAAGCAGAAGGCGAAGAACCGTCGGATTTTTCCCGATACAAAAGAACCTTCGTTAATGTTGAAAAAGCAGACTGGGACGAAATGGGTCGCAGTCGTCCTCAGCCCACTTCAGAACACCGAAACCGAGGAGGCGTACGCACGCGAGGTGATCTATTTCCTAGGGTGTTCATCATGCCCAGCCCCGTCCGCCCGCCCGCGCCCATCAAAAAAAATCATTCTGCCAGGAAAAGCAGCTCATCTTGGGCAAGGGCACAAATGGGGGGCATTTTTCTGGCAGGGCGGGCGGGCATGGTATGTCGCCTCGCCCATTTGGCCCGCCCCAATAATTATCATTTTTTTTTTATTTTTTTAATAGAATTATTTTATATATTTATATTTTAAAGATGATATTATATATTTTTTACAAATTATATATAACTTATAATAAAAAAATATCCTCCTTTCTTCTTCTCTTCCTTTTCTCAACTCGGATCTCTGTAGTTCTCTCTCTCTCGTTCTCCATTCTCCACTAGCTCGATGATCTGCTTGAGCCTGACTGCCTCTCCATTGTCCAGTGCTTGATAATCGATCACATGTAAATAATGTAATAATATGATTTCTTTGTTGCGTTCTTACAGGATTATGTATTTCATTTGAATTTTCCAATATTATTTATTAGGTATATTTTTTTTTTTTCACATAGGGTGTGACGGGGTATCGCCACTTGGGCATGTACGGGCCACCCCCGCCCAGCTTATTATGTGCCCAAAAATGTTAGGGTTTCTATTGGCGGGGCGAAACCTTTGGGCTGCATTTTTTGTCCAGTGATCTTTCGGCAGGGCATCGGGCAAAGGGTCTCGCCCGCCCGACCCCCGCCCATAAACACCCCTACTATTTCCATTAGAACGAGGATTCGATGGTGGCGTTAGGTTTTTTTTTTTCTTTTTTTTTTTAAAAAAACTTATTATTATACCAGTTTTTGACCAGATGCCTTATTTTTGGGTTAAAATCGCATGTTTGGGTTAATAGTGGTTTAAAAGCTATCCGATTTTTACAAAAGCTTAGTAGAAAAAAAAAAAAAGTTAAGTTGTAAATATGATTTGTGTTTGGATTGTCTGCTTGGCTTTTGTAGAAGTGACTTTTTTTTTAAACTAATGAATGTTTAGATTATTATTTGAAAAATCAGTTGAGATGGAAAATGACATGAATCATATTAAATACTACATATACATATTAGCTTTATATATTGATATAATAAAAATTTTAATTTGAAAATAAAAAATTAACTAAAAAAATCCTTAATTAAATATATTCAACTTAAAATATAGAATTTTAATTAAGTTTGTTTATATAAAAAAAAAAAATGGCAGCCTATCATCCATCCATATGAACATGTTGAGTTTGACCAAAAAAAAAAAAAAAAAAAAAAAAAAAAAAAAAAAAAAAAAAAAAAAGGAACATGTCGAAGAAAAAAAAAACCATTCAAGGACTCTTCTCTATTAGAGAACGAAGAGTAGAGCACATTTGCCCTTCATCCCTCTTGCCAATGACTTCCTCTTCCACCACAGTCGTCAGTGAGCGACCTTCCTCCACCACCAGAAAGTGAGGCAGCAAGGCGAAGAGCTAGGAGGCAGAGACAATTGGGGATCGGACGGAGCTTCACCACATCATCGACTCCCTCCGTCTACCTCACCATCGTCAACCACCATTGCTGGTAACCATACCACCACCTTCACCATCAACTCACCTCATTCCTCCATTATTGTCTCACTCCCATCGGTTTTCTCTCTCTACGCTCAAGGCTCTAATGCTCCAAGTTGGAGTTTTTCCTCAGACGCTGCTTTTCCAATAAGCTTCGATAACCCCACTGGAACGCACTGCCAACCCAAACACTCCAAAATGACATTTTCACCGCTACCTAGCTTTTTTCAAATGCATCGAGCCTTTAAGGCGTTAACGCCTTCTCCAAACAGGCCCAATAAATAGGTGTGTTATCTTTATCTACATTAATTACTAAATCGTTGGGAGAAAATATTAATTACCAACTCTTTATCTTTAATTAATTTAATTTCATCTTTCTTTCTTATCTTGTAAATTGCGTGCCAGTGTTAAAACTTTTTAACAAGTCATTGAAATGGGTTTGTTTATGGATTGGGCTGTGCACTGCTTTAGAAAAATTAATACATTTTTATAAAAATCTAACTAAATTAATTTTTTAATATCTGTAAATTAATTTTTTAACTTCTGTATTTAATTTGGTAAAAAAGTATATTACATGATAGAAAAAAAGACAAGGAAATATAATTTGAACTTCAAAATTTCAAATGAGTGGTTTCCTACTAAAATGTATTGTTATGTTATACTTTTGTAGTTAATATGCCTGTACTCTTGTAAACAGTAATACTAATTTGAGATTTTAAAGTTTAAGTAGTATTTTCTAGGGATGTCTAAGGACCGGGTTGGAGGTCAACCTTAGGTCTGGCCTATAAGATCTTGGGCTGGAAAAGTTAGGCCGAGGCCTGGTCCGGTTTAGTACTAGTCCAAGGTCGGGTTGGACCGGGCCGACGGACTGCCTGGACCAATCCATTTCTTTTTCTCCATTTTTTTTGCCTTCTTGGGAGGATTATTTTAGCTCTGGTTTCACTTGACTTCCGAAAATAATAAAAAGCGACTAAGTGAAAAGTGATTCCTATAAATTAAAAAGCACATTAGGATGTCCAAACTCCAGTGAGTGGTTCAGTGTAGTGGTAGTTTACCAAAAAGAAAAAAAAAAAAAAAAACCTCGAGTCTGATCAAATTAGTCCAAGGAGTCTAAGCCCTTGGACCAAAGTCCTACCCAACTTGAGCTATTTGGTCTAGTCCGGTCCAGTCAAATTGTCTTGGACCAAGTTTTTTGTCACCCGAACCGGGTTGGGTCCGACCGGGTCAGCCGACCAACAAGACCTCAGATTTTTTAGACAACCCTAATATTTTCTTATCTTTTTTTGCTACAAAATATTGAGAAAGCCTTTATAATAATACTCTTTATTCTACACATTCATCGTCACCCCATAATCTAATTATGATGGAGAATAGCTAATAGTTAGGATTCGTAAAAAAAAAAATCAACAATCCATTCGTTGGGAAAAGCTTTTCCCCCATCAAGTACTAATATTTTTTACTTTTAACATATAATTATATTAGACGGGGGAATCATTCAAATTCAAAACAAATGGACCCAAGAGAATAGGAAACTAGCAAATGTAACTTACCAGTTATACCATAAAAGTTGCCTTTTGAATTTTCTTAGTGCTCCTTTGGGAAGTATAAAAAATACTCTTTCAGTTTTAAATATAGAACATAGTTTATAATACAAATTACACTATAAAATATGTCACATATTTAAAACTGGAGGTAGTAGTATTTTTAAGCACTTTGTCATACTCTAAAAACAAAACTTCTCTCACATGCTAAAATAACATCTAAAAAGGTTGAGTGCTCATTCAGTAAAGTAGAAAAAGTAATTTTTAAACATTTTTCTTTAAATTAGAACAAAACTCATCTTACATATTTATCCCGTAAATCATAAAAGCAATTCTAAAAAATTAAAACAAACAAACACTTACTACGCGCACAAATGAGTTAAGCAACACTTCAGGGTTTAGACATAAATCCAAGACAACTAGTCTATTGAATTACATTATTCCCCCCAAAGTCTCTCAAATCTTCTATTTTTTTATGGTTTGGATTAGTCATGGATAATTAATTTTACATTCTACAAGATAAAGATGTGAAAGAGCTTTTTCTTTAATTATAAAGCACAAAAGTGATTTAAAAAGGTTATTTTCCTTATAATCAAAACATGCACGTGAAGGTCCATGAAACATGACTAATAGATCCCCCCGTTTTGGTTCAAAAACTGGTTTCAATTCTGGAAGAGATTTGGAAATAAATGGGAATACATTGTAAGAATACATAGACCGTCTAGGTATAACGCTCTCAATCGGTTCTAGCAGCTGGGGCCAATATTAATGCTTGCTTGGAGTGGCGGTTGGAGCTTTCAAAAACAGTTTTTCAATCATAATTAATGATACGTCCCGAGAATCGGGGTGTAAATCAAGATCGGTCTAGTGGCACCCACAGTCGTTGGATACGAGGGTGCCATGTCTAATTTGGGTTGAAGGAATATGATGTGCCTCTGCTATCAACTTAAACTTTTAGCAAATGATTAATGCTTTACGGTTAAGCATGCTCAGCAGGGGTAGTCCTAGGATGAGTGACCTTGGGGAAGTCCTTGTGATGCACCGCTTCGTTTCTAAGATTTGGTATAGAGCCAACACGGGTTTAAATCTCGCTTCCATCAAAAGATTTAAGGACGGATCTCCTTTAAGAGGGAGGGATTGATACATCCCTAGCCTAGGAGGGGTGTAGATCGCATTTGGTCTAGTGGCACCCAGAGGGGTGGAAATAGGTTAAGTCTCTACCAGGGGCCTATTTTCATAAGGCATAAACTATTTATATATTTATTTTTAAAATGTATTATTATGTATAATTATATATAATTTAATCTAAATTAATTTTATAAATTATTTATAAAATTAATAACTTGGGGTCTTAACCCCAAGTTCCTCATTTCACCATTTACCTATGAGCTTAACCTATTAATTCATTAATTGATCACATATATTTTTTTTTTTTTTTTTTTTTTATCGCTCGAGATGGTAATGCTAGCTCACTGCCTTTCCCTTAATTTGTGTCATCTGATGCAACAAAATAATTGCAGTAAGTTTATTTGAGTGATGCTCAAATGAAAATAATCCCAATAGGAGGAGTTTGCCTCATTTTATGTAAGAAAAACAAGAGGTAGAATCTAGTTTTACATGTCACTTGTCATGTTTAGTTGATTTTTAAAAATGTATCTTCGAGTCAATAGATAATTGATTTTTCTTACCCCTACTTACCTAGACTATTATTGTTACTAAGTGTTCTTTTCTTTCTCTTACTAACTCTTTTATTCATATGAGAATGAATCCTTAAACTTTTAAGACATAACATAGACTTTTAAATAGGCTTAATGAATAATATATAAACTTATATGTATAGGCTTTAAGCCTATTTAAAGGTCTACATTTTAAGTAAGCCTTTAAACAGGCTTTAGGCCTTGTCAGACTTTTTGAAGGCTCAAGCTCAGGCGTAAAAAAAGGCCTACATATAGTCTCAGCCCTAGGCTCAGGCTTTGGAACTCCATCGCAGGCCCTTGCCTATTTAGCTAAAGTCTAGCCTAGGAGCTTACATCCCAAGGCACCCATAGTCATTAGAGACGGGAGGCCCTTAGCATATTTACGATTAAGCATGCTCAAAGACGTAGTCTTGGGCTAGCTAGCCCCAGCAGCTTATTTTCATCCCAAGGCACCCATAGTCATTAGAGACGGGGCGCCATCTGCCACCACATTAAGCTTTTAGCATGATGGTTGGCGCCTCACGATTAAGCATGCTCAACAGACGTAGTCTTGGGCATAAGCGGACCCAGGTCGTTAAT
The DNA here is from genome assembly GCA_019022655.1 of Acacia acuminata. Taxonomy (NCBI): domain Eukaryota; kingdom Viridiplantae; phylum Streptophyta; class Magnoliopsida; order Fabales; family Fabaceae; genus Acacia; species Acacia acuminata. The sequence goes on from JAFJYI010000123.1 coordinate 1,708,224, forward strand.
TAGGGGGACAAGAGTGCCCACCCTTGAATTAAGGATTAAAAAATTTTAAAATAAATAAATAAATTAATACATGTTTGAATGATTGCCCATCCTTAAATTAAATACTTACCCTAAATACATCAAGACTATACTTCGTAATTGGATGGAGGATGAATGGTTGTCTAGTGCCTTAGATTTAAAAAGATGTACTTGATAGCATTGATAGATGATGAAATTTAAAAAATAAGGTCTAAAGATGACATTATAATTATCTTTATTGTAATATACTTTTCTTTATTAAAATATATGTCTTGAACTTATTAGTACCCACCCTTCATTATAATTTATGTAACTACATTTCTAACTGCGACACTTAGCGCTTACTTTTCTAAATAACGAGGTTTGTAAAAAATCGTTTCTCTTATTACATCATCAGTATTCACTTGATTTCATGAATATTTTTTTGATATTCTTTTTTCTTATTTATATTTTTTTGTTTTTTAATGCATTTAAAACTTTTCTTTTAAATTTTCTTTTTTCACCCTTGCCAATGGTACCCCTTTAGTAATTTTCTAGTTCGCCCCTGGTCTTGGGATGAATGACCCCTAGGAAGTATAGATGGTAAGTATGCGAAAGAAATTTTATCTCAGTTTATCTAAACAAGAACTTTTGGGATGACAAAGCTCTATCGCAAACCACCCTTATAATTTATGTGGAAAAAGATAACAACTTTTTAAAATTAAGGGTTTAACGTTAAACTCAACCGAATACCAGAAAATCCAGGGTGGCATTTCGCTTTTGGCCATTCTGCTTCGCTTTTCTATCATTTTCCCCATACTTTTTTTTTTTTTGGCTCTGCAACGGAGAACTATTATTATTGGATTCCCCTCTTTCAAATAAGAGGGAAAAAAGGAACCAGTTTCCCTACCTATCAAAAGATAGGTAGGAGAGTTGTTTTAATCTGGATCGTCCAGGATCAATGCAGACGGTCCAGAATTTTTTTTTTTTTTACTATTTTTTCAAAAAAAAAATTATTTTAATGGGTATAGAATCTAAAATAAAGATAATCTCTTAACTAACATATTTTTTAAAAATGATTTTTTCATTTAAAAATTGACAGTTTAAAAAAAAATTAAATCAATCGTCGAGATTTGATCTGGCCGGTCAGGATCAAGACAAGCTCTCCCTATCTATCCCAAAATAGGTAGGGAAACTGGTTCGGGGAAAAAACAGAAGACGCCTAATATATATAAATACACGAAGAAACCTGAAGCTGGTGATAGAGAACGCACTATCTCCGTCACAACCGTTGCGATCCTGCCACTTAAGAGTCGGCCCCACCCACATGCCGACGTGGCAGAGCGATGTCGCACAAGGAATGGCAAAAGGGTAACTTTACTTTGATGAATTTCTCGCAGGAGGATTCACTTGAAGATGGATTGGGGGTGACACTGACGTGAGATGGAAATGGAAGGGTTCCTCCTCTGCTGCAATAGTATTCGTTTTCGCTGTATATCGGCGCCGGGAAGATTCTCCCTAAATATTCTTTAGCACATAAAACTCATGCTTGCAAATTTCGAACACTAAATCAAAAAGCAACATTGCTGATATCACGCCTTTCTCTTTCATCCTTCTGAGGTTTTTCGTCACGTTTCTCTGAAGCCCCTTCGTTTCGTTTTTTATTTCCTCATCTTAGCGTTCAGGTTTCTCCCTTAAATATTGCTTCTGCGAGGATAATCACTGACCAATTGGACACTGATTCTGTTGGGGTTCTATTGGGGGGTTTGTTTTCGGAACGCGCGAATGCGAAATGAGATGAACACTGGTTGCATGTTTCGGTCTTTGGCTTTTTCCCTGCACAGCGTGGAGAGTGCATAAGATTCTTTATGGCAAAGCGCGTGTACCAAGTCTGGAAAGGAAGTAATGTAATGTTTAATTCACCTGCTTCTCCCTCTTTTTCTCAACTTAGACTTTTGATACTTTACATGCCTTCTGGGGGTGCTCTTTATTTGTTGATGGGGAAAAGTTGTGGTTCCTTATATTAGGTGTTTTTGAATGATTCTAAAAGCTTAAGTGTGGTTTGAGTTTATGGCTCTTTTGGTTGCATAATTATGGAATTGAAGACAGACAATTTTAACTTGGACGATGATTCCGTGATCATACACTGGATATGTGTAGCTACTGAAGTGAGATTATGCATTTTGTGAGTTTTACTACTTTAATTAGAAGTTCCCTTCCTCTGCCCATCCATTGTGTTTGTTTGTGTACGGCGTGTTTTGTGGGTCTATTTCCTGCCTTACTTCCTGTCAGACGAAACTTTAATAGTGGTTTCGCGAGAGGAGTTGGTTGGACATAGCATTTAATGAATTCCATTGGAATTTGTACTATCTCTGATCAAGTATTGATCTTGGTTGCGAACAGTTTTCTACTTTGATACGTTGTTTCACATTTATGCTTAGAAAAGGCACCGGAGATTCAGAAGCAGTACTTAATTAGATGCTATTGTTAGGCTCACTTGGCAAGCTGCCTTGTCTTTTGGACAAATAAGTATTTAAGACATTGAACTTGACTAATCTGATGTTTTCCTTGTTTTACTAGACATAGTTATCGAATTTTTCTTTTTAATCTGAGTTTATCAGAAAGGTTATGAAACTGAAGAGGGTAACATTGCTGAGAGTTTTGGTTATTGTCATATTTTGTCTGCTCCCCTAGACAATATTCTTGTATCTTAAAGAAGAAATCCTTATTTGGCAGTTTGTAATATAATCATAGCCAGCACCTCTTCATGTTTTCGTTGAAACTATTTTATATATCCTTTAGGTGTTTAGCTGGCAAATTAGTGTAAATTTAGGTAATATCCCTGAGGTAAATATTTTATAGATTTCATGCGGATGTTCTGCTAATATGTTTGGAGTTTGGAGAACTGGATTTTTTTCTCTTGTGGATTTGAGAAGTGAAGAGACAGATGAATCATGTGATGGATATGTTAACTAATTCTTTGTTTAGAGTAAAGTCATGGTAAATAATTTTGTGTTTCTTTGGTAAAACCATCCTTCTGAGTTCTGACAGATTAACTATGTAGTTTGAGAATTGGTTAATGAGTGATTGAGATATGATGTTTTGTTTTTAAACTTTTGTTGTTGATTAAGTTAAGATGGGTGTGGGATCAAGGACCATGAAGGTGTCTGTTCTATGATATGTAACTTAGTAGAATCTTAAGAGGCTTGTGGAGGAATAAAGTATTTGAGGATGAAAGAAAATTAATATGAGGCTTAGGGTGTATTAATGGGTTAGTTAGGGCTTGAGGAACTAAGTGAAGGAGAAGTTATTTCCTGATGAAATCATGTGGAAATGGACACTTGCATAATTATCTTGTTTATTCTGGTCATTAATAGTAAATTGCTTAGGTGCTGAAAGTTTTAGTAGAATTATTGTAAAGTTGGCTGTGATTTTTCAGGTCTAGTGAACTGTTTTATTTTGTACACAACTTAAGTTATACATGTATGAGTCATTTGATTACAGTCGGATTGGAATTTATGTCATGCCAGTAAATCCCAGTTATAGTATAGCTTATTATATCACATGTATTTATGATAAATCCACCTTTGAATACTGTGTTGTGCTTAGAGTGTAGGATGTTCCTGAAGGATATTCCTCTCTAACAATGCGTTGAAATTGCTTGACTACATGTTTAAGGTAGTGTGTGCATGTAGGGTTTTTGCATTAAACTGGTGTAGCTAGGATTTGTGCCTGTTTATATGTTGAAAAACAAGTGTTTCAGTTTTGTTACCTAAACTCCAAGGGACATGGACAACAAATTTGGAGTTGTATCTTGATGTTTAAATTGTCAAATCCCTGAAAAGATGGGCTACCTTATTAATTTTGAGGCAATCAATTTTATGTAATTGATGCATGTTCAATGGCTTACACCTTGTGCTTGCCATGTGCCAAGTGAATTGGCACAGATAGGGCTTACACTTTACCACGCATTATTGATGGTACCCAACAGCATCTTTTACATGGTGCAACACTCAATAACATGGAAACACGGTTATTGTTGAGGTAGCATTTGGCGTATGAGAATATTCTTGATTTTGCTCTTTATTCTTATTTCATTAAATCTATTTTTATTACAAGTTTTCATTATTTAGGAAAATGGTTTATTAAAGTTAAAAAATATGTTTTGTCTTTAGATGACAGATATGATTTATTTTTTAGCTTTTGTGAGACTTTCTTTGTAACTTAGACTTTCTTGGTAACTTCTGATACTTCCACTTCAAATTATGTTAGTATATTTTAATAATTTATCTCATGTTCGGGAGCATAGTAGTTTATTATCAATTGATTTTTGTAAGATTTAAAAATGATCTCTTCTGTGTTGCCTTTAGTATTCTCATGCCTTCTGTTGTCTCTGGCTTATTAATATGCTCTGTCTGAGTGGTAACTCTTATTTTACTTCTAACTCTTCCCCTAATCATATGCAGAAGTTCATTTGTGGAGGGAGGTTGATATTTGGGCCTGATGCTCGATCCCTTCTTGTCACCTTGTTGCTGATTATTGTTCCAGCCACCATATTTTGTGTATTTGTGGCGTGGCATCTTCGGCATGAATTTTCATCGTATAATGCAGGATATGCTATTCTAGTTATGACAATTCTCTTTGTCAATTGGGTAAGATTTGTGAACCCTTTTCCCTCATTCTTTTCTACTCTGCATTTATGTGTTTGTCCATGCCATATGTATGGCTGTATCCTGCTATGTTATATACTCATGGTTCAAACGTTTTAGTTTACCATGTTTTGAAGACAACTCTTTAAAAAGAAAACCACAACAACCCTTATCCCACTTAAAAACATAGCTTAATTTCAATTATATTATCTAGGTTCCTCTGTTAGTTTTCCATTCATCTCGTTATACTGCTGTTCCTCCCTCATCCTTGAACCTTGTAAGCTTGTGCCAGGCTTAAGCTCATCATTGATAAATGATACATTGTTTTGCTAGAACTTCTATATGCTTGAATTTTTTACCCTCTATAGCTAGTAAGTACAAGAAGAAGGTGACTCTATAAAACAAACTACTTCCATATAACCATCAAGGAGTTGATCCCAAATACTATGAAAATATAAAGATGAAGGATCTCTAAAAGAAAGAAGAATTTGAACAGATATTTCAAAAAAAAAAACAAGAGAGAAAAGACCAAAGGAAACTAAGGCTGAGAGAGCAGGTGCGAAGCTCAGCATGGTTCACCTAGAGTGGGATGAATTGATGCCCTCATAAAGTCCATTATGCAGCCATGCTTGAGACCCTAGTATAATATATGGTGGAAAGTTGAACTGTTTCCTTTCAGAGGCTATACAGAATGCGTCTTTGAGCTATACTCTTATTCAGCATCCAGCAATCATCAGAGGCTGTTATGAATTAATGCCAATAGCTCTTGAGCTGGGCTTAATGCATCTATTTTTGCTGCCTATTGCTTTCCTTTTTTGTTAGCCGTTTTCAAGTTTTATCAAAATAAGGAAGTTTTGCCTTGATTGTATTATCCTCTGTTTGAATCATGCTTCTTGTGAAATTTTCATATCATGGTTATATTTTTTCCCTAATATTTGTCTGGTCTCCTAGGGTTTGACACAACATAATCCCTATATTCTATGTTTATAGGTTCTGGTTATTCTCTTTCTTACTTCATCACGTGATCCGGGCATTATTCCAAGGAATACAAATCCACCAGAGGAAGAGTTTCGTTATGATTCTTCAGTTTCTGATGTAGGGGGAAGACAAACACCAAGCCTTCAATTCCCCCGATTCAAAGATGTAATGGTCAATGGCCTTCCTGTAAGGGTGAAATATTGTGAAACATGTATGCTATATCGTCCTCCACGCTGCTCGCATTGCTCCATTTGCAACAATTGTATTGAACGTTTTGATCACCACTGCCCTTGGGTTGGTCAATGCATTGGATTGGTACGATAATTGACTGTTATGACAATTGATTTTTATCATCATTGTTTTCTTTTCTGTTGATGTGTTGATGTTTTGGACTGTTGCTATTGTGTCCTTATAGTACTTTCTTTGACTCTTCCTGTGTGCAGAGGAACTACCGTTTCTTCTTTGTGTTTGTATCTTCAGCGACTGTTCTATGCATATATGTATTTTCCATCTCAGCTTTCTACATTAAGGTTCTTATGGACCATGCTGATGATGGCACAGTTTGGAAGGCAATGAAAGAATCCCCTGCATCGGTGATACTAATGATTTATTGTTTCATCGCCCTATGGTTTGTTGGTGGACTAACTGGTTTTCATTTATACCTTATATGCACAAATCAGGTCAAATTCATTTCTTACATTTCTAGCTTTCTTATCCTTTTTTGTTAATTACTGTTTAGCGTTCCTTCAATTAGCCTTTTACTTTGTGAAGGATTGAAAATCATGGAATTAATATTTCAACCTTGGTTGGAATTTGGAAATAGCTTCATGATAGTAAATTCTTAACTTCACCAGCAGTACAGGGTGGTTGGAAAAGGGACAAAATCATGAAATAGCCCCTAATAGTTAATTGATTGAAATAAAATATCCACATTAAAATCCCAAATGTTTTCACTGTATTTCATATGATGATATTAACGTAAAATTAGGCTGTCTCCTTAGTGATGCAAGATGATCATCTGAATATACCGGCATCTTCCCCTCTAATTTTGAATTTGTCATGCATATAGAGATGTTGTCATTACATTTCCAGCATATATTGAGTGGCGTAGTGGATGCTTGGTAGGATGACCCATATTTCAAACCCATGTCGCCTATGATTGCATGGTTTGCTTTCTGGAAATTGTTCATGAGTTGTTACAAGAATATTTTGATCACCAAGATTATTTCCCCGTCTTTGCAGACCACCTATGAAAACTTCCGATACAAAAGTGACGACAGGGTTAATGTTTATAATCGTGGTTGTTTAAATAACCTTATGGAAGTATTTTGCACTAGAGTTAAGCCCTCCAGAAACAATTTCCGGGCCACTGTACAAGAGGAGGTTCAGAGGCCGCCCCCTAAAGTCAGTACCAGGGAGCCTGAACCTGAAGTCCTGTATGGAGGAGATCCACGTCCTAAGGTTGAAGATGATCTGGATATTGGCGAAGATCTATTGAAGATATCACAGCGTCGGAATATTGAAGAAATTGAGGAGGACATCCGTAGCAGAGGGAGCAGTGGACCTCCCCCTAACACTCTGGAGGCTGACTTAACTTTGGAATCAGATCACCGAGCTCAGACAATTCGTGCGGATGTCAGGCACTCAAGTTGGGGAAGGAGAAGTGAGAGCTGGGAAATTTCACCAGAGGTCCTTTCCAGTTCTAATGTCACTGAAAGCAGAAGCCATGTTGCTTCTAAGGAGGTGAAGAAATGACTGGTGGTTTTGTTTTTCTGATGTTGGCATGCCATCAATATAGATGTAATGATTTGGGGTTCATAAGGAAGATGAGATTTTGACGATTGGAGTTTTGTGGAGCTAATGGAATTTGAATTGATGGAGAATCTGGGTGAAAAATCTGAGCCGACCGCCTGCTGGTAATGCTCTGGCTTTTTTGGGAAGCATAGAAATGTGTGTTTCTATTTGTTTGATAGTTTTTTCCCTATACGGTTGGATATCATATGTGGGTGGCATCTACACTGCTGGCTATATTCTTTGTGTAAATAACCAGTTGTGAAAATGCTAGAAAATTTCCCTCCTTGTGGAGTTTTAGGCTCTCTGTACAAATTTGGTACTATGTTAAAATGCTTTCATCCAAACTGTTGATATGAAGTGGTATTTTCAGATATTTTGCCGCTTTTTATGGTTTGATGGGAGACAATTTGCCACTCCTTTTCCCCAACTCAGACACTTGGTCATTTGAACCCAAGCTAATACTCCCTCCATCCAGTTGACTTTTTGTTTTGAAAAGATTAAGAAAGCTAAATAAGTTACTTTATTACATTATATGTTGTGTATTACTAGACAAAATATTTTTGAGAAAAAATAAAAATACTTTAAAATAATTTAATTAGCTTCGATAATAAATATAAAACGTCTAGATGCCAACCAAAAAAAGAGAGAGAGAGAAGAGAGGGGAAAACAGGGAGGCATATGCTATTAGTACTAATTGGTTCTCAAGTCTAGACTCTCGTTCACTTTGATACTTATGGTTTATAGGATGTTAATAACAATATCCATTTTTTGGAACCTCCTAAGTTATTTTTCCATAATAAACGCATGAAAAAAAAAAAAAAAATCTTCCACGTGTTAAAAAAAATGTTTCCTTTTTATGAGAATCACAATGTTCTTCGCACAAAATTAAATGAAGAATTACAACAAAAAGAAAACACCTTCTGGCTTCTGATATGATCCATCCATCTCTCAATACACATTAAATGAGGCTCAGTAGTTTTTGGGTTGAGCTGTTAGAAACTAATCCTAAATTCCAACATTAATTAATTGATAAAACCTCAATCAAAAATCACAAATATTTATATATGCATCATGCATGAGACTGTGAAGTTACTGGGGAAACTCCTTCAACACCAACTGAATCAAAGATCTCAAGAGCTTGTTGGTATCACCCATCTGAGGAAGAAAACTTCTGGGCTCTCCTGATGCCAAACTTGTTTCACACAATCCAATCTTAACATCGGCACTGTTAATGCTCTGTTTGGCCGCCATAGGATCAGCCGTGAAATTTGCATAAGCACCCGTAAATCCAACAATGCTTTCCTGGTAATTATCTATGCATGTAGTTGTCGATATATCGATGTTGTTGCTCACAATCTTGTCCGTCATGTAATTCACGGCCTTCGATGCGACGGCCGCGGACAGCTCTATGGATAACAACGTCGGGGTCCCCGCCGGCAACGACTCTATGTACTTCACGTCCTTTCCCTCCACGATCATGTCACATTGTTTAGGGTTTGCAGATAGCTCACAGATGTGATCCGTGAAGGACTTCCCTTCGTTCGATTTTACGATAAAGGCAATAGCCGCACTGGAGAGAACCGCCGGTGAAGCGGTGACGGGCGACGCAGACGGTGATGGAGCCATGCTTGCTGGCTGTGACACGACATCGTGGTGCTTCCTCTTGCCATGGTGGCCCTTGACGCGGTGGCCGTCCCCTGAGACACCGGCAAATGTAGGCGGTGATAGAACATCGGTTGGTGGTGGTGGTGTTAGGGTTGGCTTTTTGTTGTGTCCCCTGCCTTTGCCTTTGGCAAGAGCTGGATTGAGGAAGAGGGATATACAAAAGAGAATGATGATGAAACAAGAAGCCGAACGAGGAGCCATTTCTGTACTATGATTCGAGAAATGGTGGTACGTAACAGAAGCTTGAGGATTTTATAGTGACCATGCACGTACGTACGATGTTTGCTATAATTGTTGTCTCTCAGGTTTTATGGGTACGGTTGTTGATGACAGCTTTTACATGAATTGTTGTTACTTTGATGGCAATAAAATTACTGGTTACCGATTTGGCAGGGCAGCTCTGATTTTTCAAATCCAAAAATAGATTTGTCAATTTTGAGGAATATGTTTTTCATGTGTGTCTTAAGGCTCACCGGTGAAAATTGTTCAATTGGGTTGCGTCAACCTTAGACTAAAATTGAACTTTCGTTTGACCGACGCCTTTTACCACTCACCACAGCTTTTACCCCCCCCCCCAAAACAAAAAAAAAAAAAAAAAAACACACACACACATATAGAGAGGGAGGGAGAGTAACGATTTTCCCATGTTCGAAAGGATATACCCATTTTCTTTAATATTTAAACCCTATTAAAATGTGTAATTACATTGTAAACAAGAAAACTGCGCATAATACAACAAAATGAAAGATTATAATGATGAGTTTCATTGTTTTTTTTTTGTTTTTTTGTTTTTTGTTTATATAACAGAAGGCAAAAAGCTAAAGTACAATTAAAATAAAATTACACAGCAAGGGAAATAAATCCCAAATATTCTTAATCAACCGAAGCCCTCAAAGTTAAGGGTAATACGATCCCAACCCACTGGATGGAATCGATCGACTGCTAGACTCCACATGACTCCAAATAAATTTCTTCTAAAGTTTCTCTACCTCTTGACACACACCCCTCGGTCGAGATGGGAATCAGGGTTGGGCCCACCCTACAGGGCTAGCCCGTGAAGGACCAGGGCCTAATAGGGTTGGCCCTCCAGGGCCTGAGGTAAGAAAAACATCTGTTTTTCACAACCCGACTTCGAGAGCATCAGGGCTGGCCCTCCAGGACCCGGAAGTTACTATTTCAAATTTTAACTATTTTTCCTCCTTTTTTTTTTTCAAATAAATATAATGAGTAAATTATAACAATTAAAGTTTTAATTTATCAAATAAATGTTGTCAACATTAATATCAAACAATACGAATCATCTAACAAATAAACACATTCACTAATTCATAATCAAAAGCAAACTATGTTTACAAATAACTCATATAAAATATAAAAATCGTACTACTAAGCGACATTAGTACGACGACTATTATTGTCATCATCTTTGCCACTATCATCAATTTCAACGATATTTGATTGTGCTTCATGTTGAGTAGGCTTTGGTTCATGAGTAAGAATATCATGAATTTTTTTCCGCGTTATGAACACATCCATAATCTTTATCTCGCAACAAATAATAAACTAAATTATAAAATTAGACTATAGTTATTATGTATTTGTACTTAAATAGATAAATAACTCTATAACAAATATAAAACACATATGAATTAGTAAATTATCATCATATGTAAATCTATGCATAAAATAATAATAATAATAATAATAAATTAAAAGGGCACAAGGCCGGCCCTTTTAAACCCGAGGCCTTACAGGGCCGCCCGCATGGTTTATTTCATTAAACTCCTCTAATTTTCAAGCTTGGTCCTTGAAGAGCCAAGGCTTAAAAGGGCGGCCCGATTTCCTGGCTCTTCCCCTCAGTTATTTAGTCACTTGCATCGGGTATAAAGAAATAGAGCTCAAGGACTGATTTAGCAAGCGTGATATGTCCCGTTGTGGATGAGTTTCATTGTTAGTTATATATATATATTATATATATATATATATAAGTTTCATTGTTTGTTTTTTTTTTTTGAGAAGAGTGGCTTTCGCCTATATTAAATTGGAAACAAAGAAAGGGGATCGAGTCCCATACAATCTTTTACAAGCAAGGTCCACAAATTATCCGGACAATTTCTCAAAATTGAAGATAATGAGAGGCCCTCTTTGGCCAAAGCATCTGCTAAAGAGTTCTGACAACGTGATATATGAGCAAGTTGAACCTCCCAATCCAAAGAGAGAAGGGGCTTGATTTTCAGGAAAACCAAGCTTCCAGTGTAGATGCACCTGGCATTAGTAATATTATCAACAACAACGTTGGAGTCAGATTCTATGATAACTCTATTAAAGCCTTCTTCTTCTGCTACATTAAGGCCCATAAAAAGGGTCCATTCCTCAGCCTCGTAAACATCACATAAGCCCAGATTTTGAGTGAACCCCAGCAACCATGTTCCTCTGTGTGATCGAAAAACACCACCATATCCCGCTCGGCCTGATTGGATGTTCACAGCACCATCTACGTTGATAGTGCTACCCATGGTTTATTTGAACCGTCCGGGAAAACATAGACCAAGAATAAAAGCCCAAAGCCTCACTAATTGGGCCCTTTTAAGAGGTAAGACTGAACGTAACTTTTTGGGTACTAATCCGTTATAGTATTTTAAGTCAACAATATAATTTATGGGTTGAGTCTAGTGAAATAAGTTAGTCTTTTATAATATGATGAACTAAGGTTCAAATCTATGTTAATAGAGGTGCCTTTATTAAGTGTCAGAAAGTACTTAAAATAGAATATTTATGCTTAGAAAAAATAGAAGAAGTCAATAATATGAAGTCACATTGTAAAATTTGACATTGGTTTAGGGAAAATTGGAATAAAGTCTCAATTTAAAAATTTTATTAGGAAGAAGAATTTGAATTCAAATACCACCACTTTCTGCGTATGTAATCTTGTAGTACTGGTACTTTTTTGAAAAATAATAATATATCATATCCTTCAAACTAATAAAATTTTTGGGCATGGACTTTTCACGATTTTCCCTTTTTTAATTTAAAAGTAGTTAAATACATAAAAGCAAGCTCTCAAATGACAAGAATTGTGGGTATAGCTAGTTGTTGTTCGACAAATCATGTCTTAACAATGGGTTATCTATATAATTTACACTCACACCCGTACATTTAACACGATTGTCAATCAGTTTCAACATGAACAACAGGCATGGCACATATTAATAATTTATTCATGAGGCAGTGTTTCGAATCATAATTCACAAACACAGATCAAGAACGTTTTTATGGTCCCAACTATTTTTTTAAATCAAAATTTCAAACACTTGATTCAATAATGGTTGGCATGCATGCGCTGAAATTTGGGAAAGACACAGACTGTGACCACAGAAAGAAAACGGAAAATATAAATTATTAATTTATTCAAGAGCTGAGGAAGCAAGTCAGTGAAGTCACAGTGAAAAGCTGTCGTTGTCATTTAATTTCATCCATTCGTGGAAATTTCATTGGAATATCTGTTGGAATATTTAATTTAGTAATCAATATTAGTTATTTATTTATACCTACATTATTCTTGGTTTTGTAACCGTCCATTAATTTATGCGGCCCCAATTAATACGATAAGTGCGTATTGAATGCGCCATTAATACTGTAACTGGCCCAATTAATACGCAATAAGTGCGTATTGAATGCGCCATTAATATCTTGTAACGGCCCAATTAATACGCACTTATTGCGTATTGAATGTGTTTCCTTTTTTTAAGCTGTGATGGCCGGAGGGAACACACGGTGTAATTCAATGCGGGGTCCCCGAACCTCGCTCGACCTTGAGGAAAGCACACCATCTGCAGATTCGGAGAAGGATCGGAAGGACAGACTCGGAGTTCGTTCCTGTTTGGAGACTCGGAGTTCGTCCCTGCTTGCTTCTGGAGACAAATCAATGGCGGGAGTCCTCCGATCGCCTGAAAATGTTGCTAAGGAATCGTGGGTCGCGGAATCGGTTGCGGTTTTTATTCGGGTCTCGGAGTCGGGTAGGACTTCAGATCGGGTGAAGGAGAAGACCTAAAATGCCGTCGTTCGGCCTTTAATGAAATCTTTGTGTTTCATTAATAAAGAAGATGGGCCGACGAGTTGGGCGAAGCGCATTTCTTGGGCCAAACGCTTTTTTGGTTTTTGAGAAAAAAAAAAAAAAAATCAAAAGGGTTTTAAAACGCGAAAGGGGTTGACGAGATTCGAACCCATGACGCGTTGCGCGTGAGCACCTTAAGGGTTGGCGCTCGCTAGTGAGAGCCACGCGGTCCTTTGTGTGGAGTTGTTAGCATTTATTGAAATTAAATGATTTTGTTTTTTTTTTTAAATTAAATTTTCAAAAATTGTCAAGTATGGATTCGAACCCCGAGACCCAGGCGCCTAATGGTCAGGCTCGGCTACCGGTGAGCCACGGCTCCAATGTGCCATATGGTGGCGTTTATTAAATTTAAATATTTTCCCATAAAAATAAATTTTTTAAAGTGTTGCAAGTGGGATTAGAACCCACATTTCTTTGTCTAGAGTCTTGAGGGGGCTTTGAACCACCCAATTGAGATGACATTTGTGTCATTTTGAAAGATTTTATATTTAGATATAATGACCTTTTGGGATTTAAATATAAATCTTAAATTTTATTTAAGATTGGGATTCATGTGATTATTATCTAAAATATATATTTTGTTGTTTGCATGCATTAATTATTATTTAATTATACATGCAATATAGAGTTAAATAATATGCCAACATGAATATCGAACTTTATGTTGATATTGCTTATGGTTTATTGCAATATTATTCAGAAAATCTTAATTGGCTACCTTGGACCATTGGGCCAATTGTTGAATGTGTTGAACATTAATTCTAGCTTTAAATCTTTTATTGTGCTTAGAAAATTTCTTTATGGATCCTATTGCATTTTTAATCACCTGGGCCATACTTGTTTATTTTCTTGGCAACTGTTTTTGTGTGAAATTTATTTTCTTACATCAAGTTGAATTGTTTAAATTGAGAAAAGTTAATTTTGGCAACTTTCACATTTTGGAAAATTTTGAAAAATCATTACTATGATTTTTGAGTTATTTAATTGTCTAAATATCTGGAAAAATTAACTTTAGACAATTATATATCTTTTTCAAATTGTTGAAGCCAAATTTGGGTTGAATTATGCCAAAATTAATTCTTTAAACAATATTTGGATACATAAAACGATTGGGAGGATTTTTCTTTTAATTTGATTTTTTAGTCATTTATTTTGATTAAATTAATCAATTAATCACTCCATTTAGATGTACATATATTAGATTTATTTTCAATGCACAAAATAGTGAGAGAATTTGTCTAAGATGATTATTTAGTCACTTATGTTGATTAAATTAATCAACTAAATTCTCATTAAAGATTTGTGCATATTTTGGAATCTAAATTGACAAGATTTTTGGTGATATTAATTTAATCAAAGTGGGAGGATTGTATTTAGTCACTTATGTTGATTAAATTAATTGGTTAAGCCCTCCATGAAGCTGTACATATATAAAATTTTAAGTGCACATTATTAATATTTTTATTCACATTAATGATTTAGTTGATTAAATTAATTCAATTCAGATTTCTATTGACATTGTGTGTATGGTATTTAGATTGTACATATTTGATATTAGTGATTAGCATACATATTTTGCTTAAGGAATAGCTACAATATCCGTATGCACATGTTGTATGCATATTTAGTCATATAAGGTTATATCATATCAAAATTAATGTCATATGTACAATTCGTATACAAGTGATGTGATGTCTTTGTGATAAGTATGTAGAATCGGGAGTAGCCAAAACAACCTCACTAGACACATACACTCTTTTTTGTTCTAGCGAACAAAATACATCCCACAAAGGGTTTTAAAGACATCAATTGTAATTAAATGTGCGGTTGTAATTAATCTTTGCCCACGCGAGATAATTATAATCATAGTTTTTAATTAGGGTGGAATGGAATGACATTATATTTTCTAAGTAGCCCAGCAGGTATTAGGGGATATAATTGCATTCTAGTTTCATCAATTCAAGATAAATTCATGCTATGCTAATGTCTTTGCCCCGAGGTAGACTTTAGTGATACTAATTTATAATGTATGATTAATTGGAATAGAACATCAAATTATATTCTTAATTTACATAAGAATTAAGAATAAGGAAATAATTTGATAGTTTTATGATAAAGGTATATATGGATCTAATTGAATTATAACTTTAGCCCAGGCAAGTTATATGTCGATAGATTCATGTTTTTAAGCATGATTTACATTGGTAAATCATGATATGATTTATTAGTCTTAAATTTTAGTTATAAGCATGTATGTTCAATACTATGTAGTCATACAACTGCGAATTTCTCGATATGAAATGTAACATTCCCGATTTGGTGATAACTATAAAGTATCATACATTTGGGGTGGATAGACATTAGTTATGCTATTAGGAAAGACGAACCACCTTCTATCATCGAGACCAAAGACTCGGATGAGATTGATCTGTATGCAAATGGGAGCGATCTAATCGCCTCTCAATTGTGTTCGTAAAGACCTCAATCTCTGTTGGCATTCATGGTTACGTGAACAGGTATAACAAGATTAGGCCACTTCGAAGGCTATTGATGAACAACTTTGGACTTCATATAAGGCGATTACGACACCCTAATTACGAAGTTTTCATTCCGAGAGACTCACTGCGGTGAAAGATGTGTGTAAGCACATCATATAGATGAGGACATTGCAGCCCAATTGAAATCATTTGAGGTTGATATGTCTGATTTTCATTGTACACTATATTCCGAACACTCTTCCACAACCATATAGACCCTTTAGGATATCCTACAACACACATAAGGATAAATGGTCAATCAATGACCTTTTGACCATGTGTGCTTAGGAACAAGGAAGGTTGAAAATGCAAATGGGAGAATTTCTTGAATATGACTTGATTAGTGGGAGCGATTAATACAAAAAACCTTGTTTTGAAAAACATTATTCAAATACTCAATTTTCCACTTTGAGTTTAAGATTGGATGTTAACAATGTTCCTTGACCCAACCGAATATTGTACAATCAATCATTCAAGATTTTTGCAACAAATGGATGTGAAAATGGCCTTTCTCAATGGAGATCTAGAGGAAGAGTTTTACATGAAACAAACCATCGGGATTTTCTTCTAATAATGGTGATCATTTGGTGTGCAAACTCAAGAAATCAGTATATGCATTGAAACAAGCTTCCCATCAATGGTATTTAAAATTTCATGATGTCATCTCTTCATTTGGTTGTGTAGAGAACATTGTGGATGAATGTAAATACGAGAAGGTTAGTGGGAGCAAGACTTGTTTCCTTATTCTATATGTGGATGATATTCAATTGCAACCAATGGTAATGGTTTACTATATGAGGTGAAAGCGATTTCTTTTTGAAAAACTTTGATTTGAGGGATATAGGAGATGCATCTTATGTCACTAGCATCAAGATACATAGAGACAAACATCAAATATTCTAGGTTTGTCTCAAGAAACCTATATCAACAAAGCTTTGGAAAGATTTCTGATGAGGAATTGTTCACCAAGTATAGCTCCTATTGTGAAAGGTGATAAGTTCAATTTGAACCAATGCCCAAAGAATGACTTTGAGTAGGAACAAATGAAAAACATTCCTTGTGCTTTAATAGTAAGAAGCCTTATGTATACTCAGTGCACAAGACGTGACATTGCATTTGCTATTGGAATGCTAAGGAAATATCGAGTAATCCGGTATAAACCACTTTGGAGAGCTACAAAGAAAGTATTGAGATACCCTTAAGAGACTAAAGAATACATGCTTAAGTACAAATGAATCGACAATTTGGAAGTGATTGATTACTATGATTGATTATCGGCCGCATGGACTTAAGGAAATCCACTTCGGGATATATATTCATCTTAGCCGATAAAGTTTGTATCATGGAGTAGTAAAAAGCAATCTTTAATTGCTACTTCCACTATGTAAGTTGAGTTTGTATATTGTTTTTGAGACTACGTCACATGGTGTATGAATGAAGAGTTTTATTCCTGGGCTTAGAATTGTGGATCCAATTTCTAGGCCATTGAGGTTAAATTGTGACAATTCAATCCTGTTGTTTTTATGGCTAAGAACAATAAAGGTGGTAGTCGAATTAAGTATATCGACATTGAGTGTTTAGCCATAAAAATGCGTGTTAAAAATAAAACGGTGGTTGTTGAACACATGAGCACTAAATTGATCATAGGTGATCCTTTAACTAAAGGCATGCCTACATTAAAATTTCAGGATCATGCAAAAAGAATGGGACTTGGTTCCCTTATGTGATTTTCGTTGTAAGAACGATGTTATTTATGAAACTCTATTTGTGATATTTTCTCATTCAAAGATTGCGCACATATTCATTTTGAGAAATATCACTAAAGTTTGGACCTAGAATAAACGTAGGGTTTATTCATTAAGTTACTTGGGCTTGGGAAACACGATGCACTGTGATACATGGAAGATATTACTCACTTTAAGAGGACCTATCGCTATGATCCATGCATTTTGTTTTTCAAAGGTATATCTTGAAGTATGTGGGCCAAGTGGGAGAATGTTGGAATATTTAATTTAGTAATCAATATTCCGTTATTTCTATTTATGGCCCACATTATTCTAGTTTTGTAACCGTCCATTAATATCGTATCTTGCCCAATTAATACGCTTGATAAGTGCGTATTGAATGCGCCATTAATATCGTAACTTGACCCAATTAATACGCAATAAGTGCGTATTGAATGCGCCATTAATCTAATCTGACCCAATTAATACGCACTTATTGCGTATTGAATGTGTTTCCTTTTTAAGCTCTGTGATGGCGGAGGGGAAACACACGGTGTAATTCTGTCCCTGGTCCCCGAACCCTTTCTCGACCTTGAGGAAAGCACACCATCTGCAGATTCGAAGAGAGAAGGATCGGAAGGACAGACTCGGAGTTCGTTCCTCGCTTGGCGGCTTGGATTCGTTCTGTTTGGAGACTCGGAGTTCATCCTCGCTTGCTTCTCGGAGACAAATCAATGGCGGGAGGTATTTGTGATCTCTACTTCATTTTTCCGCATTGATCTTATGCTATTTAGTTGTTCAGCATGATAAGATCGCTTATATTTCTAACAATATCTTCTACCTTACACATTCCAAATTCAAGATTCTTTCGTAACCTTTAATGCCCATGCCTTTCATAGAGAGGTTAAGGTTTCAGTCCTCTGCCATACCTAATAAAAGCATCTTTTTCTGTCTCAGGAAACCCTTCTTCTTAATCTTCCTCTCCCATTTGTCTTTAAGAAGAAACTTTATTGAACGTCACGAAGACGAGTTGAGATATATAGCTGATAAACTTTATAAATGTTCCGGTCAAATTTTCCCGAGCAAGAATGATCTCTATCTTTCTTGACTCTTGTGGAACCAGAAAGCGTATTATAATCACTGAATAGAGATCAAAGGAAGTTTTGCGGAAGTGCAAGACTTAAGTAGTGTACACACTCTCACACCGAGAAAAGAAGTATATTGTTTATAAACCTTGCGTTCTCCAAAAGCATCGCATCTTTGCTTTCTTCAACCGCGTCTGGTTTCTGTGATAGATATGTCTCCATGCATATATATATTGTTCGGCTTCCTCTCAAATGTTTATGACTAAGCAATATAATTATTACCATGAAGGATGGATACTGGGAGGACCCCACCTTCATCATGATCATTGCATTTCCTTCAGTTAGAAAAGACAAAGCCCAGGTCGCAGTTTGCATGTTCCTTTGGAATGTGAGCGCCTTTTACCTAAATTCGCTATGCACCACTTGGAAATGATTATTGGGAAAGTAATTTAACAAACATAAATAATAAAGAAATAATATCATATAAAATTTCGTTATACTATTTCGGGCTAGCTTCCGTTGTTTTTTAGTTAGAAATCCTTATAAATATTACCACCACATCTCATTCAATTCTTCCTTTCCAACTTCTCTCTCGTTTTATTTTTCCAATCAATATTTTTCAGAGAGGTATAGGAATTTTTTTTTTTTTCATATCTTTGCTTTTTAATTTCTTCATCGTTGATTTTTAATTTTTTAATTTCTTATTATTTTTTGCTATTAATTACTTTTATTTTTGAGACATTCCCTTCACATTCCTTTATAATGATCAACATTTACTCCATAATTAAATATCATCTAGTGAACAATATAATAATTTTATATTATCTACATTTTCTCAGTTTTATACTTGTATAATATCCATAATTAAATATTATCTAACTGGATTATTTCTTAAATTATTAAAAATTATCATATAAGTAACAACATTAAAATGACAAAGTAATAAAATTAACATATATAAGCGTCTTGATCAACATTTAATTGACAAGATCGCCTAAAATTGTTGAGTTAGTTTTTCCCTAAAATCGATCAATGCGATGTTAACATTAAGGGACCAAATGTGTACTTTTATAAACTTAAAAATTAAAATGATACTTAGAGGGAAACATGAAGTACTTTAGCCCAGGTAAAATTAGCAAGTGAATGAACTGAAATTTATTGGACATGTTACATGTTCATGGAAGGCACTGTAGTGTAGAATGTAGTGTAGAAGGAGAAAGTTCATCCCGAAGAACCCAAAAGTGCAAAAAAGGGCAACAGGCGTTGATTGCGATCAATTATTTTTCCATTAAAATAAATGTTATGAATTGAGTTTGAACAAAACAGTCTAGGCAACGAACGGAATACATTCGGAAGAAAACATTAATTAATTAAAATAAAATTAAAAAAGCGAGAATATACGTGCTGCTGAGCTGCTGGCATCACTGTAAACCGTCATATGCCTAATGCCCATAGCTTCTTCTTTATTTAAAGCCTCTTACCACTGCAAATAACCCATCAAAGTCAGCAGCCTAGCCGTTCAATCATCCAACGCCGTCTCCATATATTTCTCGTTTTTGTGGCATCAGAGATTAGAGTCTATCTATCAGCAGAACCAACACGTACAACTCGCAACAACATGGCTGCTCAAGTGAAAGAGCGAACCTTGGAGGAAACACCCACCTGGGCCGTAGCTGTTGTCTGCTTCATCTTGCTTGCCGTTTCCATCGCCATTGAACATCTTATTCATGCTGTCGGGCATGTACGTGTGTGTGTGTTAATTGTTTTTCTTTCCTGCCTCTACATACCGGATGCATCCAAAAACATGGTGCATGCATATATACATGTGATTTGCTTAAAATAATTGTACGGTGCATTGTTCTGATGGCTTCCTGCTCCTTGGAATTATACAGTGGTTCAAGAAGAAAGAAAAAAGGGCTCTGTATGAAGCACTTGAGAAGGTTAAAGGAGGTATACTTATCAGTT
Source organism: Acacia acuminata (assembly GCA_019022655.1). Taxonomy (NCBI): domain Eukaryota; kingdom Viridiplantae; phylum Streptophyta; class Magnoliopsida; order Fabales; family Fabaceae; genus Acacia; species Acacia acuminata. The sequence continues at coordinate 1,728,732 of JAFJYI010000123.1, forward strand.
CCCTTTTTGAATCCATGCAAGTCTATACACACAATTCATCAAGTTGATTGTATTACGTACAGAGCTGATGCTGCTGGGGTTCATGTCGCTGCTGCTCACGTTGCTCCAAGAACCCATTGTTATGACCAAAATGAATATCAACACAGAAGGTAAAACTGCTGGTGTATATTGCAATCGTTTACTGTCAAATCACTCTGCCATTACACATCAGATCGTAATGCAAAGGAATCAGGTTGTGCAGAAACAAATAACAGAACGTACAGGAAGAGAATAACAGAATAGAAAGGGGGAGGGGACCACTGAGAAAGAAACAGACTCCACAATACTTTTCACACCCTCTCCACGCGTATTGCTTGTTTATTTATACGTCCAACTCCCTAAGTTTCCAGGTCCTTCTTGTCAGCCTTTTGCTTCGCCTAATGGGCCTCTGCTCATCCACTGTTAATGCCACTGCCGGTCTTCCATTACTTGGCCCAATTCCTCAATTGTATGATCCGTAGAGTTTCCATTCATTGCATTACCCCGCCTTTAAACGGGACCTTGTCCATAAGGTCCAAATGAGGATAGAGAGGACAATGTAGCAAAAGATCCTCCCACGTGGACGATAAGGTACCTTCCCATTGGACCAAATATTGGTGGCGCAGAGATCGCCATCTTGGAGGAACCGAGACCGTAGCACCTGCGATGGAGTCGGGGATAGGGCCTTCCGGAACCGATAACAATGGAAAAGGAACCACCGGGTCGGGAAACCGGTCCCACAAACTTCTTGAGCAAAGTGAAACATGGAACACGAGTGGATTTTAGCATGAGGAGGTAAATCCAGGTGATAAGCAACTCGAGTGAGAGATTTGCCGTAATCTCCCAAAATAACCAGATTAGAAAAGGATTTGCGGTATAATGTAAACTGGGTCGTTTCCCAACGAATTCGTGATCGGTTCAATTCGAGCAACAATAAAACGATAAAAAATTGGGGGTTTTGATTCAAAGAGAATAAAAATGAAATAACATAACGAACGAAGTAAACACAGATTAAACAGATAAACGAGAAGATTAACCCACGATTTCGAATTCCACCACTTCCCTTCCTCGGACGAAAGCAGCATTATAACCGAACTCGTGATCGACTGGGCAAACCGAAATCTACGCATTTGCCTGAGAAATTCCCTCAAGCGAACAATCGTCAGAATTTATTCGAATCGTGGCGTATCTGCATGCGATCGTACAATGATACTTTAACCTAGTTCGAACTACGTCCTTGGGAAATGTCGATCGGGCGTTAAATCTAACACCCAATCCGAAAGTAAATCGAATCCGAAATTACAAAAGAAACGAATTTGTTACCGTTAAGAACGAGTCCTCTGGATAGTGGAATCCTCAATCCATGGGTCAATCACGGTAGCTTAGCTAGTCATGATTATGCAGAACGAAAATCGAACGAGAAATGAAGAAGTTCATCATGAACACGAAGAACACGATGAACGAGAGGAAGAGCAGATGAGAGAAAATAAAACTTACGTATTTGATTCAAAACTATCTAAAAACGTGAATGAGAATGTGTTTGTGGCTGCTGCCTCACTTAACCTAAAATGGCAAAACGAAATGGGGCTCCAATCCACAAGTCGGCCCGAGAACGAAAATAAAATAAAATGGGCTTTAATTACAAAATTCGAGCCCAAAAATACATATGACTTCGGCTCCAAAATCAACCACCCTCTTGTCCGAATTTGCTCTTCATGTCTTCATAACAATTGTAGCTCTCTGAATCATCTGAAATATGAGACAAAAATGAGGCAAATCCGATGTCTGGTTCAAGAGTTATGGTAAAAATGGTGAAGCAATGTAAAACTGGAATTTATTATTAAATAATGGCTAAAATATAATAAAAGGCCCAAGGCCCAAATAAGTATAAAAGCCATTATTTATTAGCTAAAGAGTCCTAAATTATAAATCAAGAGACAAAAAGTAGTGTATGAAATATTCAATTATCAAATTCCCCCACACTTATGTTTTTGCACTCGAGCAAAATTCAAAGAAAAAGACCTAAAGGAGAAACTCTTCTTTTCTAACAATTGCTAACAATGCAAAAATTGAACAAGGGACACAAAGCTCCAAAAGATCAATCAATCAAGACCACAATCCCTTCATCTCAAATTACAATTCATGGTAATCTCAATTAATGATGCTAATCACATAAGATGGTCTCTCAAATGATGCGCTCAATCAATCAATCAATCAATCAATCTCTCAAGTGTTTAAGGTAAATAAGTGTATCGCTCAAATTCTACTCAAGAAATTTGCTCTACCATAAGCTTGCTCAATTTCTACGTCTCCACTACTCATAACACATGCATGCACAAATCAAGAGAGCTTGTTATGAAAGGTTGTAATGGGGTTAGGGTGAAGGTAGGTAATAGTATGGAATGAGAGGTTAAGCACCAAGGAAATTAAAAAGAGCACTAATTAACACAATCATTCTCTATGTAAGAAAATTTTTATTTTACTTATATATCTCCTTTCTTTCTATGTATTTTCTTTCTATATTTCTTTCTTTTTTTTTTTTTTTTTTTTTTCTTTTTTTTTTTTCTTTTTTTTTTCTTTTTTTTTTTTTGCTTTTCTTTCTTTTCTTTTTTTTTTTTGCTTTTCTTTTTTCTTTTCTTTTTTTTTTTTTTTTTTTTTTTTTGAGAAAAAAAATGAAACTATACTATATACATAATCACAATGACAAAAGCAAACATCCCCCCATACTTAAATTGTTGCACTCGAGCAACCCCACACTTAAACACAAAACCAAGGTGAAACCAATGCTCGATAAATTTTCAAGGTGCGAGAATAAAATGGTTTTCGCTTAGGCTTATAATGTAGCTTTGAAAAGAATGAGTCAAAAAGGCACAAAGGGCTAGCAAAGGAATCATAATGCAAGGGAAAGGCTATTTGGCCAAAGTGAGGAAAATAAAAGAAAGAAAACAAGCTTCCATCATACTTATGCACTTAAATGAAAAATGTAGTTTCAAAAAGAAAAGGAGCAAGTTCTAGAGAACACAAATCATGAGCGAGATGCACACATGAAAGAAAGAATGGCAAAAGATGAATTCCATTCATGCGGGCCCAAAACCTCACAAGGTCAATACCAACTTAGGCAATCAACAACATCAAATCAACTACCAAGACATGTAATCGAAGAGTCAAGAATGACGAGACCAAACGAGAATGATCCATTAAAACCAAAATGTCCAAGTTCATAATATGGAGCAATCATAGAAAAGAGAGACTGTATTTATTTCAAAAAGCAAAGTAGAAAAAGGAAAACAAATAGAAGAAAGAGGGAGAAAGAAAGAAGAATACTCCCAAGGGGTTTATGGAGGATAAGTGGCATCAATGAGGAGAATCTCTGCTTCCTCAGCCTGGCTTTGGGATCCCTCATGAAATGGCTTGAGGCGATGCCCATTAACCTTAAAGGTTCGTCTGTGGGTGGATCACATAGCTCATGACACCAAATGGAAAAATGTTAGTGATCTCAAAAGGGCCATCCCATTTAGATCGAAGCTTACCAGGCATAAACTTCAAGCGGGAGTTAAACGGAAGAACTTTCGGCCCCGAGAAAATTCTTTCCTCGAATATGCTTATCATGGAATGCCTTAGTCTTTTCCTTGTATAACCGCGAGCTTTCATAGGCATCCAATCTAAGCTCATCCAACTCTTGCAATTGTAGCTTCCGCTCCATCCCGAGACTTGGCCAAATCCATGTTACACTTTGTTTAATGGCCCAATAGGCTTGATGCTCCAACTCAATAGGAAGATGACATGCCTTACCAAAGACAAGCCGATAAGGAGACATCCCAATCGGAGTCTTGTAGGCGGTGCGATATGCCCACAAAGCATCCTCTAATCGCTTACTCCAATCTTTCCGGGTAGAGTTAACGGTCTTGAAGGATTTGCTTAATCTCTCTATTTGAGACTTCGGCTTGACCAGTTGGTTTGAGGATGGTATCTTTGTGGAGACCTTGTGAAGCACTCCATACTTGCGTAACAAGGCACCCATGCTTCGGTTGCAAAAATGGGAGCCTTGGTCGGCGATAATAGCTCTAGGAATGCCAAACCTGCGAGAAAATGTTAGACCTAACAAAATCCACCACCACGAGAAGAATCATTAGTCGAGTGGCTTTCGCCTCAACCCATTTCGAGACATAATCAACGGCCCGGACCCAATATGTAAGTATAACCATATGAAGCGAGGAAATGGACCCATAAAATCAATACCCCAAACATCAAAGATCTCACAAAACAATATAGGGTTAGGGCATTTCATGCCTACGGGAAATACTCCCTGCTCTACGACGGTTATCACATGACTTACAAACGAGATGGGAATCATGAAACAAGGAAGGCCAAAATAATCCTTTGTCTAACACTTTCCTAGCAGTTCTTTGGGGTCCAAAGTGACCACCACGAGGCGAGAAGCATGAGCAAAATGCAATATAGAGTGAAACTCATGATCGAGCACACATCTCCTAACTACTTGGTCACTACAAAATTTCCACGAGATAAGGGTCATCCCAAACATAATATTTAGACTCGCTCTTTAATTTAAGGGTTTGGGCCTAGTGGAATCTATAGGCAAAACACCGGCTACCAAGTAGTTAACTAGATCAGCATACCATGGAAGCTTACCTTGCGGTTTGTAGAAGGCGCTCATCGGAAATCATCCGAATAGAAGAGGGGTGAGAGGGAGAATGAGTGATGCGACTCAAGTGGTCGGCTACCCGTTTTGTGCTCCACTTGTCTCGAATCTCAACATCGAACTCTTGGAGCAATAACATCCACCGGATGAGTCGTGGCTTAGCATCTGTCTTTTTCAAAAGAAACTTCAAAGCGGCATGGTCGAGAAAACAATTACTCTACTTGCTAGCGAGATATGACCTAAACTTATCAAAGGCAAATACAATAGCCAACAACTCTTTCTCGGTAGTGGTGTAATTAGGCGAGCGGGATCCAAAGTCTTGGAGGCATATGCAATCACATGAGATGCTCTATCAACTTGTGCCAAGATAGCACCAACCGCATAGTTGGAAGCATCACACATCAACTCAAAGGGAGGCACCAATCGGGGCTTGGATCAGGGCTGTAGTCGGGCAACGCTTCAAATGATCGAAGGCCGCCTTGCAAGCATCATCAAATACAAAGTCGGTGTCCTTATGCGAAGGTTGGACAAGGGTCGGGCGGTCTTGCTGAAATCTGAATGAAACGCCGATAGAAACCTGCATGACCAAGAAAAGAGCGAACTTCACGAGATGCGGGGTAAGGCAAAGCGATGTAATTACATCTATCTTAGCGGGATCTACCTCAATCCCTTTCCTAGACACTATGTGTCCCAAGACTATACCCGACTCAACCATAAAGTGACACTTCTCATAATTCAGCACAAGATTAGACTCAATACACCTATGCAAAACTCTAGACAAATTAGCCAAGCATGCATCAAAATCAGACCCATATACAGTGAAATCATCCATAAAAACCTCCATGCGGTCCTCTACAGAAACTCGGAGAAAATGCTTACCATACAACGCTGAAAGGTGCCAGGTGCGTTACAAAGGCCAAAAGGCATCCTTCGGTAGGCATATGTTCCAAAGGGGCATGTGAAGGTCGTCTTCTCTTGATCCTCAGGAGCAATATGGATCTGGAAGTATCCGGAGTAGCCATCCAAGAAGCAGTAATGGGACTTTCCGGCCAATCGCTCTAACATCGATCAATGAAAGGTAGAGGGTAATGATCCTTGCGAGTGGCTTGGTTGAGTCTCCTATAGTCAATGCAAACTCTTCAACTATTCCGAACTCGAGTAGGAATGAGCTCATTCTTCGATTGGCTACCACGGTGACTCGGATTTCTTAGGAACCCACTTTGGACCGGGCTAACCTTTGGCTATCGAAATGGGATAGATGATACCGGCTTGCGAAGCTTAGTGACCTCTTTCTTCACCACATCAAGGATAAGAGGATTAAGGCGTCTTGGGGTTGCCTCGGTTTAGAGTCCTCTTCCAACGAGAATTCGATGCATACACATGGAAGGGCTAATGCCAACGATGTCGGCTAATGTCCACCCAATGGCTTTCTTGTTCGCCCTCAATAAGCTTAGCGAGCTTCTCTTCTTGGTCGGGAAGAAGATTATTTGCCACAATGATTGGCAGCTTGTTCATCCACCTCGAAATGCATACTTCGGGTGATCGGAAGGGATTTCAACTCAAGCTTGGGTGGTTGCTCGGTGGAGGGAAGAAGCTTGGGTGGTTGTTGCAACAACTCGATGTCATCACCTTTGGAAATGCACGAAACCACATTCAAAGAAACGGAAGGATTTGTGTCTATACGGCTCAATGTTAACATCGAATCAAGCTCATCAAAATCGAGTTAAGCTCATCAAAATCGAATCGGGATGCACATTAGGATCGGGGTGAAGCTCAAACTCGGAATCAATATCGAGAATCCACATGTAATGTAGAATCATCAAGCAAGTCGAATCACCAAATAATGCGGCATTAAGCAAATCGGTGCAAACGAGCACCATTCATTATCGGCACATGCACAAATGGGAGAATCACTCTCGGATGCAAAATCGGGATAATCAAGCACACCAATCGGCAATAACATCATCCACGGCATCATCAATCACATCAATGCAAAAACGAATGTTCTTCCCTAGGATGTCTCATGGCATCAAAAATATTGAAATTCACGAGATATATCACCAAACTCCATGGAAAGAGTACGAGAATGCACATCTATCTTAGTCCTAGCTGTTTTCATGAAAGGCCTCCCTAGAATGATAGGTGATCTACTTGGGAGACTCATCCTCCATATCTAAGATGTAAAAATCAGCGGGAAATATCAGTTCATTAACCTTGACTAATACATCCTCAACTAAACCGAAGGATGAACATTACTCCTATTAGCTAGCTGAACAACAACACCGAGTGGGACGTAAAGGACCAAGACCAAGAGATTTATAAATAGATGCGGGCATGACATTAATAGAAGCACCTAAATCTAGCATGCAATCATCAAATCTATAGTTACCAAAATAGCAAGGGATAGAAAACGTCCTGGATCCTTGCACTTGCGAGGCATTGTAAATTTGGATGAGTCTTGATACATTCGGTTCAAACTCACTCGTTCACTCCCCTTGATCGCCTCTTATTGGTGCACAACTCCTTGAGAAACTTGGCATATTTAGGAATTTGTTTGACCATTGCATCTAAGAGAGGAATGTTGATCTCTACTCTTGAATGTCTCAAGTATATCCTTCTCTTGTGCTTTTTACGCCAACTTCTTGGATTGAAGCGCTCTGCGAGGGAAAGGAAGAGGAATGGGGATGTCTTCCTCTTCACCTTGCTGCTTTGCCTTTTTATTTTTAGAGTCAATCTTCACATTTTCGACTCTCTTTCGATGTGGAAGTCACATCTGCGGTGGTTTAGGTTCCTCCAATTGCTTGCGAACGAAGGGAGATAGCACTCACATTCCCCTTAGGATTAGGAATTGTTTGTGAAGGAAGAGTGTTGGATCCACGAGGTTGAAGCTGGTTGATGAGGTTGCCAAGCTTGCCCAATCTGTGTTTGCAAACTCGAATGGAAGTGTCGGTTCTTTGTTGGGGCGCATATTAGGCTGTGACAAATTGCTTCATCATATCCTCGGGAGGAACCACCACTACCACTACTACTAGCTTTGTTGTTGTGTTGCTGTGGAGGTGCACATATGGCAGTCGAGGAGGTGGTGCTAGCAAAGGCAAAGGAGGTGCAGATTCTTTGTTGGAAATTACGTGGTCTATCTTGTCTGTTGGTAATTCCCGAATTTTGCTGATATTGGTTACTACGGTTCGATTCTGGTTCCAACGGAAATTGGGGTGATTTCTCCAACCGGGATTGTAGGTGTTGGAGAAGGCATTATTCTGTTGGTATTGTGGCTTTCTGGAAAAGCTCCCAGCTGAAGCTCGATTGGTCTTGATAAGTAGGATCATGCAAGGTAGGGCAAGAGTCGGTAGAATGGTAAGGGTCGAACAGAACCCACATGAGTACCCAATCGAGGAGGAGAAGATTGTGCTTGTACGTGTCTTGCCAGTTGCCTCGCGAGAGAGGTCAGATCATCAAGTCTATTCTCTAATCTCGAGAATCGTCTTGGGTGGAGGTGTTTGAACATGGTAAACGGGAGTACTATTGGCCCTGGTGCCAAATTCTTTGAGAGTTGGCTGCCATCTCGGATATCAAGTCTCGGGCATCTTCGGGTGTCTTGTTACGTAAAGCCCCACCACTAGAAGCATCCACTAAACCTTTGTCTCGGGAGCGAGACCATCATAGAAATGGGTAATCAAGTCTTTCTCGGAGATCGGTGGTGTGGACGGCTTGCACACAACCTTTTGAACCTCTCCCGGTACTCATACAAAGTCTCCCCATTGACTTGCTTAATGTTGGCAATTTCCTTCTTGATCGCGGTCGCTCTTGAAGAAGGGAAATATTTCTCCATAAATAACCTCGAACCTGTTGACTCCCGATAGATGAAGGTGAAGGTACAACAACCGATCTTTGGCTCCACCTTCCAATGAGAAAGGAAAAGCTCTCGGCTTGATTTGATCTTCATCAATTGCATGTGGTTTCATTGTCTTTGCACACTAGATGGAATTCCTTCAAATGCTTAATGGCACACTCACTTGAAAGACCATGAAACTTAGGCAGCAAGTGTATTAGACCAGATTTAAGCTCAAAGTTAGCAGCAAGGGCAGGATATTGAATGCACAAAGGTTGATAATTAACATCAGGTTCATTCAATTCCTTTAAAGTAGGACGATTTTCCTGTTCTTCTGCCATAATTTTTGAGTTAGGAAAATTGCTACTAGAATCGGTGAAAACAACAAGACTATCGAAGTACTATCGAAACACAATCGGAGAGATCAATAGTATGGACACAATCGGAATGGCCACTATCGGACTCAAGTTCAATGTCGATTCGGTATTAATCCCACGACTTAACCTAACAACTCTTTAGCGGTGAGAATGGTTCTTTCTATTTGAGGATCAAATGGCAACAAGTCTTGGATTTATAGTGCTCCTAGTACTCATGCGGCAACATAAACACAAGGCGAGAATTCATGAGAAAATCAGAATTACGAAAATGCCACCAGCCAATCAGAATTACAAAAATGCCACTAGCCAATCGAATTACGAAAATGCCACTAAAAGTGGTAAAAAGTAGAAAAACACTAAGACACACAAAAGCAAACACAAAAACAAAGAAACTATGGTAGAAATTGACCTAAACAAGTCCAGAAACACTATCAAATGATTTTTAAAATTTTTGGGACTTGGACGGGGGCAACTCTAGACCGTTGGGGAACCCAAAAATGGAATAAAAAAACTTCAAAAATTGAAAAAGTGGTCTAAACGATGGAATTTGGCTTATATCTCAAGACCACAGTGCTCTTAGCCCTGTGTCCTATGCTAAATAACATTTTCCTTCAACTCACCAAAAATCAGCCCAATCGGAGTAAGTCAAACAATTGCTAAAATACCCGATATATCCTACCGAGACCAAAAAATGGTAAAAACAGGGTCTAAACGATGGAATTTGGCAAAAATAGGTGAGACCTCATCTCCCCTTAGGGAGTGAGTCTTGCTCAGAATGCCCAATTCCTTGTGAATAAGACCTGGGTTGAGTGATCTGAGTCAGAAAAATTTCTGTCCAGCCACCCGAACCACCTAAACTACCAAAAAACGAAGCTATTTACACTCTTGTTACTAATCAAACCGATGCAAATTCCCCCGCAGCGGCGCCATATTTTGACAGAGATTTGCCGTAATCTCCCAAAATAACCAGTTAGAAAAGGATTTGCGGTATAATGTAACCTGGGTCGTTTCCCAACAACGTTTGATCGGTTCAATTCGACGACAATAAAAACAAGTAAAAAATTGGGGGTTTTGATTCAAAGAGAATAAAAATGAAATAACATAACAGAACGAAGTAAACACAGATTAAACGAGATAAACGAGAAGATTAACCACGATTTGAATTCCACCACTTCCCTTCCTCGGACGAAAACGCATTATAACCGAACTCGTGATCGACTCGGGCAAACCGAAATCTCGCATTTGCCGCGAGAAATTCCCTCAACCGAACAATCGTCAGAATTTATTCGAATCGTGGCGTATCTCGTGCGATCGTACAATGATACTTTAACCTAGTTCGAACTACGTCCTTGGGAAATGTCGATCGGGCGTTAAATCTAACACCCAATCCGAAAGTAAATCGAATCCGAAATTACAAAACGAAACGAATTTGTTACCGTTAAGAACGAGTCCTCTGGATAGTGGAATCCTCAATCCATGGGTCAATCACGGTAGCTTAGCTAGTCATGATTATGCGAACGAAAATCGAACAAGAAATGAAGAAGTTCATCATGAACACGAAGAACACGATGAACGAGAGGAAGAACAGATGAGAGAAAATAAAACTTCGTATTTGATTCAAAACTATCTAAAAACGTGAATGAGAATGTGTTTGTGGCTGCTGCCTCACTTAACCTAAAATGGCAAAACGAAATGGGGCTCCAATCCACAAGTCGGGCCCGAACGAAAATAAAATAAAATGGGCTTTAATTATAAAATTCGAGCCCAAAAATACATATGAATTCGGCTCCAAAATCAACCACCCTCTTGTCCGAATTTGCTCTTCATGTCTTCATAACAATTGTAGCTCTCTGAATCATCTGAAATATGAGACAAAAATGAGGCAAATCCGATGTCTGGTTCAAGAGTTATGGTAAAAATGGTGAAGCAATGTAAAACTGGAATTTATTATTAAATAATGGCTAAAATATAATAAAAGGCCCAAGGCCCAAATAAGTATAAAAGCCATTATTTATTAGCTAAAGAGTCCTAAATTATAAATCAAGAGACAAAAAGTAGTGTATGAAATATTCAATTATCACTGAGCGCGTTGAATATTGGCCTTTAAGGTCTCCAAAACAAGATCCGTTGGAGTAACTGGTGATGGACATCAAATGGGGTGTCGGCCGAGAGAAGCATGACGTAGTACGGAGGGGGATCGCGCCCATAAACGATCTTGAAAGGAACCATGCCGATGGAGGTCGAAAGGAGGTATTGTACCGAATTCCGCCCACGGAAGAAACCGGAGCCACCGACGAGGTTGGTCAAAAACAAAACAACGGAGATAAGACTCCGGACACTTGTTAAGCGCCTCGGTCGGCCATCGGATTGTGGATGGTAGGCGGAGGTAAAGCATAATTGCGACCCCGGAGTTTCATCAAGTGGCGCCAAAAAGAACTAGTGAATGTCCGATCCGGTCGGAGACAATGGAGTTAGGAATGCCATGTAATTTGACAACATGTTGAACAAACACCTCAAAGCAACCTTCCGACTCGAAAACTTAGTAGGAAGAGGAATAAAATGCCCATATTTCGATAGGCGATCAACGACCACGAAGATCACGAGAATACCCATTAACAGGGGGTAGACCCACAATAAAATCCATCGCGATGTCTGTCCAAATCGATTGGGAATAGATAATGGTTCAAGCAAACCATTTGGGTGTAATTGAGAAACTTTAGCACGTTGACACACAATGCATTGTTGGATAAAGAGTTTGATGTCATCTCTCATTTTCGGCCAAAAGAACAATTTAGAAATGCGATGAAAGGTTCGCAGAACCCAAAGATGACCACCGAGTTTGGAAGCATGGAATTCGGTTAAAATATTAGTGATCAGAGCGGTATCCGTAGGAGGAATCACTAATCGGCCTTTCCAGCAAAGGTCTCCGTGAAGAACAAGATAGCCCTCGGTACCAGGTAAGCCTTGGGACAATCTCTGCTGAAGAGTGTGGATGTATGGGGAGGAGCGAACCTGTTCATAGACCGAGTCCATAAAAGACGCCTGAATCGAGGAGGTGGCCATATGGAAAATCCGCGATAAAGCATCCGCCGCTTGGTTGTGGCGCCCAGTCTTATATTCGATGGAAAAACGGTAACCCATCAGTTTGGGCAAACACGCTTCCTGTTCTGGGGTCTGGATAACTTGATTACCCAGATGTTTCAGGCTTTCATGATCGGTGCGGATGATGAAATAGTGGCCAAAGAGATAGTGCCGGAACTTGGCGACAGATTCCGTAATTGCCGATAACTCGCGGACGTACACCGACTGTGCCTGCATCCGTGGAGACAACTTCTTAGAAAAGAAAGCAATCGGGTGGCTCTCTTGGCTGAGGACAGCTCCAATGCCAACCCTGGAAGCATCAGTTTCAAGCACGAACGGCTTCGAGAAGTCGGGCAACCGTAAGACTGGAGCTTGTGTGATGGCAAGCTTGAGATCGTCAAAAGCTTGTTGGGCGGCGTCCGACCATAGGAAGGCATCTTTGGCCAGCAGCTGCGTCAGAGACCCAGCGATCTGAGCATAACGACGGATAAAGCGCCGGTAGTAACCACTGAGTCCCAAAAACCCTTTCAACTGAGTCACATTCAGGGGAATGGGCCATTGTTGGATGGCTATAATCTTCTGTTCGTCCATTGCCACTCCCTGGGCCGATACAATGTGGCCCAAATACTCGATCCGAGTCTGGCCGAAAGCACACTTAGTCCATTTAGCAAAAAGTCGTTGTTCAGTCAAAGTCTGTAACACAATGCCAAGATGCTCCAGGTGTGAACTCCAGGAAGCGCTGTACACTAGAATATCATCGAAGAAGATGAGCACAAATTTCCTCAAGAAAGGGCGAAAAATCGAATTCATCACAGACTGGAAGGTGGCTGGGGCGTTGGTGAGCCCGAATGGCATGACAAGCCATTCATATAAGCCCTGATGAGTCCGGAAGGCTGTTTTCGCTCGGTCTTGCGTCTCCATCAGAATCTGATGATATCCCGACCTGAGGTCGAGCTTAGAATAGAACGTGGAGCCGTGTAGCTCGTCGAGAAGCTCGTCCACCGTAGGCATTGGAAACGCATCCTTAATCGTAATTGTATTGAGGGCTCGGAAGTCGACTTGAATCGCCACGTGCCGTCTTTCTTTTAACCAAGATGATCGGGTCGAGAAAGGGCTCGAGCTTGGTTGTATTAAGCCTTCGCCGAGTAGCTCCGAACTATCCGTTCGATCTCATTCTTCGGCTCACGGGCTAGCGGTGACGGTCGACTTTTATCGGAGCGAATTCGGTAATAGCTCGATATGGTGTTCATGCTGCCGCGGTGGTGGAAGGCCATGTGGGATATCAAAAACAGAGGCGTAATCCTGTAATATCTGGCGTAAGTCATCGGGCAGAGGGTCTGATGGTGGCGGTTGCACGTGCTCTATAGGTGTCATGATAAAGAGCTCGGACCACGATTCAGTGTGATTGATTCGCAGCAAGTGGTGGTATTGAGCTTGAGCCATAAGACTCCCTCGGACCCCTCGAGAGTGACCCATTGACCATCCTTGAGGAATTTGATGGTTGAGGTCTTTGTGATCGCAACATGAGGGCCCAACGTCTCTAGCGCCCGGCGCCAATTACCATATCCACAGCTGCAATTGGTAAGACCAACATGGTTAGCGACAAGGTATACCCACATACCTGAACAGGGACATCAGTAACTTGTCGGTTGGTGCGCATAATTTGTCCAACGCCTCCCAGAATCCGGACTTCTCTGGTGTGTTCCACCGGCAATCCGCATGTTGCACAATGCGCGGATGTATAAAATTGTCGGAGCTACCACCGTCCAAGAGTATCTGCACCTCCGTGCCCTGAATTTGTCCGTTAAACCTGATTGTGGCCGCCCCATGTGTTCCTTTAGATGCAGGAACTGAGAGATGGTGCATGGTGCCATCGATTGTATCTGCCTCGACCTCCGGTTCCACAATCTCCTCAAGCTCATCGTCTTCAATCATCATCATCAGCTGACGCTTGGGACATCTATGGGTGGGTGAAAATTTTTCGTCACACGTGTAGCAAAGGCCCTTTTCCCTTCGGATGTGCATTTCCGCCGGGGTCATGCGCTTAAGAGGCAGCCGTGTCGGGGTGGGTAACAATGGAGGTAAGTTGGTTTTCCCTCCACCACTATTCGTCAGGGATGCTCCGGTTGGTGCGATGGAGTATTCGAATAGCTCTTGTTAGCGGAGTTAAAGTTGCCGTAACCGCTAAGGCCTTGGGGCTTAGTGGATTTTCCCCACTCGATGCCTCGGCAAAGAGTTTGGCTAGCGTCATGGCTTGCGTAACCGTGGCCGGTTTTCGTATCAAGGTGTCCCTCCCGATATCGGGTTTGAGGCCGCCAAGGTAGCAATCTAATAATGCGGCTTCTGAAACATCCATCGCCCGATTTGCTAGGTTCAGGAATTGCGTGTTATATACTTCTAACTTCCCTTGTTGTACCAGTTTGAACAATTGGGATCTGGCGCAGTCAAATTGGGATGGCCCGTATTGTTCCTCGATGGCCTTTACCAACGCTTGCCGAGGAATTCGGCCCGTTCTTCTCCAACATGCGGAACCACGGGAGTACATCACCTTCCAAATGTACAGGAAGCTATGACTATGCGTTGAGTCTAGGAATCTCAAAATACTTGAAGTATCGCTCGCTTTGAAGATCCATTGCGAGCCTCTGTGCCATCAAATCGGGGAAAATCGAGTTTAATTTGTCTATTGGAGAAATATACGCTCGGCTCACCGCTAGTGGCTCCAGGCATGGTAGAGTCGTTCTTGGTATTGGAACTGGAGTGATCAGGTCGCTTGTCTAAGTTGTCCAGCTTAACCATGGCGCCGATGAAACCTTCCAATCGTGTGAATCGGCTATCGAAGCCTCGATGTATCGGTTGAATCGCGTATAGCGTCTTCAAGGTATGCACTCATCCTCGTTTGTTCAGCCAACATGTCCTTCATTCGGGTGTTTTCTGCCATGATAGTTCTCTCAATGAAAGCACCAAGAATGTTATGACCAAAATGAATATCAACACAGAAGGTAAAACTGCTGGTGTATATTGCAATCGTTTACTGTCAAATCACTCTGCCATTACACATCAGATCGTAATGCAAAGGAATCAGGTTGTGCAGAAACAAATAACAGAACGTACAGGAAGAGAATAACAGAATAGAAAGGGGAGGGGACCACTGAGAAAGAAACAGACTCCACAATACTTTTCACACCCTCTCCACGCGTATTGCTTGTTTATTTATACGTCCAACTCCCTAAGTTTCCAGGTCCTTCTTGTCAGCCTTTTGCTTCGCCTAATGGGCCTCTGCTCATCCACTGTTAATGCCACTGCCGGGTCTTCCATTACTTGGCCCAATTCCTCAATTGTATGATCCGTAGAGTTTCCATTCATTGCACCCATCTGCTCCAATATCTGCATATCGGAAAAACTGGCAGCCACGTGGCATCCGTGTGAAGTTCCAAAAACAAAGACGACTAAAACCAAATCTGACTCTGAAGACATCCATGATCGCAAGCTTCTCCAGTCTCTAGACCACTCCCCTCGACGTGTTCTCGCCACCAAAGGATACGATAAATGCGCTGACAAGGCAAGCAAGCTACCTCCTCCATAACCCACCTTCATATCTTTGTTATTCTCAATCATGTGAAATTAAATCATGGGGCATCCTATATATATTTGCAGGGTAAAGTTGCTTTTGTCTCTGCTTACGGCATCCACGAGCTCCATATATTCATTTTTGTCCTCGCAATTTTCCATGTCCTTCAATGCATTATCACGCTTACTTTGGCCAGAACTAAGGTACGAATACTTTTAATATTCAACTTACGCTATTCAAATTCAAATATTGCTGCTCCTCTCTTCTTATCTTAATTAATCTTCCATTAATTGAATCGCTGGATGCAGATGAGAAAATGGAAGGCGTGGGAAAATGAAACAAAGACGGTTGAATATCAATTCCATAATGGTACATACGGATTTATGACAATTCTATTCACGAGTAGACTACCAAAGCGTTATTTTACGCCTGGTTTAATTATTAATTTTCTCTATTCAACGCTTATTTTTTCTTGTAGTCCCTCACTAATTAATACTCTTCACTAATCAAAAAAATATTATATGAGTGAGAGACAGCATTAGATTTTTTCTCTTTTCTTTGTTCAATAAAATAAAAATGGCCAGGAAGCACGGATTAGTTACTGTACACCCACTTGCCGTGATTTTATCCAATAAAATAAAAAGTCTACTAGAGGACCCACTAGCGTTTACTATATATGAGAGGTACAAGACAAACCCATTTGGTTGTTAAGGTTGATGGTCAAAGACTGTCTTTCTAATTAAGTACATATACCACTGTCTTGGAATCTGGATATGAAAGTGTTGCTTTTTTTCAAAGATATGTGTGTGAGTGAAACAAACGATGAATTTAATTATCACGATTATGGAAGTTTAGTGAACGCATATGTCTGATATTTGCAAGTTGCATATTGTATTACAGATCCTGAGAGGTTCAGGTTTGCGGGGGATACAGAATTTGGAAGAAGGCATATGAATATTGGGACTCGTTCTCCCATTTCACTATGGATTGTAAGTTCAAAAATTGCATACATCAATGATAATGCTACCTTACCCAGTCAGATCTCTACAGTAACTTCTCTAAAATTGATGACTACTTATATATACATCAATTTAAAACACCATAATAATATAATTGTATTCGTCTTAAAAAACCAGGTTTGCTTCTTTAGACATTTCTTTGGATCAGTTACAAAGGCTGAGTACATGGCACTGAGGCATGGATTCATCATTGTGAGTTTCTCTGCTGTCTCAAATGTGTTTGAATTAAAAAGCTTCTGATTTAGTTCAGGAGACAACCCCAAACTTGAGACTAATTATTAATTCTGTAATTGTAGGCTCATTTGGCCCCCGGAAGCGAATCAAGATTTGATTTCCAGAAGTACATCAATAGCTCACTTGAGGAGGACTTTAAAGTCGTGGTGGGAATCAGGTAAGAGACATTATGGATCATGGAATGCTTAACTTGTTTGAATAACTTTACGTGGCAATCTAATCTTCAAATTATTGACACTTGCAGCCCCATCATAAGGTTTACTGCGGTTCTCTTCCTGCTGACAAACACCAATGGTAAGCCTAATTCAAAAGTTTTTGAAGTAATTTGCTTATGACACATGATAATATATACATTGCATACATGTGTTTCCAATGAGAACATAAGAGTTACATTTCATTTACTATACTATTATGTTTACATTCTCGTTGAATCCTTTAATTGTAACTTGTGTGATTGTGTGTGTACAGGATGGCGTCCTTATTTGTGGTTTCCATTCATCCCATTTATTGTAAGTAGCAAGAAAACTCTTGGAAACACTAGTTGGTTTCAAAAGTTTGCATTTAATTTGTCTTGCTATATATATATATATATGTGTGTGTGTGTGTTTGGATGACAGGCTATGTATATATAGCTTATAATATATAATTTGGATGTGTAGATAATCTTATTGGTTGGTGCCAAGCTTCAAACGATAATAACAAAGATGGCATTGAGGATTCAAGAAAGAGGGGAAGTGGTGAACGGTGCGCCAGTGGTTGAACAGGGGGATCACTTCTTCTGGTTCAATCACCCTCGTTTTCTCCTCTTTTTGATTCATCTGGTTCTCTTTCAGGTTCTTTTTCTATTTCATATACTTCGTTTCAGTGAAGTTCGCCAAGTTGAGATAAGAAACTTACTGTACTCCAAAGAAAAATGCAAGACCAAATGCGTTCTGCAACAAAAAGAGGCCATCAATTCAATAAAAACTAACTATGATCATGAGCGCATGGAAATTACACATACATAGGTATGCTAAAGTATTAATTAATGTACAAGTTGGAAAATGTGCAGGGTAGTGATTCGATTTCTGTGCAGCTATGTGACGTTGCCTCTTTATGCTCTAGTCAGGCAGGTAAGAAACAAAATAAACAAAGATGAAGGAGTAGTAGATAGTTTGTTGAGTGATGTGTATAAATGAGTTGTGTTGGATGGCAGATGGGATCAAGCACGAAGGCAAACCATATTCAACGAGAGAGTAGCAACAGCGCTGAAGAGAGATACATACATACATATATATATATATATATTGGAGACTTCAATTTCAATATTTCATTAATTAATTAATTATATTTATTAATTATTATACTGGCTTCAAATTAAAATTGAGAAATAAAGTTATTTGACTCCTTTACGAGGAGAATGAGAGGGTGGGAGGGGGGGGGGGATGGTGGATTGGTCACTATAAATTAGGGGTGGAAATAGGCCAGGGCAGGCCTGTTTTGCAAGGAAGTGGCCTAAGCCTGACTTGCTATAGGCTCATTTTTCGACCTGAGCCTGACCTGTGGCCCATTAAAGAGACCTGTATTTTTTAGAAGTAATACATCGGTAGTTCCATAATACTGTTTTTGTAAATGGTTGTAGACTAGCAAGAGAGGAGCACGGAGTCTTGTATCAGTAGACAGTGAATCAAAGATTACCTCAAAGTTACAATGTCAGAGTTGTGTACTTCAACAAAACAAGGACCATGCTAATGTAGTTGTAGTTATCGTTTTGTGGTGAAAAGCTAAAGTGATTGTTAAGCTCAGTTAAAATTATTCTTGGTTATTCCACACATAGACTTGAACAAAGAAACAAGCAGTTCATGAGCACATCCCCACTGCTAAATAAAACCATTATCAGACATACTCAGTAGTTTAAGCATCATATTTACTCCCCCAATTTTAGACCAGGGTTTCAAACTCCATTGACACTGAGCTTCTCTTCCAAATTTCAATTTTAAACTAGGAACCAAATATGCTCCAAAAATTCTCCATTGCCAAGAACAGATTATGCAGGCAGCATAAGCCACATTCTTGACAGTTCAACATTTTTATTTCTCAAGTTTCCACACAAATTCTTTCATTTAGCAGGATTTGAAAAACTCCATAGATTTAAATATTTGGAACATAAATGTTATTAGAGGATCAGATAACATTAAAGACTTGTGTCTTGATGTCACTGACAAAATATAAAGTCTTATTCAGTAGGGATAGCAGTTTTACTAAATGTCAGGGTTATGCAGTTCCACACAGCAATGACTAAGAAAATATTACAATCTTGGCAGTAATTCCTCCAAGGCTAGAAATTTCATAGCAAATAAAGATGCAAATTAGCACGAATCACAAACTACTAATATCTAACATGAAGCTTTGACACATTGCAAGGATATGTGGCCAAAATAGCTCTGTTTTAATCTGCCTAGATCAAAAAATTCATATGCATTTAACTCTACAGTTTCAAAAAATTAGCTCTGTTTTAATCTGCCTAGATCAAAAAATTCATATGCATTTAACTTTATGAACGAGACAGCACAGAGATGCTTTTTGTGAAGAGTTGATAAAAAGAACATAGTGCATTCAACAGAGATGTAAAGTTTCCATTTTTTTGTAATTTAATTTTAGGAAAGCAAAAGCAGAAGAAACAAGACAGAAGTTGATCTCACTTTCAAGGTTTACTTGGCCAACAATTGAACGGAACCAAAAACAAACAAACAAACAAACAAACGCACACAAAGAAGTAACCATGACAACTTGGGTAGTTTGGCAGAAACCAGTGCCAAAAAAGTTATATCTGCAATCACAAGCTACATACGCTTCTGACCAAATAGGATTTGATTTACAGATCAACGAAAATATCTATTTCAGTAACAACACACGCAATTTCAATTAGTCTTCTCTTCTGATCAATAATTTTAATAGTATTGTGTATGAAAGTAACTTATTTCAGTAAAATTCGTGACTAGATCATAAAATCTTTGATCATCAACAACGTAATACACACAAAACAAACATATGTGTTCCAGAAGTTTTTTCTGCAATCACACACCCAAATGAAAATTCAACCCGAGTTGGGAAAAACAAAAAATAAAAACAGAGATAAAGCAATGTGCACACGCGACGCGACACACCAAAGCTGAAGCTAACAGTGTGAGTGGTTCAGAGCTGATTGAGAGAAGAAAAAAAAGATGTAATCCCACCAAAATCAGCGTCATCTAATGTGGACCATCAAATATGGTGGGCAATATATAATCCTATTAAATTTTCCATTTAATTCCAAATTGAACCAGCAGAAGCAAATACTTACCAGCAGAAGCGAGGTCTGGCCGAATACTGAACCAGCAGAAGCGAAGAAACTGAACGAGGAGAAGCGACGCACGGTCTGAGGCTATGAGTGAAAGCGACGGGCTGAGACTCTGAGAGTGAGAGCGACGAGCTGAGACTCTGAGAGTGATAGCGACGCCGACGAGATTGAACCAAGAGTAGCGGCCAAACTGACTGTCACGAAGAAGCAAGAAGGTTGGAGACTAAGGGTTATTTTGAAAGAAGCAAAATAAAGTGCTTGCGTGATTGATAGCTGAGATTGGCAACCAGAGAATGAAGGTAATTACTGAACTGAGAATTAGGGCAGTCACTGATTCAATTTGGAAGTCGGAACTCGGAAGTGCTTGCGTTGCGTGATTGACTGAGCGGCCGAAAGATTGAATGAAGTTTAGGGTTGTTTCACACAAGCAGGTATAAGTGTCACACCTTCAATGCGAGTAATTATAATTTTATTCTTATAATAAGTACAGACTTAAAAGGCATATCATCAAGCCTAGCCCCCGGCCTATTATGTAAAATAGGCTTTAACTTGGTCTTTTAACTTGAAATCAGACTTAAAATGGGTTAGGTCAAAGGCCTTCGGCCTTTTTCTACCCCTGACTTAGAGCCTGGAAAACGGACTGAGCCCCTCGGAGCGGCTCGTGACGGCCAGGGCTTGAAAAATGGACGGGATTTTTGAAATTAGCTTTGTAGGGCCGGCTCTGGAGAGCCTCGGGTTTAAACGGGCCAGTCCTAGAGGGTAGCGGGCTGGCCCCTTAGGCCCATTTAACTGTAGCGCTTGAAAATAAATAAATTCATATAAAAATGATGACAAATGAAATTACTTATATTTCAGTATATTATAATTGAGATAATAGAAAACAGTAAAATAATAGAAAATACTGTTTTTTTTTCAATTAGATTCATGATAACATTACTGACTTTAATTAAGATAGAAGACCAATAAGCTTAATATATATAGGGCCGAACAACTAAAATCTCTTGAAAGAATCGTAAATATTGTTTACAGTATCCATGTTAAAATGACCATTCAACGATTAATTTCTTGTGTATGTGGAGCTAAAAATAACACCTACCACTTACTTATATTATTGTCAGTTCCGTCTTAACCCAATTACAATTTTGTACATACCTTACATTATACGGCTTGCTAAAGTTGAATGAGATATTTTTCAATTTATATTTTTTTCCTTATTTTTAATCTTTGAGATTACCTCAACATACAAACATACCCATCGTCTTTTTGTTTATTATCTGGCCTAATCAATCCGACTTGTGAATGTATGAGGCTCAAGACAATTTCTACAAATAAATAAATGAATCAACTTTGTTCCTAATGTGATAAGAAAAGCCAGTTAATTTATGCATGCCTTTCATCCTTTCTCATTTTCTATTTTTTTGTGTAATTAATCAAAAATGATAAAAAATGCTTGAATATAATATTATTTAAATAAAAATATCCTCAATACAAAAGAAACTGAAAACAAAGAAAACAGCCACAATATCATATTATATTTCTTTTAAAAAAATGGAGGAAAAATAGTTAAAATTTGGAATAGTAACTTTCGGGCCGACCCTGGCCTTGGTGTTATCGAGCCGGGCTTTGAAAAACAGATGTTTTTCTTACTTCGTGCCCTGTTAGGCCCTGTCCCTTCACAAAGCCGATTTCGATTCTGACTCTACCCCTGACTATAATATAATAGGGGTGGCTGGTGGTGGTGGATTCGTCAATATAATATGACACGGTTTAGTTTTTCATGACAACAAATTAAGACTTACTCCTACCTCTATCCAAAGGCGGATCCACGTATATTAGAAGGGGGACTTGTTGATGGTACTTGCCGCAAAGAAGATCAAGATCCGATGATGCACCCTCAGTGGGAAAGATGCAACATCGTTGTGTTGTCTGGCATCTCAACTTCGATTTCTAAGGAGTTAGCTAATGGTGTGATTTACTTCCAGAGTGCCGATGCCGTTTGGACAGACCTGAAGGAGCGATTTGATAAGAAAAATGGGCTCGAATTTTTGGTCTTCATCTAGAAATTGCTATTCACCATTAGGGTTCCTCCTCAGTATCTGCCTATTGTTCGAAGTTGAAAGAGCTATAGGAGGAGCAGTCAGCCCTAACCACTCTAACATTGTGTACTTGCAATGCATCCAAGGCATACTCTGATTTAATTCAAGAGCAGAAGCTTATGTAATTCTTGATGGGCCTCAATGAATCGTATAGTCAGGCTTGAGGACAAATTTTACTAATGACTCAACTCCCTTCTATGAATGAAGCATATTCCATGGTGATCCAAGATGAGACCCAAAAATGACTCTTTGACTGTGGTTACCCAACAGAAGGGATTGCAATGGCTGCCCAAGGTCGTGGTCATGGCAAAGGCAGGGGCCGTGGGGACCCATCTATTGAATGCACTTACTGCCATAAGAAAGGACATCTACGTGAGCAACGTTTCCAATTGGTTGGTTACCCACCTAGCTTTAAGGGAGTCAAACCCAAGCAAAGGGAGTCAAACCCAAGCAAAGGGAGTCTGGGAAATTGGGGATAGAGTCTACCAGTAATCCAGACATGCAGATAAATACTACAAGCACAGTGTTACCTTCTTTTCCCAAGAGCAATACGAAAGGCTTCTTGTGATGCTGCAGAAGGATGCTGAGACAACTGTGCATGCGTTGACTGGTTCAGGTTTGGTTACATCTCCCTCTGAAAACTTGGTTCATTCTTATTGGATTTTTGACTCAGGGGCCACTATGCATTTAGTCAATGATATATCTCCGTTAGATAAATACATTGCATATAGTGGGCCAATTAAGTCAATTAAAATTTGAGATGGACAACGGATACCAGTTAAACATATAGGTTCAATTACCATTGCACCTCATATCACATTAATGGGGTACTATTTTCTTCAAAATTAAAATTTAATTTGATAGCTGTTTCTAAAATCACTAAGGAACTAGAGTGCATGGCTTGTTTCTTTCCTGATCACTGTGTTGTACAGGACCTTCTCCATGGAAGGACAAAGCTAACTGGTAGGATGATAGATGGCTTATATGTTCTTAAAGTTCCCAAAATTTCTCATGTACTAAATGTTGCACACAATCACACTACACAGAAACACAATAATCACTTGAAATCTGCTGATGTAAATTTGTAGCATAAGAGGTTAGGTTATGCCCCCTCTCTGTAATGAAGCATTTAAGCTCTGCGATTGATGATGCTGATTTGATGACTCACAGATGTGATATATGTGTCCAATCCAAACAAACCAAATTCCCTTTTTCTTCTTCTTGCATTAAAACTAGTCAATGTTTTGAATTGTTGCATCTAGATATATGGGGACCATATAGGACACCTACTCATCAAGGATATACATATTTTCTCACCATAGTAGATGATTATTCTAGAGCTACATGGATATTCTTGATGAGACATAAATCTGATTCAATTACTTACATTCGCAATTTTACCATGTATGCTATGACTCAGTTTAATGTCAAAGTTAAGAGAATTAGGAGTGATAATGGGAGTGAATTTTTGAGTAACTCTTTTAAAACACTCATTCAAAACAGGGGTATTGTTCATGAGACTACATGTCCTTATACTCTACAGCAAAATGGAGTTGTAGAACATAAACATAGGACTATCATGCAAGTTACAAGGAGTCTAATGTTGCAATCAAATGTTCCAGCTAAGTATTGGGGTGAGTGTGTAAAAGCTGCAACGTACTTAATTAATAGATTACCCTATAAAATTATTGATTATCAAACTCCATTTGAAAGGGTTTATGGGCAGAAACCAGACCTCTATCATATGAAGGTCTTCGGTTCTCTTGCATATGCCATAGACTTAAAGGTTCATTATAAGCTCCAACCACGTGCTATTCCTTGTGTCTTTCTAGGTTATCCAAAAAATCAAAAAGGATACTTGTTATTAAATCTTAAATCTAACATGTTGATTGTAAGTCACCAGTTAGTTTTGCAGAACATGTTTTTCCATTCAGAGAAACATGCTCACAACAACAAGAAGGAACAAATCATACCTTGAGGGAAATGTTTTGGTTTGAGCCAGAAAATCCCTTGGCACAACTTGACTTGATACATGATGAGTATAATCATTCACAAGGAGAGGATAATCAAGCATCTGGTTAGGACGTTTCTGATCAGGTGGCTGATTGTCCTGGTAATTCAGATTCTTCACGTCCTTTAAGAGATAGGAGACCACCCATTTGGTCTAATGATTATGTGTGCTCACTTTTAATTTCAGAAACAGATTCAGCATACATAACAAAATGCTCCTATCCCATAAGTCAGTTTGTCTCTTACGATTCTATTTCTGCTGATCATTTGGGTTTTTATCTTCTATTGACACAGTGCCTGAGCCATGTACATATGAGTAGGCTATTATCAATCCTGAATGGGTCAAGGCTATGAAGGCCCAAATGCAAGCATTGGAAGACAACCAAACTTGGGAGCTTGTCAAGCTACCTAAAGGTAAAAAGCCAATCGATTGTAAGTGGCTATACAAAGTTAAATATGATTGTGATAGTAATGTTGACAAATATAAAGCTAGATTAGTAGCAAAAAGATATAGTCAAAGGAGGGAATTGATTATCATCAGACCTTTTCACCTGTTGTAAAAATGTTTACAGTTAGGTTAGTATTGAAATTGGCAACAATGCATTCATGGAATTTATATCAAATGGATGTTTATAATGCCTTTTTGCAAGGTGATCTTCAAGAAGAGGTGTATATGAGATTACCTCAAGGGTTTGAAGGTAAGGGGGAGCATGTAGTTTGTAAACTAAGGAAGTCCCTTTATGGACTTAAACAAGCCTCCCGCCAATAGAACTAAAAATTGTCTCAAGCCCTCATTAAAGGTGGTTTTGTACAAAGTAAAAGTGATTACTCATTATTTATTATGGATTGGAAAGATAGTGTGGTGTTTGTCTTAGTATATGTTGATGATTTGTTAATTACCAGAAGCTCTGAGGAAGGTATTAGCTATACTAAGGACTTGTTGCAGGATAGTTTTAAAATTAAAGACTTAGGACACATGAAGTATTTTCTTGGTATAGAGGTAGCTAAATCTGGAATAGGTGTGGTGTTATCTCAACAAAAATTTGTATTAGATTTATTGTCTGAAACATGAATGAGTGGGTGTAAACCGTTGACTGTTCCAATGGCACAAAGTCTGAAATTGATGCCTTTCCAAGAAGGCAAGGATGATGTTCAGGTTCTATGTAAAAATCCAGAACAATATCGTCGGTTGGTTGGTAAATTTATTTACTTAACTATGACAAGACCTGATATTTGTTTTTGTGTGTAGACGTTGAGTTAGTTTATGCAAAAGGCGACTAAAGCACATATGGCAGCAACTAGAAATATTCTTAGATACCTAAAGGGTACAGTTGGTCTTGGTGTTAGATTGAGTTCTGATGGTAACCCTGATTTAGAGTGTTTTTGTGATGCAGATTGGGCATCTTGTGGGATTACAAGATGTTCTGTCTCTGGATAGCTACTGAAATTTGCAGGTTCTCTTGTGATATGGAAAACAAAGAAGCAAACCATAGTATCCAAGGCATTTGCAAAAGCTGAATATAGGGCACTCAGTATGGCTACATCCGAGATAGTTTGGGCACTCAGCTTGCTTCGTGACTTGCGGATTCCACAGACAAGGCCAGTGCCGGTTGACTGTGACAGCAGTGCAGCCATTCATATCACTGCAAATCAAGTCTTCCATGAGCGGACCAAACACATAGAAGTGGATTGTCATTTCTTTCGTGATAAATGGCAAGAGGAAGTGATAGATCTTAAGCATGTCCGGTCACATAAGCAAGAAGCTGATTTATTGACAAAGTCAGTTTCTGGAGATGTGCAATGCAAATTGTTAAGCAAGTTAGGGTCTGTAAATATATTTGCGCCCCCAACTTGAGAGGGAGTGTTAGAATATATAATTAGTATATATATGTACAATTAATTGTGATAGTTAGTTACTCAGTTAGTTTGGTAGTTACTCTTAGATATGTTGTATATATATATACAGTTGTTCTAAACTCTGAATGTGAACAGTGGTGTAAACTTTTATTTTCATAAATAAGAATTGTTTCTTTCTCTAGTTGGTTGTGAAGCCCTCCTGTAAAGTTCATCAGGGCATAGTGTTCAACAGAGAACATCCAAAAAAAAAAACCACAAGTTCCTCAACAAGGTGTTTCAGGCCTCGTCGCCGTCCTCGTAGGAGCCATAATCTGGCTTGTAAAGATCATGCTGGTGAAAATGCTAGCCTCGTCATTCCACGTTGCGACCTACTTTGACAAAATGAAAGAGAGCGTGTGCCATCTGTAACGTCCTCCATTTTACTTAACGAAATTACAAATTAAGAATTTATCAACGACTAAGTAATGCTTCATTGCTTGCCAAAGTATACAAAATAAATCAGAGTATGCAAAATGAGCCCTAACGTGGCAATATACAATCATCCAACGTATACCAGAAGATGGAAGCACTACTGCCAGAAGGAGTAGTCTAAGCTTCCGAAGTTTTCCCTGATGGACCCGGACGGGAATTATCACCTGGAAAAATGTGGTAACCATCAATCCAACTCATTACGAATACTAATATGTGCTAGTGAGGTGCCAGGTGGAACAATTTATATAACATATATAATTTGCCAATATCCACATCATAAAAATTTCATATCATAAATCATGTATAAGAAATTATGTATCACAGTTTTCATTAACACAATTCCCAAGATGCCTCCCACCAATCCAACCGAACCGCCTTATTTCCTCCGACTAGACCCATGGGCTAAGTTACATCCATGTTACGGTCACTCAAAAGCTTCTTGGTCATGTGATGAGGACCGGCCAAAATCCTCGAGCACATGTCCCGGACCATGGGCCTTTTCCCCTCATTGAACAGTGGGGTGTCGTATGCCCTCATTGAACTAGTGGGCCAGTCCCTCATTGAACAGGTGGGACAATAGAAAGCCAACCATCGTGCACGATGGAGGCCTCACCACGTGGTGGAATATACATTTCCTCCCAATTCAACCCTTCCCATAATTATCATAATAATTATCATAGTATCAAAACTCTCAGTTCTTATACATAAATAAATAAATATGTATAAATTCATAATTTAAATCATAAGGTTCCAAGGCAATTTATATCAAAAATATTCATAATGATTTCACAAAATACCCACAACAACATATCAATATACATAACAAGTGGAAAGTGGTTACCTCTCACCGAAGCTAACTACTATCACACTGCTTTTACTCCAAGAGCTCAAACACACGCCAAAAATCAATCTACCACAACCAATTTACTAACCATTAATAACTCTTTAAAACTCTACATATTCAAAATTAAAACTTATAATTTTATAAAATTAAAAATATACAAATTTTAATAATAAATTTGGAATGCTTAAAGTGGATAGATTATAACGGGACCAAAAATAAAAAAATTAGGGAGACCATTGTAATTATTAATTATTATTTAATGTCTCCATTTTATATTTATTATTAATTACTAATTCCCTTTATTATTTATTCTCTTTTTTACTACTAATAATAATAATTACTATTTATTTATTCATTCATTTTTATTTCTATTTATTTTTTTTTATTATTTCTCCACCATTGTTTCCAACTCTCACTCTTTACATTTATCCAACGTCATACATGTATATTTATATATACCTATGAGTCCAAAATGCATTTACATGTACAGCAATTCTCTCTTTTGTTCCCATAATACACACACACACACACACACTATATGTAGCGTGTTCACAGAGAGCTTATGACAGCAATGGGAACTCCACATATGTTGCAATGCTTGTGTCAAGATAACTTAAAAGTTCAAATAGTTATGTCAACTTATAAAATATGGCAGTAAGCAACGCATGGGTGTGTGTGCATATGAACTCATGAAGCTTATTCATTTAGAGAATGACACCTGACCACTTTTCAACCCTTTTGCCACTATTCTAATTATTTGAATGCTTACTTTGATATAGATATATATATATATATATACACAACACACAGCAAAGCTACAAGTTTAAGATTTAAGATATATATATGTATATGTATTTGATTGAACTAAGTAAGCTCTTAGCACACACATACACGATTATATATGCATGTCTTCCTTCTTTTTCTTTTTTATATTTTTTTTTCATCCAGTGACTTATATATATAGATAGAGTAATGCTTTGGTTTTTCCTTTCTCTTTCCTTTTTATACATATCAGCAAAGTCAAGCTTTTCTCTTTTATATGCACCAAAGTTTCCTTGTGCTCTTTAATATGGCAACGACACTAATGTATATATATACTCACAGTAGGTTTTGTTTCAGTTTCTAACATAACCCATATATATAAAAATCAGCAAGGTATTACTTATATATACTTACAACGTAGTAAAGCTTTCTCCAACTTTTCCTCTGCTTTGTGAGTTTAAAAACAGAGCACAACTCCAACACTCTCTCTTTCCTCCTCCTTAGTTGTCCCCTCTCTCTCGTTCTCGACACTCTTTCTTTCACTCTCAGCTCTCTCTCTCTCACTTTCTCGGCTGAAAATGGTTATGAGGGATGAATGAAGAACAACTCTTGGTCTCTCCCCTCTCAGCGTGTTTCTATATTTTTCTCTGATCTTTCCTGTTGCTGCAAGAATGCAGCTTGGTTTATAATGGGGGGGAGGAGGTGGCGTTTGGCTCAAGAGGTATGGTGGAGTGGTCTATATTGCTGATACAAGAGGCATGGGTTACTGTTGCATGATCTCCTTTTCCGTGTTGTTGTGATCTGCTTCTATAATTTACGTAAGTGACGTCCTACTGTTGCATTTCGGTGAGAGAGATAACTTAATAGGTTAATGAATATTGGAGGGGGATAGATATATATGTATATATTGTTTTTAGGTCCCTCATCACGTGCTGGGCTATTTGATGTGAAAGTGAATAAAAGAATTTGATTGAAATGGATATGGGCTTTGGTAATTGTTGTTGGTCAAATGGAGCATAATGGCATTTAGTGAATAGGTACGTATGTGTGCATCTGGATGATGAATGGGTGTTGTTGGGCTTTTTATTTATTTATTTATTTGTGGTTGGGCTGAGAATTTATTGGATTTCAAGAAGAAGGATTTATTGAATAAAGGAGGTAATGGGTTGAAGCAATTATTGGATAAATATGTAATTAAAAAAAATTATTGGATAAATATTAAGATTTCATTTAAGGATTTTTTTTTTTCAATTAAATTTCTTTAATCCTTAAAAAGTTAATTTCCATAATTTTAGGCATAATTTATTCTTTATTATTTGGAATTATTCTTTTCCCCAAAATACATTAATGGAAAAATAAGCCTAAATTTCCAATAATCAACTTCATAATTATTTGAAGCCAAATTTCCCAAATTAATTTCCATAAAATATTCCAATTTCAAATCCTAAAATTTGGGATGTTACACCATCACTATATATTGGATGCACTCTTGGGGCCTCCATTGGAGGAGAACGAGGAGTTGCAGCTTACTCTGATGGCGTCAAAGTCTATGCCCGCGAACTGGAAGGGGAGGAACAAGGCTAACAACTTGGTGTTGGCCCTTCTTTTTACCAAACTACATGTGTATTTTTGCAACTTTGAAAGCTACATCATCGTTCAGTTAGCAAAAAGGGTTAAACGATATTTTTGCACTTAATTTGTAACCACGTGTACACTTTTACACCTAAAAAAAATCCTTAGTATTAAGCATTCCTCAGGATAAAGCACATGTACATTGCACCTTAACCCTTTATCATCCATGGTAATACAAACAAGAATTAAATCCATCAACTACATTCGTACTCACCAAGTTCTTTTAACTGTAGATATATAAAACAACAAAATTAAAATTAAAATACTGTTATGAATATATGGAGTGTGGATGCCCATTGGACTCAATCCATCAACAATGTATTATATTATATAGGTATGTAGGCAACACATGTTGCCACCCACATAGCCCACAATTAGGGAATGTAGAAATCAAGTAGTATGTGTGTTTGTGTCTTTGGACGTCATAGTTTGCACCGCCAAGAATATCCATTATCTATTGCAATGTAATAAATGAGGTGGATGGTTCCATGGGCTATAAATAGCCCCATACTCAACGCATATCAGGATGTTGTTGAAAAGAAAAGTTAATGAATATAAGTTCTCAACTTTCTCTCAAAACTCTTGTTCCTTTTCTTTTACCTTATTATTACGTTAGTTTTATAAAACGTTATCAGCACGAGACTCTGTCGAAGGTATAGTTTTCTTATCATGTTTTTAATAATTATATTATATGTTCATTTTACCTATCTGGGATGATCTTAGCCACTATATGGAATTAAAGAAATACTTTTATCAAAGGCTTTAAATATCAAATTCCATGGTTAAGATCGGAGATAATTCTTATTTCTTTTTTGGAGTGGATTACCCCATAATTCTTATTTCTTTTACTGGTGTGGATTACCCCCATTTTTATTTCTTTTACCGGTGCGGATTACCCCCATTTTTATTTCTTTTACCGGTGCGGATTACCCCAATTCTTATTTCTTTTACCGGTGTGGATTACCCCGAACTTAATTTATTTCTTTAAAAGTACTTTTATTGTTGACATTTTTATTTTTTTTTGCGGGTGCGGATTACCCCCATTTTTATTTCTTTTACCGGTACGGATTACCCCCGGACTTAATTCATTTCTTGAAAAGTACTTTTATTGCTAACATTGATATTTTGTATAACCAGAAGCTATATATTTTTGATTTCTTATTTTAAAACTATATGACTAGAAGTCAAGATTTCTTATATATGGCCGAAGCCATATAAATTCAATTTACGATAATAAGAGCTAAATGGCCGAAGCGCAAAATTTTAATATCTTACTTGTTGTCATATGAATTTCTTGTTATTAATTCTTATTTATTTCTTTTCATTAGCACGAACCATGACAAACACAACAATCACATCCCTTGCAAAACTGGAATTTGTGGCTCTTGATATTTCGGAAAAAATTACTTATCTTAGGTCTTTGGATGCGGAAATTCATCGAATGCCCTTGGTCTAGAAGACACAATTAAAGGAAACCAAGCTTCTAATCGGAAAAAGCCAAATCCATGATTTTCTTACGCCACCATTTACATGAAAATTTGAAAATAGAATATTTGACGGTGAAAGACCCACTAGTTCTCTGGAACAATCTAAAAGAAATGTATGATTACTAGAAGATGGTCATTCTCCCAAAAGCTCGTCATGACTGGATTCAACTGCGTTTACAAGATTTTAAATTTGTGAGTGAATATAACTCAGCCATGTTTATAATTACTTCTCGGTTGAAATTATGTGGAGATAAAATTACCGATGAAGACATGTTAGAAAAAACATTCTCCATATTTCATGCCACCAATTTGCTCTGCAAAGAAGCAATACAGTGAAAAAGGATTCAAGAAATATGCTGAATTAATTTCTTGTCTCCTCGTGGTGAGCAAAATAATGAGCTTTTATTAATGAACCATGAATCTCGTCAATGTGCTCGGCTCCATTCCCAAAAGTAAATGCAAGTAACCAATGAAAATTTTAGAGGCCGAGGACGGGGACGTAAAGGTGGCTACAATTGAGGAGGTCGTGGCCGTGGTTCAAATCGCGGTGGATTTAATTCCCGCTCTAAGGGAGGAAGGATTGAAAAGAACCCCAGAAGGGAAACCAGTGGGAATAATAAGCATACTGAAAATGCATGTTATCGTTGCGGTGGTAAAGGTCATTGGTCTCGTACCCTATCGTACGCCAAGACATTTGGTTGATCTTTACCAAGAATCACTGAAAAAGGGTGGTAAAGGGCCGAGGACTGAAGCAAATCATGTTGATATGGCTGAAAATTCTGAGCAAAAAAGACATAGATATTAATTATTTAGAAGCAGCTGATTTCTTAGCATAAGTTATCTTTGTCTGTTCGTATCACTATGTTTTGACTATGTTTTTGTATGATCAAACTTGTTACTATTATCTATCTTTCTTTTAACTATGCTTTTATTTATTTTTCATGTATCTTTTAATGAAGAATGAATTTCCGTTGTATCAATTCTGAAGATTTATGTCTCGTTGATAGCGCAACAACCCACATCATACTAAGAAATGATAAATATTTCTCTTCCTTAGTAATGCAAGAAGCCAATATTCAGACTATATCTGGTAGTATAAATTTAATTGAAGGCTCCGGAAGAGCTAATATTTTATTACCTGAAGGAACAAAATTATGCATTGATAATGCATTTTATTCTACCAGATCTAAAAGAAATTTGTTGAGTTTCAAAGATATTCCCATAAATGGATATCATATAGAAACAACAGTTAATAATAATCAGGAATGTCTGGCTATAACGAATATTGTTTCTGGTAGAAAATGCATATTAGAATATCTTCCTATTTTTCTTCTGGATTGTATTATACATTTATAAGCACAATTGAAACACATGTTATTGTTTGTCAATGAAAACCGAAGTTTCCTAATCAAGTTTGTCAATGAAAACCAGAAGTTTATTAATGAATTTAATGTTTGGCATGACCGGTTAGGCCATCCGGATCAACTATGATGCGACGAATAATTGAGAATTCATGAGGACATACCCGAAGTGTAAACAAATCCAACGGTCCATGATTTCTCATGCCGCTTGTTCTAAGGGAAAGTTAATCATTCGGCCATCACCAAGCAAAGTAGAAAGTGAGTCACTCACATTTCTAGAACGGATACAAGGAGATATTTGTGGGCCAATACACCCACCATGCGGACCATTCAGATATTTTATGGTTTTAATTGATGCATCAACCAAGTGGTTGCATGTTTGCTTATTATCTTCTCGCAACCTGGCATTTGCAAGATTACTTGCTCAATTGATTAGATTAAGAGCACATTACCCTGATTATCCTATCAAGAAGATACGTCTTGATAATCTTTGGTGAATTTACTTCACATGCTTTTAATGAATATTGTATGTCCCTTGGAATTGATGTTGAACATCCTGTAGCTCATGTTCACACACAAAATGGTCTTGCAGAATCATTGATTAAACAATTACAACTTATTGCAAGACCTTTACTTATGAGATCTAATCTCCCAGTTTCTATTTGGGGCCATGCCATTTTGCATGCAGCAATGTTAATTCGCATAAGGCCAACAAGTTACCAGAAGGTTTCTCCCTTACAAATGGTTTTTGGTCAAGAACCTAATATTTTCCATATACGGATTTTTGGTTGTGCAGTATATGTGCCAGTAGCACCACCACAACGCACTAAAATGGGTCCTCAAAGGAGAATGGGAATATATGTTGGATATGAATCTCCTTCAATCATAAAATATTTAGAACCATCTACAGGAGATTTATTTAGTGCAAGATTTGCCGATTGTCATTTTGATGAATCAATTTTCCCAACATTAGGGGGAGAAAATAAGTAGTTGGGTAAAGATATTAGCTGGAATGAATTATCATTGGCTCATTTTGATCCTCGAACAAAACAATGTGAACTGGAAGTTCAAAAGATAATTCATTTGCAGAATTTAGCTAATCAAATGCCAGAAGCATTTATGGACCCAAAGAAAGTGACAAAGTCACACATACCAGCTACTAATGCTCCTATTCGAATTAATGTCCCTGAAGGACAACCTATTTTGAGTGAATCTAAAATGTGCCTGAAGCGTGGTAGACCCATCGGTTCCAAAGATAAAAATCCTCGAAAGAGAAAATGAGCTAAGAATATAGATGGTCAAGTTGAGGATAGTCATGGAAAGTTACAAACTCCAGAAGAGCTATCTCTCGAAGAGATATTATCTCCGTAGAGATATCTCCGAAGAGAATATTGTAGTCCCGAGAAGAGACCCGGTACCTAAAATGTGTGAAAATAATGAGATCTCAATAAATTATGTTATGAATGGTATCCGATGGGACCGAAATGAAGTCAACGTTGACGACATCTTTGCTTATCATATAGCATATGATGTAATGAATGATGATGAGGATCATGAGCCAAAATCTATTAGTGAGTGTCGCGAGAAAAAGGATTGGCCCCTATGGAAAGATGCTATAAATGCGAGAATTAAAATCACCGGCAAAACGAAAAGTATTTGGGCCTATAGTCCCTACACCGAAGATGTAAAGCCGTTGGATACAAATGGGTCTTTGTAAGAAAAAGAAATGAAAAGGGTGAAATTACAAGATATAAGGCACGTCTTGTAGCCCAAGGCTCTACACAAAGACCAGACATTGATTTTGAAGAAACGTATTCACCAGTAGTAGATGCAACTACTTTTCGCTATTTGATTGGCTTAGCAGTAAATGAAGGACTTGATTTGCATTTAATGGATGTTGTGACAGCCTATTTGTATGGCCCACTTGATAATGACATTTATATGAAAGTCCCTGAAGGACTCAAGGTGCCGGAAGCACCAAATTCAAGTTCTCAAAAACAATACTCGATTAAATTAAATAAGTTCCTGTATGGCCTGAAGCAATCAGGGCGTATGTGGTATAATTGTCTCAAAGAATATTTGTTGAAAGAAGGGTACAAAAATGACCCAATATGCCCATGCATTTTCATGAAAAGGTCTAGAAATGAATTTGCTATAATTGCGGTATATGTTGATGATATTAACATAATTGGAACTCCTGAAGAGCTCCAAAAGGCAATTAATTGCTTAAAGAAAGAATTTGAGATGAAAGATTTGGGCAGAACAAAATTCTGTCTAGGACTACAGATCAAGTATATGAAGAATGAGATATTTTTATATCAAGAAACTTATACAAAGAAGGTCCTAGAAAGATTTTATATGGATAAGTCACATCCATTTTGTACTCCAATGATTGTAAGATCCTTGCATGTTGATAAAGATCCATTCCGACCTCAGATAATCAATGAAGAAGGTGAAGAAGAACTACTTGGTCCAGAAGTACCATATCTTAGTGCCATTGGAGCACTGATGTATCTTGCTAATCACACACGTCCCGATATATCATTTGCAGTGAATTTATTAGCAAGATATAGTTCTACACCAACACGGAGGCATTGGGATGGAGTAAAACGCATTTTTCGTTATCTTAGAGGCACTATGGACATGGGGCTATACTACTCAAATGCATCCAAACATGAATTGATTGGTTATGCTGATGTTGGATTTATGTTAGATCCACACGATGGTAAATCACAAACAGGTTATCTATTTACATGTGGAGGTGCAGCTATTTCATGGCGATCTATGAAGCAGACTATATCAGCCACATCATCTAACCATGCAGAAATTCTAGCAATACATGAAACAAGTCGAGAATGAATATGGTTGAGGTCGGTAATACATCACATTCGAATAACTTGTCATTTATCTTCCGGAAAAATGGATCCAACTGTTCTATATGAGGATAATTCTGCATGCGTTGCTCAACTTAAAGAAGGTTATATCAAGGGCGATAGAACAAAGCATATTTTACCAAAATTTTTCTTCACTCGCGATCTTCAAAAAGATGGTGAAATAGATATCCAGCAAATCAGTTCAAGTGAAAATCTGGCAGATTTGTTCACTAAGTCACTTCCTGAAGCAATTTTTGAAAAGCTTGTCCATGGTATTGGCCTCCGAAGACTCAGAGATCTCAACTAACGTTGTCAAGAGGGGGAGTCGATACACGCTGTACTCTTTTTTCCTTATCTAGGTTTTATCCCACTGGGTTTTCCTAGAAAGATTTTTAATGAGGCAGCATTGGTAAGTGTATCAATGGATGATGTACTCGTTTCTTTGGCTAGGTTTTTATCCCACTGGGTTTTTCCTAGTCAAAGTTTTTAATGAGGCACATTCGTAATGGACATCCAAGGGGAGTGTTATGAATATATGGAAGTGTGGATGCCCATTGGACTCAATCCATCAACAATGTATTATATTACATAGGTATGTAGGCAACACATGTTGCCGCCCACATAGCCCACAATTAGGGAATGTAGAAATCAAGTAGTATGTGTGTTTGTGTGCTGGACGTCATGGCTGCACCGCCAAGAATATCCGTTATCTATTGCAATGTAATAAATGAGGTGCATGGTTCCATGGGCTATAAATAGCCCCATACCCAACGCATATCAGGATGTTGTTGAAAAGAAAAGTTAATGAATATAAGTTCTCAACTTTCTCTCAAAACTCTTGTTCCTTTTCTTTTACCTTATTATTACGTTAGTTTTTATAAAAAATACACTTTTTTTCCTTGCAATACACTGTATGTTGAAAAAACAATAAATAATAACCTTTTTTTATAAAAAAAATTAAGCAGATCTATTGTATACAATCTGTATAGACCGAACTAACTACAAATAGAACATAAACATTTCTGGTATTGACACTTTGGTTGTAGTATATATATGTTTATATATCTATTTATAGTCAATTTAGTCAACAAATTATTATTTTTTGAGACCTATCTACTTCAAAAATCTCTCTTCACCTAGACGGCGGAGGAAAGCTACCGGTGACTGACCATGAAGGAGTCGCCATTAAAACAGAGTTCCACAAGCACAAAGAATACAACACTTCCTTTTTAACCAAGCATGCATGAAGGACGCCACCTTTCTAGTAAAAAATTTCCTTTTTTAATATATTTGATTTCTTGCAAGAAATAATAAAAACTACTAGCGTCAAATACCGTAATAATTTTGTAATTTACAGCCTGAAGCTAGTACTAATTTTGTAGCGAGATAATATGCGAAACTGCCAGAAATGTAGTGTCAGCTAGGCGCATTATGGCTAGAAGATTGTCTTGGTTTTTTTTGTGGCTGTTAGAAGGAAAAAAATCGCTATAAAATTCAAAGAGTTTGAATTTTTATAGTGTTTTTTAGCGAAAACTACTACAAAATGTAAAGAGGCTTCAACATTTGTTGCGGTATGCTGTAAAAACACAACAAAATGCAAACAATCTTACAAATTTGTGGCGGTTACTTAGGAAACCGCTATAGAATGCAAACGTCTCACATTTGTAGAGGTTACTCACAGAAACAGCTACAGAATTGCAAGAGGCTCGACATTTGTAGCGATTTCTCACAATAACCACCATAAAATGTCAAGAGTCTTGATATTTGAGCGGTTTTTTATACCGCTATAAAGTGTCACGTAGAACAAGATAAATTGTAGCAATTTTATTAAAACCGCTACAAACATTGACAGTTTGTAGTGAATCTATCGTAAAATCGCAACAAATGTATGAGGGTTTAAATGAATAGTGACTCACACATATTTCACTCTCGCAAGGCACATTTCATTTTCACGCACTCTCTTGCAATACTTAAGTATAGTTTTGACCAAGTGATGGCTTTAAGGAGATGATTGATGAGGCTTAGATCAATGTGGAAGACTTTGAGGGGAAAAAAGTGATATTAAGTATAGAATTTTCGAAAGGATATACCGATTTTCTTTAATATTTAAACCCTATTAAAATGTGCAATTACGTGGAAAAAAAACTGCACATAACATAATACAGCAAAATGAAACATTATGGTGATGAGTTTCATTGTTTTTTTTAATAGTTGAGAAAATACAGAAGTAAAGGAAATTATAAGGGGGAAATTAATCCCAGTTTCTCCTGCGAGACCACAGTGTTGGTTAATTTTGCCTATTACATGACTTTCATGCAAAGTTTCATGAGGTTGAAAACAAAAATTTGTTTAATCGATGCGGAAACCCGTAACACTTTACGGTCCTCATGAATTATTAAACTTAACTCATTACGCTAATTAGTTAATAATTATTAATCCGTAACTCTTTACTGTACTCATGAGAATTCATAACAATTTATATAATACTCATGAGTCTTAGGATTACTCGTTAAAACAACTATTGGGGTTTAGGATAATTTGATGAAACTATTATTGGAGATCAGAATACCTTAGATCACTCGAAGACTTCAAGGTTGTTGATGTCTTCTAACGTTGATCCACGCTGCTATCCCCGATTGCAATGAGAACTCCTTCTCTTGAAACCTCCCACTCCTTGGATGCTTGCTAGGCGAAGACAAGGTTGAGTTGTGGTTTCCTTGGGTTTTTATCTTTTCAAGAAGATGATGGTTTCTTAGGATCGGTTAAAGATAGGAGGAGCAAGATCATTGGAACCTTGTCTTTCTATGGATGGTGCCTTTTTCTCTCTAAACCTTTGGTAAAGACCAAAATTTAGAGAGCATAAGGATCTTGTTTTCTCTCGGAAAAACGTGCGGGAAAAAGGTACACCAAAAATCAGCACTTTATAAGAGTCTAACCCTAATTTAAGTGCCCACAAGAAAGGCCCAATCCAAGCTTGAATTGGACAATCCAAATCACAATGAATTGAATTCATATCTTGATTGATTGATTGAATTTAAGATGAAGAATCACATTCATATCTTGATTGATTGTTTGAATAAATCATTTAAGATGATGGATTACATTTATTTCTTTTCTTCTTCAAAAAACATCCATAAAAAGAGCACATAAAAAATCAGCACTTTATAAGAGTCTAACCTTAATTTAAGTGCTTACAAGAAAGGCTCAATCCAAACTTGATTTGGAAAATCCAAATCATAATGAATCCAATTCATATTTTGATTGAATAATAATTTAAGATGATGAATCACATTCATCTCTTAAACTAAAATTCAAAATCATTTCAATCAATCCTCATTTAATTTATTATTTCTCCTATCTTCATCCAATCATTATTGGATCTTAATATATATATATATATTAGATAATTCATAATTATCTTTTATAACCTAATCTCTTGAATTTAAATTCAAATTTTAAATTCAAACTTAAATTCAAAATTCGAATTCCAAATTCAACTTGGCCTAAGACCGTTGGGTCTTCCAACACATTTGGGCCCTTTTATGGAGAAACCGCTTTCCCACCTGGGGACACCATATATGACGCCATTTTCTCCTCATTAGGCTTGGAGTCCTACTCCAACCCAATTACACATTTACTCTTGATAACGCCAAATAACAATTATTGGCCCAAGTTTGCTAAATTTAAACAATCGGGAATAACCTTTTGTGTGTGACACATTAGGCCCAATTAGTCACGACATAAATAAACTTGGACCAATTAAAACCCCTTTAACGGGCCCAATTTATTTAATGACCTCATAAGACACTAGCAATGCTCGTGGCCCCGTAACTAATTGAGTTGATCAAGTGATCTACCTTTCACATTTGGATACCGTGCAAGCATCATCCCTCACATCGTCATTCACATTTAGTCGAGAGCAAAGATAGAGTATCACCTCTCTTAATTGACTAAATGTAGCTATTTCACGGAGAACTAGGAATCTTCTTATATTAACTCGTAAGGGATCATGACTCTTCATGATCATTTGTCTTGCGCACGTACTCTCGAGTTAATTAAAAGCTATCCAAGTTCTACCTAGGTCTTGTGAATGACTAATCCCTTGTAGGGGACCATGAGTCCTCTCAAAGATGTCCATCTATACTCATGTATTCGAGTTACACCCAAGAGCACACTTTGTTCTCCCCATTTTCAGTGGATAGAGTTGTACGGTCAAAGTATAACCCTAGGACATAGTGTTCAATGACATCCTTAAGTCCAAGACGATCCGCACTACCAAACGATGAGAGACTTTACATATCCAATGATACTCTCTACAATGAATCTTTGTGGAGTCTCTCGGTGGGTCGGTTCGGTACTATCGTTCTCTAACGAGATCTACCCACGACATCAGCTAAGGCATCTTCATGCCTGCATTCCATGAGGTCCCTACCTTGTATCTCTATACAAGTAGACGATGTCGTACTAGTCTTATTGAGATCACCAATGCCCTTTCTTGGTGATTCAAGACTAGGAACATGTTTTAGGCAATAGATATCCAGTGTTCTCGAGTCCTCATGATCATGA
Organism: Acacia acuminata; assembly: GCA_019022655.1. NCBI lineage: Eukaryota > Viridiplantae > Streptophyta > Magnoliopsida > Fabales > Fabaceae > Acacia > Acacia acuminata. Next base: position 1,768,796 of record JAFJYI010000123.1, read on the forward strand.
TCTCTATCATTGATCCTCAAGAATAACACATGTTCTATTCCTAGGGCTTTTATCTTCAAACACATATTTACCTTAAAATAAAGGCGAGACATAAATATGATAAAGATAAAATATGCTCATTTATTAATAATGAAATACTATAACGTAGAAATGGTGCTGATATGTCCTTACAGATTGTCTCTAGGACACCTAAATACTAACAATCCCAAGGAATATAGGACACACATTTAAAATACTAGATGAAGCAATTCCTTTCTTCGCTAGACCATCTGCCACCCTGTTGTTTTCTCTAGGAATATGATGGAAAGTCAGGTGCCAGCTCATCTTCATAAACCTCCTGATATCCCACAGGACCAAGCTTCCTCTAGCAGACCTTATATCATCCTTCAAAGTGTCAATGAGCTCCTTTGAATCAGATTCACAAATCACTTTTTTGAATCCCTAATCCCATGCCAAGTTAATCCCCTTCAATAAAGCCCATTCTTCAGCTTCATATGCACCACAATCTCCCAGCGAATGTGTGAAGCCCAATATCCAATCTCCTTCATGATTTCGTATGATACCACCACAACCAGCTTTACTCAAAACTCTTGAAGATACTCCATCTACATTTAATTTCACCCATCATTGCTTGGGGGGGGGTCCACATCGTCTTGAGCCCGCCGAAATGTTGATCCTGGCGAGAATCATCCTGGAGTTGGGCATAACTGCTCCAGCAATTAATAATGGCACCTGCTAGGTTAGTTGGTTTTTGGAAATCGTCATCAAAGATGGAATTGTTCCCCCAAAGCCATAATTTCCAGATAGCCACTCCCCATATTAGATGCCACCTCCCATCTACTTGAAAGCCCATGTCTTTTTTGAGATTAAGCTTCCCCCAATTCCTCAAGTTAGCCGCAAAGAATTCAGTAATACAGCTAGGATTTAGCAAACCACATTGATTTGGCATATTCACAATCTCTAAGGATATGTAACACACTTTCATTCTCATACCTGCAATAAGAGCCACAGGGGAAGTTTAAGACCATCTGCTTCTGACCAGGTTTGTGGGAAGTCGATCATTGTGACTTATATAGTGCTACCCGTGGTTTGTTTGAACCGTCCGGGAAAGCATAGAGCAAGAATAAAAGCCCAAATTGTTCAAAAAAGAATAAAAGCCCAAATCCTCACTACATATGAGTGGGCCCTTTTAAGAGGTAAGCCCAAATGTAACTCTTTTTGGTCCTAGTCCATCGTAGTATTTGAAGTCAACAAATGATTAATGGGTTTGGTCTGATGGAATGAATTAGTCCCTTACATCATGGTGAATCAAAGTTTGAATCTTTGTTAGGATATTTGTGGTGTCCCATATTTCCCTCCCTTCCCTCCCCCCAACCAAACATACCCTTAATGTCTAACATTACTTTGAATTTAATTGCATCCAATAAAAGAATATTTATGCTTAGAGGAAAAAAAAAGTCAACAATATGAAGTCACATGGTAAAATTTGACATTTTTTTTAATGGAAAATTAGAATAAAGTCTCAATTTGAAAATTTTATCAAGAAGAAGAATTTGAATTTAAATACCACTACTTTTTGCGCATGTAATCTTATAGAGCAGGGCAAAACTAGGGAGGGGCTATGGGTGGCCCCTACCCCCCTAAAATTACAAACTAGTACTTAGATATTCAGGGAATTATATTTTAGCCTAATAAAAATTTCAATATTTCACTTTAATCCCTATTAAAAGTTTCGTAAAGGGACTAAAATGAACATATTGAAATGTTTATAGGGCTGAAATGTAATTTCATAAACACCGGGCTCTATTCTATAAACCCCCCACCCTGAATTTGAATTTTTGGCTCCGCCTCTATTGTAGAGTACCAGTATTTTTTTATAAATAAAAATATATCATATCCTTCAAACCGATATAATTTAAGGGCATGGACTTTTCACGATTTTCAGCAGAGCTTATGGGCCTGTTTGAAACAGCGGTGGTAGAAATGACTTTTGTTTCTAATAGACTTTTTCTGATGGACTTTCTCTAATGTGATTTGTGTTTGGGATAGCGGTAACAAAAATGACTTTTTTCCTTATGGACACCTATTTAGTATAGCTTTAAAAAAGATATTTGAGATGAAAAATGACTGAAAATTGCATGAATTGTGTGTATATATATATATATAGTTTATCGTTTGTTATTTCACTTGATATAATATTATGTCAAGTCACCCCAAAACTACATCGTTTTGGGAGTTAGGGGAATTAATAAATGATGTTTTTGTATTTATTATATGATTTTACCAAAAGATCCTTTATTAATTCCACTAACTCCAAAACTACATCGTTTTGAGAATTCATTAATTCCTTTAACCCTAAAATGACGTAGTTTTGGGTGACTTGACATAACCTTATGTCAAGTGACATGACAAACGATAAACCCATATATATATAATGTGATTACTTGGGATAAAATTTAAAAATAAAAGGCCTAAGCTACTGTGATGGAATCAGAAGCTTGGATCAGTTGCTTTAGCCTAGATGTGGCTTCAGTCATTGAAGTCCATCACATGATGAAGCTTTTCCAAACACCCAAAAAACAAGTTTTCACTTTTGATGAGCTTCTAAAAGGCTTTTTCTGACTTATGATGCCTTCCCAAACAGACTTTTATATAAAAAAACTTCGCATATCCACATGATATTTTAGCAAAGACCTCTAAATTTTTTAGCAACCGCTTAAAGGTTCATCTTGCAGCACTACATCCTTTTGTGCTGATCTATCTTTAGTATAGAATGGGTGGTTTTATCTTTCCACGCAAGCCGTAGGCTTCCTTACAGATGTTCCCTATTGCTTGTTGGAACACATTTTTAGTTTGTAATTCCTCTCATTTTTGTGGTAACTGGCGGTAGTATATAATAAAATTGTCTTTAAAAAAAAAAACAATTTATCAACATGAACAGCAGGCATGGCACATATTAATAATTTATTCATCAGGCAGTGTTTCGGATCATAATTCACAAACACAGATCAAGGAAGCTTTTATGGTCCCAACTATTTTTAAAAACGAAAATTTCAAACATCTGATTCAATAATGGTTGGCATACGCTGAAATCTGGGCAAGACACAGACTGTGACCACAAAAAGGAAAAAGAAAACGGAAAATATAAATTATTAATTTATTAATTATGGACAAGGAAACAGAGAATCAGAATTCAAAGTAATAAATTTACTAACATGCGCATTACTTGACTTTTAAGGAGACTGTGTATCTTGACTTTATTATTATTATTTTTTATAATGAAAACTGAAATCTATTTATAATTTAAAAGAGTATTTACAACATGAAAAACTGTGACCCACTATCCTTTATCAACTATCGCCTCCTGGTACGAAAGTAATGGGTGACCAATGAGACAAAAATTTCCTACAATATTATGAACTAGCTTAGTCAAATAATCCACTAAACTATTATGTTCCCTAAAAATATGACTAAGTAAAACTTGTCAGTATTTTTACAACCACAAACTGACATAAACTATAATGTCTCTAAAGGGGCGAGAATAAAAACAACCCTTAATCATTGACTTGATCTTTTAATTCATGTCTCACTTCTTCATATCCCTTACAAATTATAATTATTTTTCATTTTTCTCAAAAATAAGGATTTTCTTTAAAAATATGAATACTACTCCATATTCAGAGATTTGTCAATAAGAAAGGTAGATCAATAACTATGAAATTTTATATATATGTGTGTATGTTGAGGATGCCTTTTAATTTTGGAAACCACCAAAAGCTATGTTTCAGAAGCTATTTTTGACTCCTCTCACATACTTATTTTGTAAATCATAGAAATTATTCTCTAAAAGCTAATTCAAACGGTCTTGAAACTTCCCTCCAATACTTTTAATTAATCAGATTCTTATATACTTTTAATTCAATGTCAGATACGAACTTCTCAAATACATTCTTATAGTTATCACATATCTAACCACATAAAGTGACTATCGAATAAACACATCATACAACCTTTGTTCCATAAATCTCTATGGCTGTAAAAGCAGCAGGCTAGCTCGCAGTTTAGGTAAAACTGTTGGTTTCTAAAACATTCTACGAATAATTTTAAGAATGTTATAACATATCAAATCAATATAGTATTAAGAATATATAAATTAACTAGGCCTAAATTATAAACTAGCTGCTGCTTTGGCTTTATCTCTTCTCTCTTTATCTCTCCCTCTTCCTTTAATTGTTGCCAATCTTCTTTATTTATCATCCATAGTAATACAAAAAGAATTAAATCCATCAACTGCATTCATACTGATCGGCAAGTTCTTTTAACTTTAGATATATAAAACAACAAAATCAAAATTAAAATACTCTCTCTCTCTCTTTTTTTTTCCCTTGCAATATGTTGAAAAAACATATGGAGACCATATAATAATTTGTGGTATGGACACTTTGGTTTAAATGACGTTTGGTTGTAGTTTATAAGTTTACATATCTATTTATAGTCAATTTAGTCAACAAATTATTATTTTTTGAGATTCAAAAATCTCTCTTCACCTAGACGGCGGAGGAAAGTTACCGGTGATGACTGACCATGAAGGAGTCGCCATTAAAACAGAGTTCCACAAGCACAAAAAATACAGCACTTCCTTTTTAACCATGCATGCATGATGGACGCCACCTTTCTAATAAAAATTGTCCTTTTTTAATATATGGGATTTCTTGCAAGAAATAATAAAAACAACTATTCATTAAATACTGTATTAATTAATGTACCTATACAAAAGAAATAATTTTGTAATTTATAGGGAAAATTACATTTACATGCCCAAATTAACTTGGCAAAAATTCGAAATTACATACATTGATGTAAAACCAACATTTATGAGAGATTATATTGAAACATTACTGTCAAATTTTAAGATGTATTATAATATGTATTTTAAGAAAAATTATTATGTTATGGAAATATAATGTCGCCACAAAGGTGACTGACCATATAGAACATATATGAGGAGATAATAATGAATAAAAAGAGAAATAAAACTAATATCTAATTGTAAATATAGTCATATTTGTATATGTTGCTCTAAATTCATGATTACTGAAATTTATCTTATATAGTCACAAACTTATATTTTGTATCATTACTTAAAAATAGTTTATAAAAAATAATTATATTGAATATTTGGATAATAATTTTGCTCCTAAAAAATACGAATTTAGTATTTCTAGAGTACTCCATATAATTTCATTAAGTGTGGGACATAGGACGTAACATTCGCATAAATCAGATAACGAAGAGGGTGGTTGTCGGCAGCCGCCTTTCCTCTAAGTGTTTACACTGCCGCCTTTACTTTAAGTGTTTATACCATCATCATCTTTTATAATTTTTAAATCACGTCCTTCCAATTAATTTGAAAAGTTATAATTCTATTTTGACTTTTTTATCTCCTCATTCCAATTAAATTAATTAGGGACTAATAGGGTCGGTCTTATAGGGCTTGGGTAAGAAAAATATCTATTTTTCAAAGTCGTAGAAGAGCATTAGAGCTAGGTAGGTCCTACAAGAATCAGCATGCGTTCTTATTCCAAATTTTAACTATTTTTCTTTCAAAGAATATAATTAGTAAATTACAATAATTAAAGTTTTAATTTATCAAATAAATGTTGTTAACATTAATATCCAAACAATATGAATCATTTAACAAATAAACACATTCACTAATTGTAATCAAAAGCAACCTATTATCCACAAATAACTCACATAAAACATAAGGAGCATACATATGTTATAAATTTAAACTATTATACAATATTTCTTTGGCAAGATTGACCCCTATGACTTGTGATGAGAAGGTTGCCAATATAAGGAGAAAGCTGCTTTCATTTTCAAGGAATATTCAAATATGGGGACATTTCTTCCAACTCATAATTAATTTTTTTTTTTAAATTAACGGGGCCTAACGAGTCGGCCCGAGACATTGCAAGGCCGGCGCTTTTAAGCCCGAGGTCTTATAGAGCCGGCCCTACAGGATCAATTTTATTTAACTCCTCTAATTTTTAAACCGGCCTTACAGGGTTAGGGCTTAAACAAGCCAGCCCGATGAGCTCAACCTAATTTCCCAACTCTACAATTAATGGCCCAGATAGGTTCATGAGGATAATAAAAAAAAATAGATCATAAGAGAATATGCTTCCGTGTTGACACCTTATAGGCTAAAGGGATTTGGCTATGATTTAATATGTAGGTGCCACGTGGAATAAAGTTTTGATATGGTTGTAATCTCCTAGGGGCTTTTGAAAAAGGATGTGTTATAAAAATAAATATAATAAGGGAAATACACTTCTCAATTCTTATGTTATAGAGAAAGTGTTCTCATGTCATAGATACTTCGATTTCCATGCTTGAGATTTTTTAATAAAAAAGATGTGGGTCTCACCATCTCATATGTATGTAGGAATCTTCTTCTTTTCATGCAACAAAAAAATGTAAACCCTATATAATAATGGTTGGAAATTTGGTTTGGGGCAGTGCCACCAAACAAAGTGTCCCGTGGGAATGCCAGGGAAGGTGGGCCCCTCTGGCTGGGCCATACAGTACTGGCAAGCAGTACAACCAATCAACACTATCCTATGATTATGATGCTACTCCCTCTGGTCTTTATTATAAGGCACTAACTAAAAAATGTATTTGGTTTTTTTTATAAGGCACTTGCTTATTCCTAAGGAGCATTAATTATATTTTTCATGTATTCCCCTAACTAATAAGGTAGTAGGTGAGGTAATAATTAAATATAATATTAGAATTTATTGCAATTAGTAGTGATAAATTAGAACTTACTAAAAATGTAAGACAACTTTTTTTACTTTAACAATTTTTGTTTGTTTGTGAGAATTGTTAGTTGGTGTCTTGTAATAAAGACTAGAAGGGGATATTACTATCATAAAGTTTGCTGTATTATTCTTCTACTCTAGTACAATACTATTACTATTTCTAACGGTATTGGTATTGCAAGCAAAACTAGCAAGTGAGTGAACTGAAATTTATTGGACATGTACATGGAAGGTTATAGGATGTATCGGTGGACAAGGGCCGATCTAATTATTTGGAGTCAGTCAAAAAGGGCATAGGAAGATTAAAGAGAACACTTAATGAAGTTATTAAGTGTGATCTCTCTTGGTTATCTTGAGATTTGATTTTTGACTAACGGCCTAGCCAATCGAGAACGGTGATCACTTGTTCAATTGCTGGCTATCCGAATTTGGTTGGGATTGGTTTTGGTTTCCCATCCACTTCCGAGATTGGAAGAATGTTCCATTGGAGTAGAAGAAAAAAAAACGTTTGAAGATGTTGTTATGGTAATTAATTACATTTAATTATATATATATATATATATATATATATTACTAGTTATAATTTAGGCTTTTTAAATTAATTAATTAAAATTTTCATTATGATACAGACGAAGTTTAAAGCCTGGGACAACAGGAGGAGGTACGCACTCATTAAGATTGGGGATGGCTAGAAGAACAAGAGAAATCGTCTTTATTACCATGTGGATAAGGATAGGACGAATCCTCTGGATCAACTGATGGCGAGGCCCCCAGGCACCGTCCCACCATAAGACTGGGTTAGTTTTGTGTAGTCCAGGAAGTGTCCAAAAGGCCAAATACATTTTTGCTTAATTATATAATTTATTTCTTCGGTTTTTGTTATCCTTTTAATACGAGAGAAATCTTTAGAAAACAAAAAAAAAGGAGGGAAATGGCAGAATGCAATATAAAATGAAAAAAACACACTTTTTTTTTATCCTTTTAATACTCCTTGATTTTTGTTCAAAAAAATATACCCTTCGGTTCATAGTGAGATAGTAATAAATATAAGCCCTTAATTCATTTTATTCCAAATAACATTCATCACTTTCTTACAAACTAATATACCTAACTTAAACTGACACATAATATAATGTTAGGGAGATTTATAATTAGATAAGGTATCTCACTTTTTTATCCTCCCAAAAAAAATTCTTAAACTAAATTAATTAAAAAGAAGAGAGGAATATGTGATGGGGTGAGCATCAAATCATGATGTAGTATAATTTTGACGTCTTGATTATGACATTAAACTTCTTCGACCCAATTTGTCGCCCAACGTGGAAAAGTAGAATCTTCCAAGGTTTGACTGGGGCCACGCGGGTGAGCCGTACAATAATATCATCAATCCTCGGACCAATGAAATGGAAATGATTATCTCTTGCATATGGGAAAATAATTTAACAAACATAAATAATAAAGAAATAAATATCATATAAAATTTCGTTATACTATTCCGGATTAGCTTCCGTTATTTTTGTTTTAGCTAGAAATCCTTATAAATACAACCATCACATCTCATTTCACACACTTCTCAATTCTTCCTTCTAACTTTTCTCTTGTTTTATTTTTCTAATCAATGTTTGCTGGAGAGGTATCAAATATGATAAAGGTAAAGAAATAATTTTACACATAAACTTTGCTTAAGGAAGCGCGTCAAAGACCATTTAACTTTTTTCTCGGAGTAAAAGTACACACGTGGTTACGTTTTGGGAGTGAACTTTTTATTTTATTTTATTTAAAACTAAGGGCAAAAGGGTAATTTCACCGCGTTCTTCGTCCACTCCATCCAAGTTAACGATCAACTAACGGCCTATGGTATTTTTGCTCCCAAAACTAACCACGTGTGTACTTTTTCTTGAGAAAAAAGTTCGTAGTCCTGGCGCTCCCTGAAACAAAGTTCATGTGTAAAATTGCTCATTTACCCATATAATAAATATATTCTTTTTCATATTTTTGCTTTTTAATTTTTTCATGGTTGATTTTTAATTTCTTATTATTCTTTGATACGAATTACTTTTATTTTTCAGACATTCTCTCAACATTCCTCTATAATGATCGACATTTACTTCATAAACAAATATCATCTGATGAATAATATAATAATTTTACCTTATCTATATTTTCTCAGTATTATACTTATATAATATCAATAATTAAATATCATCTAACTGTATTATTTCTTAAATTATTAAAAATTATCATATAAGTAATAACACTAAAATGACAAAGTAGTAAATAAAAAAGCACTAGGTTTACTAAATTTTTTTATAAAAAGATCAAATCTTATTTGTAGACAGTTTGTTAAAAACTTTGCCGCGCTGACTTTTAAACCAATCATGTGGCATCCTATATATGTATGTTTTATATTTGCAAGGTAAGGTTGCTTTTGTCTCGGCGACGCCGTCCCCATCTCCATATATTCACTTTTGTTTACGCAATTTTCCATGTCCTTCGATGCATTATCACGCTTACGCTGGAAGAGGATTCTTTCATGAGTAAGTTTCTCATTATCTCTCATGAGATGGATCCTTTCGTTGAAATCTTGATTCGAGGATTAAAACAATTTTTTAAAAACCGCGCGCGGTCTTTTAAAAAATTGTTCAGGACCCTCAGATCAAGATTTTGACGGTCAGGATTGAGAAATGATGAGGGATGGGTAAAGAGGTGATAAGGAGAGAAACCGGACTCCGCTTATGCTTGGGAAGAAGATTCTCTCCATATCCTCTTTCTCATTTTCTCTTATCGGTTCAATCTGGGCCGTTGATTGAGAAAATAAGAGAAAAAGTAAAAGTAGTACTTTATTGACTGGACGAATGTGATATAGAGATTATAAGGAATAATAAAAAAAAAGATGATGAGAGAAATCCAACTCATTACGCTTGCTTTGGGCAGAACTAAGGTACGAGTACTTCTTTTTTTTAGGTTGCCCACCCGATTCACCGGGGTTTCGTCCCGACTTATCTGGATCCGACCTGGGTCGCGCACCTAGCTGTGGTGGGTGAATCTCTCAGGGGAGTTTTTTGCATTCACAAGGCTCGAACCCGAGACCTTGCTTAAGCGACACAAGCCGCTTACCACTTATATGAGAACTTCTAATATTCAACTTGCGCTATTCAAATTCAGATATTGCTGCTCCTGTCTTCTTATCTTAATTAATCTTCCATTAATTGAATCGCTGGATGCAGATCAGAAAATGGAAATGAAACAAAGACGGTTGATGAATATCAATTCCATAATGGTATATACATACGGATCTGTGACAATTCTATTCACGAGTAGACTACCAAAGCGTTATTTTACACCTGGTTTAATTATTAATTTTCTCTATTCAACGCTTAGTTTTTCTTTTACTCCCTCACTAATTCATACTCTTCACTAATCAAAAAATATTAATAATTTATTCATCAGGCAGTGTTTCGAATCATAATTCACAAACACAGATCAAGAACGTTTTTATTGTCCCAACTATTTTTTAAAATGAAAATTTCAAACACTTGATTCAATTACTACTAAAAAAAGAGTTACAATGTGCACTTTTAACATCCTTTTTTAAGGAGACGTCTATCTAGGTCCTAAAAAAAAAATTAGGAATTAGGACAATCAACACTATCCTATGAATATGATACTCTTACAATCATAAAGTTGCTGTATTATTCTTCTAGTCTAGGTATAGTACTATTCCTAACGCTATTGGTAAGTAGCAAGTGAATGAACTGAAATTTATTGGACATGTACATAGAAGGCTAATGTATGTATCCGTGGAAGAAGGCAGATCTCATTATTTGGAGCTAGTCAAAAAGGGCATAGAAAGATTAAAGAGAACGCACTATGAAGTTATTGAGTACGACCTCTTAGTTATCTTGAGATTTGATTTTTGAGTTAGCTTAATGGACCAACGGATCAAGAACAATGATCATTTGTTCAACCACTGGCTGTCCAACTTCGGCTGGAACTGGTTTTGGTTTCCCATACACTTTCGAGATTGGAAGAATGTTTCGTTGGAGCAGAAGAAAAAAGTGTTTGAAGATGTTGTTACGGTAATTTATTGCATTTAATTATAATATATATATTACTAGTTATAATTTAGGCCTTTTAAATTAATTAATTAAAAATTTAATTGTGATATAAACGGAGTTTAAAGTCTGGGGCAACATGAAAAGGTATGCGCTCATTAAGATTGGGGACGACAGGAAGAACAAGAGGAATAATCTCTACCACCATGTGGATAAGGATGGGACGACTCCTCTAGATCAACTGATGGCAAGCCCCCTAAGGCGGCGTCCCACCATAAGACTGGGTTAGTTTTGTGCAGTACAAAAAGAGTACAAAAGGCCAGGTACATTTTTACTTAATTATATAATTCATTTCTTCGGTTTTTGTTATCCTTTTAATACAAGGGAAATCTTTGACAAAAAAAAAAAGGAGGGAAATGGCAGAATGCTATATAAAATGAAAAAGAAAACACTATTTTTTTCATCCTTTTAATACTCCTCGGTTTTTGTTCAAAAAAATATACCCTTCGGCTTATAGTGAGATAGTACTAAATATAAAACCTTAATTCATTTTATTCCAAATAACATTTATCACTTTCTTACAAATTAATATACCTAACTTAAATTGACACATAATATAATGTTAAAGAGATTTAAAATTAAATAAGTTATCTCACTTTTTTATCCAAAAAAAAAAAAAAATCTTAAACTACTCAAATTAATTACTCCCTCCGGTCCTAATTATAGGAGCTATTTACCAAAATTTAGAGAGATTAATGATAGAAGTTAAATTAGTTAATTATGTTTATTTTCCTAAAATACATTTATTTAAATAGTTAGCCACTAGTTGGCCACGGGACGAACTTTCATTGGATGAGCGGTGGAATGCAGCGGAAGACATTCATGAACTCGTGCCCCAAATGTAAAGGATAAGCTGGGTCCCATTATTACTAGTATTATTTTCTTGTTTATTTAAGCCATCAAACAGGTCATTTTATTTTTTCTCAGGTTATACGTTTGATGCGTTAGTTATTGTGGAAGATGTATTAGTAAGAGTGATATGAAAAAAATTGCTCGAAATTATTTTATAAAAGAAGTATAATTAAGGTGTATATAACATTAATAAGTTACAAATATTATTTATTTTATAAAATATATGGGCGTACTTATTAAATTATTATTATCTTTAATTATTATTATTGAGAAAATATAAATAGGGGTATTATAGGAAAAAATTGATGAAAGTTAAAACTTACACTTATAATTAGGATCAAAACTAACTCCTAAAATATATTCATATAATTAAAACCGGAGGAAGAATGTGTGATGGGGTGCGCATCTTATCTTGATATTCTTTTATAATTTTGATGTCTTCATTATGGCATTAAACTTCTTCGACCCAATTTGTCGTCTAACGTGGAAATGTAGAATCTTTCCAGGGAAGGGTTGACTAGGGGTTCACATTAAGTGTTTTTTCATTAGGTCTTCTTATATGTTTTTCTCTTAGAGAGATGAGACATTTTTTTAAAAAAAATTTTTTTATATATTCTATTTATTTAGATTAAATTATATATTGTATTCTAAAAAAAAATTTGTACCAAATATTACAAATTAATTAATCTTGATCTGTATTCGAAATATTTTTCCTATAATATCGATATCCGGAAATTAATTAATTTGAGATCTTAGGTGTAAAAAATATTTCAGGATGCAACATATAATTTAATTTAAACAAATAGAGTATATAAAAAAATTTTAAAAAAATGCCCCATCCATCTAATTAGAGGGGAAAACAATCAAAACATATAAGAAGCACCTAATAGAAAAGTACCTAATGTGAATTCTTTGAGTAGGGGCCATGGGATGATCCGTACAATAATATCATCGATCCAGACTCCAGAGAATGGAAATGATTATTCCTTGCATATGGGAAAATAATTTAACAAACATAAATAATAAAGGAATAACATCATATAAAATTTTGTTATACTATTTCGGGTTAGCTTCCGTTATTTTTTAGTTAGAAATTCTTATAAATATCACCACCACACTTCATTTCCTACTCTTCTTCAGTTCTTTCTTTCCAACTTCTCTCTTGTTTTTTTTTTTTTTTTTTCTAATCAATATTTTTCTGAGAGGTATCAAATATAGTAAATGTTTTTTCCCCATATCTTTGCTTTTTAATTTCTTCATCGTTGATTTTTAATTTCTTATTAGTCTTTGGTACTAATTACTTTTATTTTTGAGACATTCCCTTAACATTCCTTTATAAACATTCACTTCATAATCAAATATTATCTAGTGAACAATATAATAATTTTACATTATCTACATTTTTTAGTTTTATACTTGTCTAATCCATAATTAAATATCATCTAACTGTATTATTTCTTAAATTATTAAAAATTATCATATAAGTAACAACACTAAAATGACAAACTTATAAAATTAACATATAAACATGCTTGATCAGTATTTAATTGCACATGCATGGCTTAAAATTGTTGAGTCAGTTTTTCCCGTTAAGTTAGACTAACGGTGTTAACATTAAGAGACCAAGTATGTACTTTACAAATTTAAGAAATTAAAATGATACTCCCTCCGGTCCTAATTATAAGACATAGTTGACTTTTTTGGAGAAATTAATGAAGCTAATTAAATTACTTTAGAGTATTTTTATTTTTATTTTTTTCTTCAAAGTAATTAATTTGACTAATAAACTAATATATAATCTAAAGATACACAACATATAAAATGATTAAGAACTTATTTAGTTTCCTTAATCTTTTCAAACAAAGTCAACTACGCTTATAATTAAGACTAAAGGTAAACATAAAGGTAAACATGAAATGTATACTTTAGTCAGGTAAAATTAGCAAGTGAATGAACTGAAATTTATTGGACATGTACATAGAAGGCGCTGTAGTGAAGAAGGAGAAAGTTTATCCCGAAGAGCCCAAAAGTGAAAAAAGGGGAAACAGGCGTTGATTACGGTCAATTATTTTTCCATTAAAATGAATGTTATGAATTGAGTTTGAACAAAACACTGATATAGTCATTTTCATGTAAAAAAGGAACAAAACAGTCATTTCAAATTTAAGGCGTTAATTTAAATTATTCAATACAATTAAATTGCTTAAGGCAACGAACGGAATCCATTGTATATATTCGGAAGAAAACATTAATTAATTAAAATAAAATTAAAAAAGCGAGAATATACTTGCTGCTGAGCTGCTGGCATGACTGTAAACACAACCGTTACGTGCCCATAGCTTCTTCCATATTTATTACTACTTGTTTACAATGTTTTTTTGTAGGAGTATTCTTTGCCCAAATAAAAAAGAGTCCCAAGATCACCTCATGAACACAGGTTTTTTTGTTTGTTTGTTTATATATTCTGCTTTTTTTTCCCCAAGATAAACTATTCATGAAGTGAAGTAAAGCTAAGAAATTTTAATAATCGTTGCGAATTAAATTTAAAATGGCTTTGTTAATGAATGAAGTCTAAGGAAAGTGTAAAGAAGGTGGGTGGGAGTAAATTACTAAATTTTTTATTTGCCTGCTTAAGCAAAGAACCACCACCACTCCCATCACTCTGAGTTTTGGTTTTACTTAATTATATAATTCATTTCTTCGGTTTTTGTTATCCTTTTAATACGAGGGAAATCTTTGACCAAAAAAAAAACGAGGAAATGGCAGAATGCAATATAAAATGAAAAAGAAAACACTATTTTCTTATCCTTTTAGTACTCCTCGGTTTTTGTTCAAAAAAATATACCCTTCGGTTCATAGTGAGATAGTACTAGATATAAAACCTTAATTCATTTTATTCTAAATAACATTAATCACTTTCTTACAAACTAATATATCTAACTTAAATTGACACATAATATAATGTTAAAGAGATTTATAATTAAAGAAGTTATCTCACTTTTTTATCTTCCAAAAAAAATTCTTAAACAACAATGATATTTGATTATATTGTTCGCTAGATAATATTTAATTATGAAGTGAATGTTGATCATTATAAAGGAATGTAAAGGGAATGTTTCAAAAATAAAAGTAATTAGTAGCAAAAAATAATAAGAAATTAAAAATCAACGATGAAGAAATTAAAAAACAAAGATATGGAAAAAAATATTTACTATATTTGATAGCTCTCCGAAAAATATTGATTGGAAAAATAAGATGAGAGAGAAGTTAGAAAGGAAGGATTAATGGAGTGTATGTATGAATTGAGGTGTGGTGGTAATATTTATAAGGATTTCTAACTAAAAAATAACGGAAGCTAACGAAATTTTATATGATATTATTTCTTTCACTTGAATTCTTTCAGTGAAAGTGTCTTTTTTTTTTTTTTTTTTTTACCTATTCTTTTTTTTTTTTTTTTTTTTTTTTTTTTTTTTGAAGAGTATAGGCAAGCAAAGTTTGAAATGATGAAGGAAGGACTAGATCATGAAAATCTAGTCCTTAATACATCAAATGCCAAAAAAAAGAACTAGCAAAAACAGACCACTCGGTGTCTAAAAAAATTATCTTGACATCCCCAGGGAATAGATGGAATAAAAATCACGTCAGTGTCATTAGGGGCGTCGTGGCCCTGTCTGGCCATATAGTCAGCACAAGAAATGTTTCCTCTCGGGGTGTAATGAAGCTTAACACTCCAATCTCCAAAAAGCAGGTCTCTAGCCTCCCCAATAATTCCTTTAAGGGGGTGATCAGCATGATAGTCCCCCATAAAAATGTTGATAGCATCCATTGAATCCTACTAAAGGGTCACTTTGTGGAAACCCATCTTTTACCTATTCTTTTGGAACAAGGTAAGGTGATTGATAATAAGGATTGAAGAGGAAGCGTGGTCATAGAGAGAGGAGGGGACGCTGTCCGTGAATTTTCCCACACATTTTTTATGCTCTCTATGACATTTGCAGGGAAAGTGGTTTGTGACATTTTCCCCATATGCTCCCTGCATATGCAAACTTTTTATGCTCTGTGTGACTTTTTGCATTGTGCAAAAAATGTCTCTCTCACTCTCTGTCTTATTTCTCTCTGTGTCCCCACACAACGCAAAAAATGTCTCAATCACTCTCTCTCTCATTTCTCTCTGTGTCCCCACACAACTCTCAAATTTTGTCCTCCCTCAGCTTCTCCCTTATTTAATACCCCACTCACCAGGGCAAATAACCGATGAAACCCAGCAGCCTAGCCGTTCCCATATTCATCCAACGCCGTCTCCATATTTCTTCTTTTTGTGGCATCAGAGATTAGAGTCTATCTATCAGCAGAATCAACACAGCTCGCAACGACATGGCTGCTCAAGTGAAAGAGCGAACCTTGGAGGAAACACCCACGTGGGCCGCAGCTGCTGTCTGCTTCGTCTTGGTTGCCGTTTCCATCGCCATTGAACATCTTATTGATGCTGTCGGGCAGGTACGTGTGTGTGTGTGTGTGTGTGTGTGTTAATTGTTTTTCTTTTCTGCCTCTACATACCGGATGTATCCAAAAACATGGTGCAAGGATATGGAGTTTGAACAACATATATACATGTGATTTGCTTAAAATAATTGTATGTTGCACTGTTCTGATGGCTTCCTGCTCCTTGGAATTATACAGTGGTTCAAGAAGAAACACAAAAGGGCTCAGTATGAAGCACTTGAGAAGGTTAAAGGAGGTATACTTATCAGTTCCCTTTTTGAATCCATGCAAGTCTATGCACACAATTCATCAAGTTCATTGTATTACGTACAGAGCTGATGCTGCTGGGGTTCATATCGCTGCTGCTCACGTTGCTTGAAGAACCCATCTGCTCCAATATCTGTATATCGGAAAAACTGGCAGCCACGTGGCATCCGTGTGAAGTTCCAAAAACAAAGACGACTAACACCAAATCTGACTCTGAAGACATCCATGATCGCAAGCTTCTCCAGTTTCTGGACCCCTCCCTGCAACGTGTTCTCGCGACCAAAGGATACGATAAATGCACTGACAAGGCAAGCAAGCTACCTCCTCCATGACCCACCTTCATATCTTTGTTATTCTCAATCATGTGAAATTCAATCATGTGGCATCCTATATATGTATGTTTTATATTTGCAGGGTAAAGTTGCTTTTGTCTCTGCTTACTCCATCCACCAGCTCCATATATTTATTTTTGTCCTCGCAATTTTCCATGTCCTCCAATGCATTATCACGCTTACTCTGGCCAGAACTAAGGTGCGAGTACTTTTAATATCAACTTACGCTATTCAAATTCGTACATTGCTGCTCCTCTCTTCTTATCTTAATTAATCTTCCGATCCATTAATTGATTCGCTGGATGCAGATGAGAAAATGGAAGCCGTGGGAAAATGAAACAAAGACGGTTGAATATCAATTCCATGAAGGTACATACGGATCTGATGACAATTCTATTCACGAGTAGAGGACCCAAGCGTTATTTTAGATGTGGTTTAATCATTAATTTCCTCTTTTCAACGCTTAGTTTTTCTTGTAGTCTCTCACTAATTAATAACCCTCGTTATAAAATACTAATTATTATTTCTCGTCAATCAATGAATTAAAGTTAAGTCATTAAATTGGTCCAAAATTAATAAATGTTTCCAACCTTACCCCCACTTTAGTGATCTGGTTTTAAATGGGTTACTTAAAAATAAGAGCATAACAAGAAAATAGTAATAAATGTATTAGTTAGAGATAATTAGTAATTTATAATAAAGACTAGAAGATGCTTTTAGATTTGGTCCCTCATAAATTGCTTTCTCAATCCCCCCCCCCCAAAAAAAAAAAAAACACCACATGATGAATTACTTTCATAAATAAACAATTCTTTTTTGTCCTTATTATAAGGCACCAACTAACAATTTTTACAAATCAATAAAAATATTTAAAGTCAATAAAATTGTCCTATAATTTAAGTAAATTCTAATATTACTCCTACTAATTGCACTGAACTCTAATATTATATTAATTATTATTCTCACCTATTACCCTTATTAATTATAGGTATACATTGAAAAAAATAATTAATACCCTATGGAAACAAGCAAGTGCCTTATAAAAAGGACAAAATACAATTGCTAGTTGGTGTCTTATAATAAAGACCAGAAGGAGTATATATTATCAATAATGTTCTTTCACAAAATAAAACACACAACCAAATTATATTTTTAAAATTAGCTGCAGTCTTGTAGAACAATCAAGCGCTGCATATTCTCCCCCCAACCATTGCACATGTCGATATTTGAAAGTTGCGTATTGTATTACAGTTACAGATCCTGAGAGCTGCGGGTTTGCGTGGGAGACAGCATTTGGAAGAAGGCGCATGAATATTTGGACTCGGTCTCCCATTTCACTATGGATTGTGAGTTCAAAAATTGCAAACATCAAGGATAATGCTGCCTTACCCAGTCAGATCTCTACATTAACTTCTCTAAAATTGATGACTAATTATATATAAATGAATTTAAAACACCATAATAATATAATTGTATTCGTCAAGCCCGGCATTCTAAAGGCATTCTTATCCGTTTTAAAAAACCAGGTTTGCTTCTTTAGACAGTTCATTGGACCAGTTACAAAGGCTGACTACATGGAACTGAGGCATAAATTTATCTCTGTGAGTTTCTCTGCTGTCTCAAATGTGTCTGAATTAAAAAGCTTCTACTACCTACGAACCTAATTATATGACATATTTAACAGATTTTGGGGAGATGAATTAAATTAGTTAATTTTACTCATTTTCCCAACATACCTTGTATAAATTTTTTTTTTTTTTTTTTCAAATACCTTGTATAAATTAGTTAATCATGAACACTACAGCTTAATTAGCACACATTATTCTACTCCCCGCTGCTTTTGGGCTAGAGATGCTTGCTCGGTTTATTCGGCGCTCGTCGGCCCACACAGCATTTACCTGAACTATCACTCTTTTTTTTTTTTGGTCAAATGATCGATTATGAAATTGTTAGTTAAAACATGTACATCATGGACAAAATAGGCTCAAACATTTTAGCTCAAAAATTGAAAATTGAATTAAATCATGGCACAATACTTATGTTTTTTAATAAATAGTGCAACTTATTCTTGTGTGTGTGTGTTATAACTAATTTAACTAGCACACATTATTATTGAAAAAATATCAATAAGGGTATTTTAGGAAGAAATTAACAAAAATTAAAATGTTGTATTATAATTAGGACCAAAACCAACTTCTAAATGTTTTCCTATAATTAGGATCGGATGGAGTAATTTAGTTTAGGAGACAACCCCAAACTTGAGACTAATTATTAATTCTGTAATTGTAGGCTCATTTGCCCGCCGGAAGCGAATCAAGATTTGATTTCCAGAAGTACATGAATAGATCACTTGAGGAGGACTTTAAAGTTGTGGGAATCAGGTAAGAGACATTATAAATCATGGAATGATTTACTTGTTTGAATAACTTTACGTGGCAATCTAATCTTCAACTTATTGGCACTTGCAGCCCCATCATATGGTTTACCGCGGTTCTCTTCCTGCTGACAAACACCAATGGTAAGCCTAATTCAAAAGTTTTTGAAGTAATTTGCTTATGACACATGATAATATACACATTACATACATGTGTTTCCAATGAGAACATAAGACTTACATACTTACATTTCATTTACTTTACTATTATGTTTACATTATTGTTGAATCCTTTAATTGTAACTTGTGTGTGTACAGGATGGCATCCTTATTTGTGGTTTACATTCATCCCACTCATTGTAAGTAGCAAGAGAACTCTTGGAAACACTAGTTGGTTTCAAAAGTTTGCATTTAATTTGTCTTGCTATATATATATATATATAGATATATATATTTGTGTGTGTGTTTGGATGATAGGCTAGTATATATAGCTGATAATATATAATTTGGATCTGTAGATAATCTTATTGGTTGGTGCCAAGCTTCAAACGATAATAACAAAGATGGCATTGAGGGTTCAAGAAAGAGGGGAAGTGGTGAACGGTGCGCCAGTGGTTGAACCGGGGGATCACCTCTTCTGGTTCAATCGCCCTCGTTTTCTCCTCTTTTTGATTCATCTTGTTCTCTTTCAGGTTCTTTTTCTATTTCATATACTTCGTTTCACTTTTAATGCTACTGCATGCTCATGATAATAGTTAGTTTTGATTGAATTGATGGCCTCTTTTTGTTGCAGAACGCATTTGGTCTTGCATTTTTCGCTTGGAGTACAGTAAGTTTCTTATCTCAACTTGGTGAACTTCACTTAAGTTGTATGCTCATATGTTTGTTTATTAACGGACATGACTGTAAAAGGCTTTTATCAGATTCATTTTTTAAGAATAAATAATGAATGTCAACGTGATCATGAAAAATTCAAAAAAGCCACAAAAGAACAACAGCGGATTATATTTTTTTAAAAAAAATTGAAGCATAGTTATATGAGCGGGTTTTAACTTAAAAACAATTTGCAGTGTTTAGATAGCCAGGTTCAATACTTGTCTAACCTTGTCTATGCCATTGGTTTTTATGTGTTTCAGTATGAATTCTCAATAAATTCTTGCTTCCACCGAAGTACAGCGGATATTGTGATTAGACTTACAATGGGGTAAGTTCATGATTCATGAGCTCATGGAAATTATATATACATAGGTATGCTAAAGTATTAATTAATATACAAGTTGGAAAATGTGCAGGGTAGTGATTCAATTTCTGTGCAGCTATGTGACGTTGCCTCTTTATGCTCTAGTCACGCAGGTAAGAAAAAAAATAAACAAAGATGAAGGAGAAGTAGTAGGTATTTTGTTGAGTGATATATATAAATGAGTTGTGTTGGATGGCAGATGGGATCAAGCATGAAGGCAAACCATATTCAACGAGAGAGTAGCAACAGCGCTGAACAACTGGCACCACATAGCCAAGAAGAACCTGAAAGAGATCCAAGCACTTGAGTCAGTGACTCCATTCTCAAGCAGGCCTGCCACTCCCACCTACCGAAATGGCATTTGAGTAGATGATATATGTTTGTGCGTGCGTGTCTGTGTATATAGCAAGGGGGGTGAAGCTGTATGTAAAATATTCATGAAATATTAACTCCGGCCATCTGTTTGTATGTAAAATATGGTGAATAATGATGCATTGGCTTGGACGATCGAGTACGTTATGTTGGAAAGACACTGAGGGGAAAGCGAGAAACAATACGGTTGTTTATAATAATTTGGGAAGAATGTTACGGGTTGATAGTGAATATAATATGGGTGATTTGAATGTATTTTGTTGGGGAAAGTGTCTCTGATCATGCTTGATCTTGATTGATATTTATACTTTTTATTAATTTGTTTGGATATGAAATTTCAACGGGGGAGGAAGACTTGAGAGAAATTAAACTAAAGGGAAAATATTGAAAGACGAAGGCAAAATATCTAGTCACTTCAGATGCCAACCCCCCACCAATTTGCAGCCATATCCCCCATTTCTCATCTCACACAATACACACACACACACATGTATCTCATTTTAGATCCATTTCATTTCACAGTCCTTTGAATTGAAGAGAGCTAGATACATATATATAGTGGAGACTTCGATTTCATTAATTAACTAATTAATTAAATTTATTAATTATTATACTGGCCTCAAATTAAAATTGAGAAATAAAGTTATTGGACTCCTTTACGAGGAGAATGAGAGGGTGGGCGGTGGGGGATGGTGGATTGGTCACTATAATACGACACGGATGGGCGGTGGGGGTGGTGGATTGGTCACTATAATATGACACGGTTTAGTTTTTTCATGACAACAAATTAACACGTACTCCTGCCTCTATCCATTTAATGTTTTCATCATTTCATCATTTCATTTATACACACACATATCTATTAATTTATTAATTATGGACAACGAAACAGAGAATCAGAATTCAAAGTACGTAATAAATTTACTAACATGCGCATTACTTGCATTTTTAGGAGATTGTCTTGAATTGATCTTTAATTCATGTGTCACATCTTCGAATCTTGACATGATCTTTTAATTCATGTGTCACGTCTTTGTATCCCTTATAAATCCTAAGTATTTTTTTATTTTTGTAAAAAGTAAGGATTTTCTTTTTTAAAAAAACATTAATACTACTACTCCATATTTAGAGATTTGTATATGAGACAAATGTGATGTTCAACATTAAGTTGAAGAGTTGAGCATCATTTCACATAATTTAAGAAAGGGAGATCGATGTCGGCACACATCCATCCATATCATTTCGTTTTTCCTCAATCCCTTTTTTTTAATAAAAAAAACTTGAAATAATATGCATCTTTTTTATCATAATATGCTTATCACTAGGAAGAAGATTTTGTTAGATTTGTCAATAAGAAAGGTAGATCAATAACTATGAAATTTTATATGTATGTGTATGTCGAGGTTTCCTTTTAATCAAAAGACTTGAATAAATTAATAAGACTTACTCATATTCTTATATACTTTTAATTCAATGTCAAACTAATCGATATGAGATTTCTCTTAATACATTCTTATAGTTATCACATATCTAACCCCATAGAGTGAATATGAAATAACAACATCATACAACATTTTTTCCATAAATCTCTATGGCTCTAAAAGCAGCAGTCTAGCCCGCAGTTTAGGTAAAACTGTTTGGTTTCTACAACATTCTACGAATAATTTTATGAATGGTACAATAAAATCAATCTAGTATTAAGAATAAATTAACTAGGCCTAAATTATAAACTAGCTGTTGCTTTGCCTTTATCTCTTTTGTCTTTATCCTCCCTCTTCCTTTAATTGTTCCCAATCTTCTTTATTTATCATCAGGTTAACGTGCATGCACATGCGCTTTATTTTGAAGAGTGCTCAATACCAAATATTTTTTTTAAGTTCACAAGTGCACATGTGATAATAAATTAAAGGCAAAAATACCATTTGACAGTTAACTTTGACTTTTTTTGCTGACTGGATGATAATATGACTTTCAAAAGTGTAAAAATATACATATGGTTTGGCCAAAAGAGAGCCCAACACTAAATACTTTTTTTTAAAATTTAATAATTTTATTTCAATTAAATGAAAATTATTATTTTTCTAAATATAGTTCCTGAGAGACCAAATTTTTTCTTCTAATTTATTATTTTAGGAAACAGGATTTATTCCTTGGGTCTTCAGATACGCCTGCATGCTTTGCACTACCATCTATATATCATCCACCATGTGAGGCGTAGCTAGCTTCAGACTCACCCCATCTTCACCTCCATTATTTTCCAATCTCTAGCTCTCCAAGATCAATATCCATGGATAATAAACCAAAGTCCGATCAGTTTGTTCTCTTTATCGACCACCTCAACGCTAGCCCTCCTTCCACGGAAACTCATCACTACAACACCTCCAACCCCACCAACAAGCCCAAACTCACTTCTAGAGTCAAAAACCTCAATCGCCTCAGCTTCTCCAAACCCAAATCTCGAATCCAAGAACACAACCAGTCAACCACCCACTACTCTACACCAACTGCGCTGTCCCCGAAGAAGCCCAAGACCCTTCCTGGTATTCTTCCACTGACGAGCGAAGACCAGGCTGAGGAGGAGGAGGAGGACGGCCCTAAGTCCCACAAGAAAACCAAACGTCGTCGCAAGATTCTGTTGGCCATGGGAGCAATCTGGAAGAACAAAGAAGAGGAAAATCTGAGTCATGTTTGAAAACACTATCTTATAGAGTTATTCCGCGACCACCGATAAAGAAGAAGCGATACTCCCCAAGATTAAATAGATTCTTCTTGATTAAATCAAGACGGCAGAACTAGCGGAAGGTAAAGTAACTCGACAAGAGATTACCGATGTTTTCTTATTTTCTCTTCTAAATGGTGCCACAATTTAAGGTATTTATAAATAATAAGTCAATGCCTTAAAAAGATGACTCTTGAACATTACACCTCTTCAGAAAGTCACAACCATTTGTGAAATTCGTGAACCATGTTGATTCATGGATCAACCAAAACCCCTTAATTTATAAGAATATGAATTCTCAAAATGCATCTCTTTATTCGCATCTCTTCATTTAAAAATATTCCACAATATTTTCCACAATTAAGATTGGAAAGATTCTTTCTTTGACACACCCATATGCAATATTTACAATAGATTCAATGGAAGCGCATGCTAGAATGGGCCTTGTTCATCATCATATTAACAAGCGTGGTCTCCTGCATCACCATTCCTTCGATCAAAGCCAAGCACAAGGGGGGTTTAGAGATTTGGAAATGGTGCTTGATGGGAATGGTCACCTTCAGCGGCCGCTTAGTCTCCGGCTGGCTTGTCACCGTCACCGCCTTCATCATAGATTGAAAATTCATGCTCAGAGAAAATGTTTTATACTTCATTTACGGTCTCAGAAAAAGCATCAGAAACTGCATATGGCTTGGCCTCGTCTTATTCTCTTACTGGACCGTCGTCTTTGACAACATCCCAAAAGAAAAAACCACAAGTTCCTCAACAAGGTGTTTCAGGCCCTTGTCCTCGTCCTCGTCAGAGCCATAATCTGGCTCGTAAAGATCGTGTTGGTAAAAATGCTAGCCTCGTCATTCCACGTTGCGACCTACTTTGACAGAATGAAAGAGAGCGTGTGCCATCACTATATATTGAACTCACTCTCGGGGCCTCCATTGGAGGAGAACAAGGAGTCGCAGCTTACTCTGATGGCGTCGAAGTGGATGCTGGCGAACTGGAAGGGGAGGAACAAGGCTAACAACTTGGCGTTGGTGCTCTTTTTTACCAAGCTGTATGTGTATATTTGTAGCAACATCATCATTCCGTGAGCAAAAAGGTTTAAACTTAACGGTCAAAGTTAAACTTAAAGGTTAAACGGTATTTTTATGCCTAATTTGTAACCACATGTATACTTTTACACTTAAAAAAAATCCTTAGTGTTGGACGCTCCTCAAGATAAAGTACATGTGCATTTTTACGCTTTAACCCTTTATCATCCATATACTAATACAAACAAGAATTAGATCCATCAACTGCATTCGTACTCACCAAGTTCTTTTAACTTTAGATATATAAAACAACAAAATTAAAATCAAAATACTTTTTTTTTTTTCCTTGCAATGCATTGTATGTAGAAAAAACAAAAATAATATAACCTTTTTTATATATATATTTTTTTTAAAAAGTAAGTAGATCTATTGTATACAATCTGTATAGACTGAACTAAACTACAAATAGAATTTAAACATTTCTGGTATTGACACTTTGGTTGTAGTATATATATATATATATATATATATGTTTATATATCTATTTATAGTCAATTTAGTCAACAAATTATTACTTTTTGAGACCCAATCTACTTCAAAAATCTCTCTTCACCTAGACGGCGGAGGACAGTTATCGGTGACTGACCATGAAGGAGTCGCCATTAAATCAGAGTTCCACAAGCACAAACAATTAATATAGCACTTCCTTTCACTACAAAAAAAATTACTTTCAGCGACCACTTTCGGTGGCGACTTTAAAAGTCGCCGCCGAAAGTAAGACTTTCAGCGGCGACATTGGGGTCGCCGCCGAAAGTATTGACTTTCGGCGGCGACTTTTAAAGTCGCCACCGAAAGTGTTACTATTAGTGGCGACATTATATTGTCGCCGCTAAAGGTCTAGCTTGAGTGGCGACTTTTAAAGTCGCCACCGAAAATAATAGGTTTCAGCAGCGACTCTCGTTTGTCGCCGCTAAAGGATGTTTCAGTGGCGACATAATGTCGCCGCTGAAGGTACTTTCAGTGGGAACAATTTTTCACTACAAAAAAAGACTTTCAGTGGCGACTTTGGGCGGCGACAATTCTTGTCGCCGCCAAAAGTCATACTTTCAGCGGCGACAATCATCTGTCGCCGCCCAAAGTATGTTTCCGCGGCGACACAGATTGTCGCCGCCGAAAGTATGACTTTCAGCGGCGACATGAATTGTCGCCGCCGAAAAGCATCTTTCAGCGGCGACAATCATCTGTCGCCGCCCAAAGTATGTTTCCGCGGCGACTTAATGTCGCCGCCAAAAGTTTTTTTTTTTTTTGCACAATCAATATGTTTATTGATGTCCTTTTCTATAAAAAAAAATAAATTAATTTTTTTGGATCATTATGAGATAAAGAGAGTTTGAGACATAGTGTGTGTTGTGCATTTGAGAGTGAGAGGAAGAGAGTGGTTGTTGCTTGAAGGTTATTTTCATTAATAATAGTGAGAGATTATACATTTTGATGAAAAGATAAACATGATTTAGTTAGGCTCCATTTAATCATTGAAGTTAAAGATCATTTGCATTTATCACTCTTTCCATATCGAAATTTATCATGGCTCAACTTAATTTAATTCACTAAGCCTCTTACTTGTTCATTTGTTAATCAAATCCTCGTTGAACCCATATCTCTTCTTATCACTTTATTACTTGGCGTGACTCGTGTACTTGTGATAGTGAACATGTGTGTATTTGATAGAGATGATAATTATGTTTGTGCTAGTATATATATGTGTGTGTTAGAGAGATGAAGAATTTAACTATTGGTTGATTTGATATTTTACAATTTCAAATCTCTTTTTTGTCTTTTTCCCTAATAAATACTCTCTCTGGTCCTAATTATGTGAACTATTTACCAGAATTTGGATAGATTAAGGAGAAAAGTTAAATTAGTTATAATTAATTTCTGAAAAAACCCCTACTAGAAATTGAAAATTACATCAAGATAAAATTAATTGAATCATAGCCTGCGTACTCGGTTCAATGCTTGCGGTTTTACATCCCCCCACAACATAAGGAAACCATTAATAACTCTCGGTTCTCCGCACCCTCAACATATTTAATTCATTAATATAGGGGAAAAAGAAGAAAAAATGACAAAATTTTTAACAAATATTTTTTTTACTAGTATTCTCTAGTTTTATTATTTTTATCTTTTAGTTTGTATTTTCCGTGTATAAAATTAGAGTTTTTCAGTTTTTGAGTGGATTGCATTCCTACATATAATCGACTACCATAACTCATTCTATTTAGATACATCGACACACACCTCATGAAAGAAAAGAGAGAATAAATCAATTTCAAATATAATCATTTTCATTTAGTTAAAAATAATTTAATTGATATTATATTAATTATTTATTAATTTAATATTACTTACTTGATTAAATACGTCTTCGATTCTTGACATAAGATCTTGTTTATAGTATTAAATACTTCACCTTTCAAAGGATAGATATGAAATTGAAGAGTTTTGCATTTGATTCATAGTCATATACTACTTCTGGTCCTCAATATATATTTTTTTTTTGAGATCTTGAGGAATCTAATTAAATTACTTTACATTTTTTTTTTCTCCAAATTAACTAATTTGTCTAACTTATAAACTGATATATAATTTAGGCTAAAGTACCCGTTTGGTCCTTTATGTTTGCTTCAGTATCCATTTAGTCCTTAAGTTTGTAAAGTGCTCGTTTGGTCCTTGAAAGTTAACACCGTTAAACGGACTTAACGGAAAATACTAACTCAACAATTTTAAACGATGATGAGACGGTTAATTGCTAACAAAGCAAGCTTACATGTTACTTTTTTAATAAATTAATATGTTAAATCTTGTAAATTGAAATTTATTTAAGTAAACTTTGGGTATATGTTCTTCGCCTCGAGGCATTTAAGTGCATGAGTTATTGTTTAAAATTTTAATTTACAGGATTTAAAATATTAATTTATTAAAAAAGTAACATGTAAGCTTGCTTTGTCAACATTTAAGTGCATAGTCATCGTTTAAAATTCTTTGAGTTAGTATTTTCCGTTAAGTCTACTTAACGGTGTTAACTTTCAAGGACCAAACGAAAGATTTTACAAACTTAAGGGACTAAATGGATACCGAAGCAAACATAAGGGACCAAACGGGTACTTTAGCCTATAATTTAATGATAAACAACATACTATATGATTACATAACTTATTTAGCTTCTTTAATCTCTTCAAAAATAAGTCAACTGGATATTATATTTTGGATAAAAAAGTATTATATTATGATAAGTTCCCTTGTCCAATCTATAGTATATCAATTTCTATCACGTGTTTTACTTTTACATTGTTACTAGTAATAATTAAGCTGTAATATCTCATTGTTCCTCATCCGTGCTTTGCAAAATTTATTTAATTCAACTCTATATCATAAATATTAATATTAGAATAATATTTAGGATGAATCACACACAGATATGTGTGTATTTTAAAACTTGAGTTGTGCTTTTTTTCCCTTCATCTTTTAATTCAAAATTTAATTTCCTAATACTTATATATTAATGACTCCACCTGACTAATCACTTTAATCATTTGTTTCGCTACTATAAAGTAATAACTCATGATAATTTACAAATAATGTAAAATGCATGAGAAGTGTCATCCTTGCGTAGATTTTTAATTAGGGATTGAGGGTTTTTTTTTTCCGAAAACTGTGATTTTAAAATCAGTTATCTTATTATTTTAAATTTGATTTGATCTGAAAATATATATTTGTATTAGTTACTGATTATTTTTAAATTTAATAATTAATAAATCATTTTTCTTACTCTTACTTAATTTTTAACATTTGATTATCTTATTGTTTTGAATTTTGGTTTGAAAATAAATTTTATCCATAAGATTTGATTCTTCTTATTCTTATTATTGAAATTTGATTTTGTTTGATTGTTGGTGGATTTGAAATCTATTATCTTATTTACTGAAATTTGATTTGAAAATATATTTGGATTAGTTACTGATTATTTTTAAAATAAATCGTCTGTCTACTCTTATTTGATTTTTGACATTTAATTATCTTATTGTTTTGAAAATAAATTTTATCCGTAAAGATTTTATTGAAATTTGATTTGGGTTGATTGAAAACCTCTAATTTTAAATCTATTATCTTATATATTTAAATTCGATTTGATTTGAAAATATATTTGGGTTAGTTACTGATCATTTTTAAATTAAATAACTAATAAATCGTTTTTCTTACTCTTATTTGATTTTCAAAATTTGATTATCTTATTGTTTTGAGATTTGGTTTGGGTTGATTCAAAAATATGTAGTGTTATAATCTATTATTTATTATTTTAAATTTGATCTGATCTCAAATATAATAATCTATTATTTATTATTTTAAATCTGATCTCAAAATATATTTGGATTAGTTACTAATTATTTTTAAATTTAATAATTAATAAATCGTTTGTCTTACTCTTATTTGATTTTTAACATTTAATTATCATATTGTTTTGTGATTATGTTTGGTATTTTAAATTTGATTTGAAAATATATTTGGATTAGTTACTGATTATTTTTTAAATTATTGATTTTTTTTCTTACTCTTATTTTGATTTTTAACATTTGATAATGTTATTGTTTTGAGGTTTTGTTTTAAAATAAATTTTATCCATAAAATCTGATTCTTCTTATTCTTATTACTGAAATTTGATTTGGGTTGATTGAAAACGTGATTTTAAAATCTGTTATCTTATTATTTTAAATGTGATTTGATTTAAAAATACATTTGATTAGTTACTGATTATTTTTAAATTTAATATTTAATAAATCATTTTTCTTACTCTTATTTGATTTTTAACATTTGATTATCTTATTGTTTTGAGATTTGGTTTGAAAATAAATTTTAGCCATAACATTTGATTCTTTTTATTCTTATTAATACTATCCCATTTCATTCAGAAAAAAAAAAAAAACCCTCAATCCCTAATTAAAAATCTGCGTGTTCCCCATTTTCATCTTCAGCCGCGCGCCTCTTTTTTCAGTCTTTTTGTCTTTCCCTCCCATGCGCGCGCCCCATTTCAACCCACAGGAAAATCTGCTTTTTCTGTCAAAAAGAAAGAGACATTGAACACACCTTTACCTTCTCTCGCTTTTGCAGTTTTCAACGCCACCCCTTTGAAGTGTTTACCAGTACCACTACCACCAAATTTCGTGCTCTCTACTTCGGAACGCTTACAAATCAGTTCTTGGATTGTAAATATTGTTTTTGCTGCCTCATATTTTAGGTTCAATTTGGAAGAAAGTAGATCCCAGGTAGATTCTCTTCTCTCGTTGGTAGTGACAAAGTTGCGTTTTTTTTCCTTCCAGGCTCGTGGGTTTCTTTCTCATGATCGCTGGATTAATTGTGTTCGAAATTCCCATGTGGTGTGACTGATTGTTTTGAATTTTATTTTGTCTATATTGGAGTCTGAATATGGCTTCTCGTTAGTAATTCTTTTTGCTATTTACATAGGTATAAATCGTTGTAGAAGCTACGGTGAATATTTGAAAAATACTGGGCATTACCTACTGAATCGAATTACGCCACTCCCTACCCCCCAATCCCAAGTTTTTCTTTTATCTCTTATGTGGATTAGGATTTTGTATATCCTTACTTCAGCAACAGGCCATTGAAGATGTAAAGCTAAACAAGTGAGTTAGGATAATAGGTGAAACGCAGGAGTGTGAACAACATACTTATATCTATTTATTTGGCTGGCACTGAATATGTACACTAGGGGTGAAATGGTTTCCTTTTAAAGGGGGCTGATGCTTTCTGCTCCCATGTAACCAAAAAAGGGAGGTTCATGCTTATGTTATGTGCATTCTTCATGCTGAGTGTTTATTTATGAATGCACCAATAAGTACTACTTTTTCTAGCAAAAACTAGACATCTGGATCAGTATTGGTTTTACGAGTTCATGAATTTCATTTTCAGTGCAAGCAATTAAATTGGGTGTTTGCTAGTGGAGTCAGAATGCTAAAGGATAAAATATAGAATATGTATTAATTGTTAACTCATACATTGGAGGTTATGCTGTCTTATGTTTTAGAATTGAGGTCCTCAATGGTTTGTCCATGTGTTTGTTGCTGGTTGATTTTTCTAATTCAGGGCCATGTTTTTGTCTAGAATATGATGGTTGCATGTTAAATGTGAAATGTATTGGTTTTTGCTCATTTTTTGTGAATATTCTTGTTATAGTTCATTCTCTAAGCGGAGGACAAGGAGCAATGTTATTGACTTGCGATGAAGTGGGGTGGTTTTATATTTTACATACATAAGGAAGGATGATAGTTAAGACTCTGGAGAAGAGGGATGGGAACTATGTTGGGATGCGATTATATAGTTCACTTTACAGTTCTATGAAATATATCTTCTAAAATCATTTAAAGATGTCCTCTAAGGTTGCAACTGTGAAGGGATACATATTTCTTTATCGAATAAATCTTGTAAAATCTTATAAAGGTGTTGTGTAAGTATGGGACTATGTATGGACGCATGCTTCTTTTTGTGTGTAACAGATATCTTGTAAGGGTCTTTTGATGTTTGCTAGCTGTTGTTTATAAGTGTTACAGATATTCAAGGAATTCCCAATTTCCGTTATTGGGTGTTGAACTAATGCTAGTCCTTGTACAAGGGACATTTGGGCAGGTTGCTGTTGCCTTTGGATGTTATCATACATCTTTAATTCAGGAAAGTCTGAATTTCTAGCGAGGAACATTCCCTAGATGCTGTCTACTTACCTTCTAAATTGAAATAGTGCATATTATTTTTCCCAGTCTGGAAAGTAAAGATGATCAAATTTCCATGGATTCAAGTTGGTGAGAGAATATGGTAGTGTGTTGAGCATTAGAGTAATATCAATTTGTTGTCTTGTAATATGTTTGACGTGCTGAATGAGCCTGCTATCATTCTGAACCATGCCTTAGCTATTGGTTACCATTTAAAACTCCATTAATCACTAGGAACATGATTTCATGTTGCTTCTGCTTAGTTAGGCCAGTATTCCTCGAATGTGGTTGCCTTAATTGTGTTCTTGTGTTTAGGAATTGTACTCACCATTTCCCCAGTTTTCTTTCATTAGTTTTTTGTTTTTAAAATGTTTTATTTGCATTTATATTGGGCTGCAAGAAGGGAAAAAAAAAAAAATGTTAATGGTCTCTGTTCCAAGTGCAATGCACATTTAGCTTCTGGACTTGTTGAGTTTAACCTTTGTGAACAACATTCAGAAGCTTGCATTTTACTCTTTTACCATTTATTTATATTTCATCGGTTCTGTTTTAAGCAAACGGTACCTTGTTTGCTTTCTTGTTTGTAACAAATATAACATGTAAATCTTTTTTTGCAGTGCCACTGGTATGGCTTTCATAACTTTACTATTGTGCCTGCCTTTCCAATGGATATTTTTAATAAAATTACTCTTTTTATGCTCTATGTACTCATTGTGCCTCGCCACTGGTATGGCTTTCATAACTTTACTATTGTGCACGCCTTTGGTATGGCTTTCATAACTTTTTATGCTTGCTTAAAACTTAATTTGAATGTGGTGCATTTTTTGCAGGATATGTCGGGATTAAAGAGAGGTCGGGGTAGAAAAAATCTTTCCTTTAGAGTACATGGTGACACAAATAATGAGGGTACTTCCTCTACACCTCGATCACTTGAGGAAATTCGCAAACTCGCCCCTACTCAAGCTAGTAGTGCGGGTACATTTGTTTTAGTTTTATATAATATAAATTACTACTCTATGTCACAGAGATAAATTAATACTAGGAAAATATATAAAGCCTTCGCCTTTAATGATTTGTTAATTGTTCATGAAATTACAATAATGCAAGCTTGCTTATGCTTCCCCTCTTTTTATATATTCCTCTTAGTCTCTCAAGCTTGAAATTACAATAATCGGTATGTTGTATACTTTGCAAAAAATAATGCAAGCTGCCTCCCCTCTAAATTATTTTGGCAAGTAAATGAATAAGGAAGCATTTGTTATATAAGGCAGTTTGCGGCATATTGGCATTTGGCGCTTGTTTGGGCTCTCTTGGGGAAGCTCTCACTCTCTCAAGTTAGCGGTAGTAATTTGTACCTTTCTCTTTTTCAAACTCTCATTCTCTCGTGATTTCTTTTGCATGCGCTGTTAATCATCTCTGTATTCTAGGTATTGTGGGAAAGCTTATTGCACAATCAATGAAAATGTTTGATTTGGTTTTAAGTTATATGTCCTATGAATTGAAATGTTTTCCAGGATCACGTGGTGGTACTGGATAAACTTCCTTTGTGGCATTGACATTATTTTTTGATTGCTAATCGGAATATACACTTTTCGATTTAATTAGTTTTATTTGGACACGTTTTAGATGCAATAATGTCTTGCCTACTTGAAGTTAATGCTTAAAGTTAGTGTGTTCATCTTGCTCATTCTTTTCCTTTTATTTTTGAACCCCATTAATATGGTCGCTACTTGTAAGTCTTGAATCTTGACTTTCATTATTTACGCATGCTTAGCTTAGCTTAACAGCACCCTCCTTTTGACGCTTTAAGCCCTTTAATTTCTTTCCCCACGCATGCACACTTTGCTACTTATTGCTTTGGATGCATATACATTCAGCTACATATGTATGTATGTGTGTATAATTTATTGTGGATATATATATATATATATATATATATATATTCTGTTGTTAATGGATGCTTGTGTCTTTAGGTCGTTGCTCAATTTTAATGTTTTAATACTGTCACATGAATTACAGGCTCCTCTCATCCTAAAAAAAAAGGCAGAGGATTGTCCAAATGTTATAAAGTGGACTTGAAGACTAAATTTGGATCAAAGATAATGGTTAAACTATCAAATGACATGACAAGAGCAGTAGGTGGGGAAGCAAGAAACTTTGCTAATTATTGTGGTTATGTTGTTAGAACCACAATATCTTTTCGTCGAGGTCTTGAATGGGATAATATTTATGAACAATTTAAAGATGAGATGATTTTGAAAGTAAAGGTATACTCTTTCCAAATATTTATATATATCTTTGTTTATTTATGTTTTCATAACAATTTTGTTTTTGTTTATATGTATTTTAGGACAAATTCAAACCTTATGATGCAACCAACGAAGAAAAGTTCGAACAAACTATAAAAATGAACTTGCAAAATGCCTTTAGAAATTGGAAGACCAAATTGCACAAACACTATAACGAATATGCTTCTGATGAGGAGAGGCGGGCTAATCCTCCTCAAAATATTAGTTCTGAAGATTGGGAGTTGTTACTAGCATATTTCTAGACTGATGTGTTCATGGTACCTTTCTATCCTTTTAAATGGATCATATATTTATTTTAGTCATTAATTCTTCGTTACTAATTTTTCTTTTTGTAGAAAAAAAGTAAAAGAAACAAGAGCAATCGAGGCAAACAAGTATCAAAGCATACTTGTGGTTGTCTATCATTTGCGGAGATGGAGTTCGCTACAGTAAGTTCAATCTCTCTTCACTTTAGTTTATGTTTTGGATCATTTTTTATTTTAAATTGTACCATGTGTCGTCTTTGTATATTATGCTTTGTAGATGGACCCCACTACTGGACAGGCTCTACCCCCGGACCAATTGTACCGGTCCAACACACTAGGAAGAAAGCGAGATGGGGCGGTTAGAGTGGGCAGATCCACGGTCCCGAGCTAATATACGTATGCGTTGTGTTTTTATGTTATACTAACTAGAATAATTTGTTATCTCATTTGTTTCATGCTTTAATTGTAGGATGACTTGCGAGATCTCCGCCTACGACAAGAAGGGCTAGAGGCCGATGCTCAAATGACCTCGATGAAATATTGACATTGTTCTTGGTGAAAGATCGGGCTATGTGAGAGGAAAAGGGTATGGAGCGAGCCGTTGAGGAAGAGAAATCGCTCTCACTCCGGTGATAATTCAGCTGTGGAGACGGTGTGCAGCCAATTGCGCGAGGAGTTTGATAAAAAATTTCAAGAGGAGCGTGAAAAGATGGAAGCAGAACGTGCAAGGATAGAAGCAGAGCGTGCAGAAGAACGTGCAAGGATAGAAGCAGAGCGCGCAGAAGAACGTGCAAGGATAGAAGCAGAGCGCGCACAAGAACGTGCACAATTTGATGACAAGATGAAACAAATGGAGGAGAGGATTCTAGCTATGTTAATGAAACAGGGGCAAGTAATAGCTCCTACTTCATCTACTCCTGGCCTTCTTGTCACACCGGTGATCGTTCTTCATAGGCTTATGTTTGATGTTTCCTTCCAATGGACAACCTTTAGATTTTGTTTAGAAAGTTTAAATATTTCATGTTAATTTTGAATATTTATGTTGGTATCATTATTTGTTAATATATTGTTAGTTTCATGTTTCTTATGATTTTAAGCAATATGGTACAGGTTTTAATTATGGCACAATTTTTAATTTTATCAATTTCTATTTAATTTTTTTTCAAAAAAATCACTTTTGGTGGCGACATTTGTCGCCACCGAAAAGACTATCCCCATGTTGCAGCGGATGAGGGAATCAGCGTTATTAGTGGCGATAATAATGTTGCCACTGAAAATCACAATCGGTGGCGACAATAGGATCGCCGCTGAAAACCATATCCGTGGCGACAAAAGTCGCCGCTGAATAGACTATCGGCGGCGACCAAGTGTCGCCATTGAAACGAGTTTCCGTGGCGACAATTCTATCGCCACTAAAAATTGTTTCCGTGGCGACAGTTGTCGCCGCTGAAACACGACCTTCAGCGGCGACAAGAGTGTTCGAGGCTTCTGCTGGAACTTTTGGCGGCGACGGATTGTCGCCACCGATTGTAAACTTTTGGCGGCGACATTAAAATGTCGCCGCCGAAAGTATCCGCCACAGTCGTTTCAGCAACGACTTGGCGGCGACTTTGTGTCGCCGCCGAAACACTTTCGGTGGCGACATTTAGACTTTTAGCGGCGACATTTGTCGCCGCCGAATGTCATTTTTTTTGTAGTGTTTTTAACCAAGCATGCATGATGGACGCCACCTTTCTAATAAAAAAATTTCCTTTTTTAATATAGTTGATTTCTTGCAAGAAACAATAAAAACTACGCATTAAATATTGTATTAATGAATGTACCTATACAAAAGAAATAATTTTGTAATTTATAGTACTAATTTTGTAGCGGATAATATACGAAATCGCTAGAAGCATTATGGCTAGAAGATTGTGTCTGGTTTTTTTTTTTTTTTTTTTTTTTTTTTGTGTGATTGTTAGAAGGAAAAAACCACTAAAAAATTCAAGGAGTTTGAATTTGTAGTAAGGAGATTCTCTCCATATCTCTTTTTTCATTTTTTTTCATTGGCTCAATCTGGGCCGTTAATTGAGAAAATGAAAGAAAAGTAAAAGTAATATTGTATTAATTGGACGGATGTGATTTAGAGATTATAAGGGATAATGAGAAAAAGATGATGAGAGAACCCAACCCATATTTTCATAGCAATATTTAGCTAAAACCGCTACAAAATGTAGAGGGGCTTAAACGTTTGTCACGGTATGCTGTATAAGCACAACAAAATG